>QAXI01000213.1:0-10315 GCA_004335615.1 Chloroidium sp. JM
TCGCCATGCCTGCTGCTGGCAAATTTGCCCAAAGCTTCTGCCATCGTCTGAATGATATCTTTACTGTGCAGTCTTGGCTGCGGGAGGCATCAGCCAAAATGGATATGCAGACCCCGCCGAGTTGTACGATCCTTCCACCGGCACCTGGAGCACCACAGGCAACCTGAACGTGGGTCGTAGTTATTTCCAGATGGTGCTGCTGCCAGGCGGCAAAGGTAGGCTTTGATCGCCATGCCTGCTGCTGGCAAATTTGCCCAAAGCTTCTGCCATCGTCTGAATGATATCTTTACTGTGCAGTCTTGGCTGCGGGAGGCATCAGCCAAAATGGATATGCAGACCCCGCCGAGTTGTACGATCCTTCCACCGGCACCTGGAGCACCACAGGCAACCTGAACGTGGGTCGTAGTTATTTCCAGATGGTGCTGCTGCCAGGCGGCAAAGGTAGGCTTTGATCGCCATGCCTGCTGCTGGCAAATTTGCCCAAAGCTTCTGCCATCGTCTGAATGATATCTTTACTGTGCAGTCTTGGCTGCGGGAGGCATCAGCCAAAATGGATATGCAGACCCCGCCGAGTTGTACGATCCTTCCACCGGCACCTGGAGCACCACAGGCAACCTGAACGTGGGTCGTAGTTATTTCCAGATGGTGCTGCTGCCAGGCGGCAAAGGTAGGCTTTGATCGCCATGCCTGCTGCTGGCAAATTTGCCCAAAGCTTCTGCCATCGTCTGAATGATATCTTTACTGTGCAGTCTTGGCTGCGGGAGGCATCAGCCAAAATGGATATGCAGACCCCGCCGAGTTGTACGATCCTTCCACCGGCACCTGGAGCACCACAGGCAACCTGAACGTGGGTCGTAGTTATTTCCAGATGGTGCTGCTGCCAGGCGGCAAAGGTAGGCTTTGATCGCCATGCCTGCTGCTGGCAAATTTGCCCAAAGCTTCTGCCATCGTCTGAATGATATCTTTACTGTGCAGTCTTGGCTGCGGGAGGCATCAGCCAAAATGGATATGCAGACCCCGCCGAGTTGTACGATCCTTCCACCGGCACCTGGAGCACCACAGGCAACCTGAACGTGGGTCGTAGTTATTTCCAGATGGTGCTGCTGCCAGGCGGCAAAGGTAGGCTTTGATCGCCATGCCTGCTGCTGGCAAATTTGCCCAAAGCTTCTGCCATCGTCTGAATGATATCTTTACTGTGCAGTCTTGGCTGCGGGAGGCATCAGCCAAAATGGATATGCAGACCCCGCCGAGTTGTACGATCCTTCCACCGGCACCTGGAGCACCACAGGCAACCTGAACGTGGGTCGTAGTTATTTCCAGATGGTGCTGCTGCCAGGCGGCAAAGGTAGGCTTTGATCGCCATGCCTGCTGCTGGCAAATTTGCCCAAAGCTTCTGCCATCGTCTGAATGATATCTTTACTGTGCAGTCTTGGCTGCGGGAGGCATCAGCCAAAATGGATATGCAGACCCCGCCGAGTTGTACGATCCTTCCACCGGCACCTGGAGCACCACAGGCAACCTGAACGTGGGTCGTAGTTATTTCCAGATGGTGCTGCTGCCAGGCGGCAAAGGTAGGCTTTGATCGCCATGCCTGCTGCTGGCAAATTTGCCCAAAGCTTCTGCCATCGTCTGAATGATATCTTTACTGTGCAGTCTTGGCTGCGGGAGGCATCAGCCAAAATGGATATGCAGACCCCGCCGAGTTGTACGATCCTTCCACCGGCACCTGGAGCACCACAGGCAACCTGAACGTGGGTCGTAGTTATTTCCAGATGGTGCTGCTGCCAGGCGGCAAAGGTAGGCTTTGATCGCCATGCCTGCTGCTGGCAAATTTGCCCAAAGCTTCTGCCATCGTCTGAATGATATCTTTACTGTGCAGTCTTGGCTGCGGGAGGCATCAGCCAAAATGGATATGCAGACCCCGCCGAGTTGTACGATCCTTCCACCGGCACCTGGAGCACCACAGGCAACCTGAACGTGGGTCGTAGTTATTTCCAGATGGTGCTGCTGCCAGGCGGCAAAGGTAGGCTTTGATCGCCATGCCTGCTGCTGGCAAATTTGCCCAAAGCTTCTGCCATCGTCTGAATGATATCTTTACTGTGCAGTCTTGGCTGCGGGAGGCATCAGCCAAAATGGATATGCAGACCCCGCCGAGTTGTACGATCCTTCCACCGGCACCTGGAGCACCACAGGCAACCTGAACGTGGGTCGTAGTTATTTCCAGATGGTGCTGCTGCCAGGCGGCAAAGGTAGGCTTTGATCGCCATGCCTGCTGCTGGCAAATTTGCCCAAAGCTTCTGCCATCGTCTGAATGATATCTTTACTGTGCAGTCTTGGCTGCGGGAGGCATCAGCCAAAATGGATATGCAGACCCCGCCGAGTTGTACGATCCTTCCACCGGCACCTGGAGCACCACAGGCAACCTGAACGTGGGTCGTAGTTATTTCCAGATGGTGCTGCTGCCAGGCGGCAAAGGTAGGCTTTGATCGCCATGCCTGCTGCTGGCAAATTTGCCCAAAGCTTCTGCCATCGTCTGAATGATATCTTTACTGTGCAGTCTTGGCTGCGGGAGGCATCAGCCAAAATGGATATGCAGACCCCGCCGAGTTGTACGATCCTTCCACCGGCACCTGGAGCACCACAGGCAACCTGAACGTGGGTCGTAGTTATTTCCAGATGGTGCTGCTGCCAGGCGGCAAAGGTAGGCTTTGATCGCCATGCCTGCTGCTGGCAAATTTGCCCAAAGCTTCTGCCATCGTCTGAATGATATCTTTACTGTGCAGTCTTGGCTGCGGGAGGCATCAGCCAAAATGGATATGCAGACCCCGCCGAGTTGTACGATCCTTCCACCGGCACCTGGAGCACCACAGGCAACCTGAACGTGGGTCGTAGTTATTTCCAGATGGTGCTGCTGCCAGGCGGCAAAGGTAGGCTTTGATCGCCATGCCTGCTGCTGGCAAATTTGCCCAAAGCTTCTGCCATCGTCTGAATGATATCTTTACTGTGCAGTCTTGGCTGCGGGAGGCATCAGCCAAAATGGATATGCAGACCCCGCCGAGTTGTACGATCCTTCCACCGGCACCTGGAGCACCACAGGCAACCTGAACGTGGGTCGTAGTTATTTCCAGATGGTGCTGCTGCCAGGCGGCAAAGGTAGGCTTTGATCGCCATGCCTGCTGCTGGCAAATTTGCCCAAAGCTTCTGCCATCGTCTGAATGATATCTTTACTGTGCAGTCTTGGCTGCGGGAGGCATCAGCCAAAATGGATATGCAGACCCCGCCGAGTTGTACGATCCTTCCACCGGCACCTGGAGCACCACAGGCAACCTGAACGTGGGTCGTAGTTATTTCCAGATGGTGCTGCTGCCAGGCGGCAAAGGTAGGCTTTGATCGCCATGCCTGCTGCTGGCAAATTTGCCCAAAGCTTCTGCCATCGTCTGAATGATATCTTTACTGTGCAGTCTTGGCTGCGGGAGGCATCAGCCAAAATGGATATGCAGACCCCGCCGAGTTGTACGATCCTTCCACCGGCACCTGGAGCACCACAGGCAACCTGAACGTGGGTCGTAGTTATTTCCAGATGGTGCTGCTGCCAGGCGGCAAAGGTAGGCTTTGATCGCCATGCCTGCTGCTGGCAAATTTGCCCAAAGCTTCTGCCATCGTCTGAATGATATCTTTACTGTGCAGTCTTGGCTGCGGGAGGCATCAGCCAAAATGGATATGCAGACCCCGCCGAGTTGTACGATCCTTCCACCGGCACCTGGAGCACCACAGGCAACCTGAACGTGGGTCGTAGTTATTTCCAGATGGTGCTGCTGCCAGGCGGCAAAGGTAGGCTTTGATCGCCATGCCTGCTGCTGGCAAATTTGCCCAAAGCTTCTGCCATCGTCTGAATGATATCTTTACTGTGCAGTCTTGGCTGCGGGAGGCATCAGCCAAAATGGATATGCAGACCCCGCCGAGTTGTACGATCCTTCCACCGGCACCTGGAGCACCACAGGCAACCTGAACGTGGGTCGTAGTTATTTCCAGATGGTGCTGCTGCCAGGCGGCAAAGGTAGGCTTTGATCGCCATGCCTGCTGCTGGCAAATTTGCCCAAAGCTTCTGCCATCGTCTGAATGATATCTTTACTGTGCAGTCTTGGCTGCGGGAGGCATCAGCCAAAATGGATATGCAGACCCCGCCGAGTTGTACGATCCTTCCACCGGCACCTGGAGCACCACAGGCAACCTGAACGTGGGTCGTAGTTATTTCCAGATGGTGCTGCTGCCAGGCGGCAAAGGTAGGCTTTGATCGCCATGCCTGCTGCTGGCAAATTTGCCCAAAGCTTCTGCCATCGTCTGAATGATATCTTTACTGTGCAGTCTTGGCTGCGGGAGGCATCAGCCAAAATGGATATGCAGACCCCGCCGAGTTGTACGATCCTTCCACCGGCACCTGGAGCACCACAGGCAACCTGAACGTGGGTCGTAGTTATTTCCAGATGGTGCTGCTGCCAGGCGGCAAAGGTAGGCTTTGATCGCCATGCCTGCTGCTGGCAAATTTGCCCAAAGCTTCTGCCATCGTCTGAATGATATCTTTACTGTGCAGTCTTGGCTGCGGGAGGCATCAGCCAAAATGGATATGCAGACCCCGCCGAGTTGTACGATCCTTCCACCGGCACCTGGAGCACCACAGGCAACCTGAACGTGGGTCGTAGTTATTTCCAGATGGTGCTGCTGCCAGGCGGCAAAGGTAGGCTTTGATCGCCATGCCTGCTGCTGGCAAATTTGCCCAAAGCTTCTGCCATCGTCTGAATGATATCTTTACTGTGCAGTCTTGGCTGCGGGAGGCATCAGCCAAAATGGATATGCAGACCCCGCCGAGTTGTACGATCCTTCCACCGGCACCTGGAGCACCACAGGCAACCTGAACGTGGGTCGTAGTTATTTCCAGATGGTGCTGCTGCCAGGCGGCAAAGGTAGGCTTTGATCGCCATGCCTGCTGCTGGCAAATTTGCCCAAAGCTTCTGCCATCGTCTGAATGATATCTTTACTGTGCAGTCTTGGCTGCGGGAGGCATCAGCCAAAATGGATATGCAGACCCCGCCGAGTTGTACGATCCTTCCACCGGCACCTGGAGCACCACAGGCAACCTGAACGTGGGTCGTAGTTATTTCCAGATGGTGCTGCTGCCAGGCGGCAAAGGTAGGCTTTGATCGCCATGCCTGCTGCTGGCAAATTTGCCCAAAGCTTCTGCCATCGTCTGAATGATATCTTTACTGTGCAGTCTTGGCTGCGGGAGGCATCAGCCAAAATGGATATGCAGACCCCGCCGAGTTGTACGATCCTTCCACCGGCACCTGGAGCACCACAGGCAACCTGAACGTGGGTCGTAGTTATTTCCAGATGGTGCTGCTGCCAGGCGGCAAAGGTAGGCTTTGATCGCCATGCCTGCTGCTGGCAAATTTGCCCAAAGCTTCTGCCATCGTCTGAATGATATCTTTACTGTGCAGTCTTGGCTGCGGGAGGCATCAGCCAAAATGGATATGCAGACCCCGCCGAGTTGTACGATCCTTCCACCGGCACCTGGAGCACCACAGGCAACCTGAACGTGGGTCGTAGTTATTTCCAGATGGTGCTGCTGCCAGGCGGCAAAGGTAGGCTTTGATCGCCATGCCTGCTGCTGGCAAATTTGCCCAAAGCTTCTGCCATCGTCTGAATGATATCTTTACTGTGCAGTCTTGGCTGCGGGAGGCATCAGCCAAAATGGATATGCAGACCCCGCCGAGTTGTACGATCCTTCCACCGGCACCTGGAGCACCACAGGCAACCTGAACGTGGGTCGTAGTTATTTCCAGATGGTGCTGCTGCCAGGCGGCAAAGGTAGGCTTTGATCGCCATGCCTGCTGCTGGCAAATTTGCCCAAAGCTTCTGCCATCGTCTGAATGATATCTTTACTGTGCAGTCTTGGCTGCGGGAGGCATCAGCCAAAATGGATATGCAGACCCCGCCGAGTTGTACGATCCTTCCACCGGCACCTGGAGCACCACAGGCAACCTGAACGTGGGTCGTAGTTATTTCCAGATGGTGCTGCTGCCAGGCGGCAAAGGTAGGCTTTGATCGCCATGCCTGCTGCTGGCAAATTTGCCCAAAGCTTCTGCCATCGTCTGAATGATATCTTTACTGTGCAGTCTTGGCTGCGGGAGGCATCAGCCAAAATGGATATGCAGACCCCGCCGAGTTGTACGATCCTTCCACCGGCACCTGGAGCACCACAGGCAACCTGAACGTGGGTCGTAGTTATTTCCAGATGGTGCTGCTGCCAGGCGGCAAAGGTAGGCTTTGATCGCCATGCCTGCTGCTGGCAAATTTGCCCAAAGCTTCTGCCATCGTCTGAATGATATCTTTACTGTGCAGTCTTGGCTGCGGGAGGCATCAGCCAAAATGGATATGCAGACCCCGCCGAGTTGTACGATCCTTCCACCGGCACCTGGAGCACCACAGGCAACCTGAACGTGGGTCGTAGTTATTTCCAGATGGTGCTGCTGCCAGGCGGCAAAGGTAGGCTTTGATCGCCATGCCTGCTGCTGGCAAATTTGCCCAAAGCTTCTGCCATCGTCTGAATGATATCTTTACTGTGCAGTCTTGGCTGCGGGAGGCATCAGCCAAAATGGATATGCAGACCCCGCCGAGTTGTACGATCCTTCCACCGGCACCTGGAGCACCACAGGCAACCTGAACGTGGGTCGTAGTTATTTCCAGATGGTGCTGCTGCCAGGCGGCAAAGGTAGGCTTTGATCGCCATGCCTGCTGCTGGCAAATTTGCCCAAAGCTTCTGCCATCGTCTGAATGATATCTTTACTGTGCAGTCTTGGCTGCGGGAGGCATCAGCCAAAATGGATATGCAGACCCCGCCGAGTTGTACGATCCTTCCACCGGCACCTGGAGCACCACAGGCAACCTGAACGTGGGTCGTAGTTATTTCCAGATGGTGCTGCTGCCAGGCGGCAAAGGTAGGCTTTGATCGCCATGCCTGCTGCTGGCAAATTTGCCCAAAGCTTCTGCCATCGTCTGAATGATATCTTTACTGTGCAGTCTTGGCTGCGGGAGGCATCAGCCAAAATGGATATGCAGACCCCGCCGAGTTGTACGATCCTTCCACCGGCACCTGGAGCACCACAGGCAACCTGAACGTGGGTCGTAGTTATTTCCAGATGGTGCTGCTGCCAGGCGGCAAAGGTAGGCTTTGATCGCCATGCCTGCTGCTGGCAAATTTGCCCAAAGCTTCTGCCATCGTCTGAATGATATCTTTACTGTGCAGTCTTGGCTGCGGGAGGCATCAGCCAAAATGGATATGCAGACCCCGCCGAGTTGTACGATCCTTCCACCGGCACCTGGAGCACCACAGGCAACCTGAACGTGGGTCGTAGTTATTTCCAGATGGTGCTGCTGCCAGGCGGCAAAGGTAGGCTTTGATCGCCATGCCTGCTGCTGGCAAATTTGCCCAAAGCTTCTGCCATCGTCTGAATGATATCTTTACTGTGCAGTCTTGGCTGCGGGAGGCATCAGCCAAAATGGATATGCAGACCCCGCCGAGTTGTACGATCCTTCCACCGGCACCTGGAGCACCACAGGCAACCTGAACGTGGGTCGTAGTTATTTCCAGATGGTGCTGCTGCCAGGCGGCAAAGGTAGGCTTTGATCGCCATGCCTGCTGCTGGCAAATTTGCCCAAAGCTTCTGCCATCGTCTGAATGATATCTTTACTGTGCAGTCTTGGCTGCGGGAGGCATCAGCCAAAATGGATATGCAGACCCCGCCGAGTTGTACGATCCTTCCACCGGCACCTGGAGCACCACAGGCAACCTGAACGTGGGTCGTAGTTATTTCCAGATGGTGCTGCTGCCAGGCGGCAAAGGTAGGCTTTGATCGCCATGCCTGCTGCTGGCAAATTTGCCCAAAGCTTCTGCCATCGTCTGAATGATATCTTTACTGTGCAGTCTTGGCTGCGGGAGGCATCAGCCAAAATGGATATGCAGACCCCGCCGAGTTGTACGATCCTTCCACCGGCACCTGGAGCACCACAGGCAACCTGAACGTGGGTCGTAGTTATTTCCAGATGGTGCTGCTGCCAGGCGGCAAAGGTAGGCTTTGATCGCCATGCCTGCTGCTGGCAAATTTGCCCAAAGCTTCTGCCATCGTCTGAATGATATCTTTACTGTGCAGTCTTGGCTGCGGGAGGCATCAGCCAAAATGGATATGCAGACCCCGCCGAGTTGTACGATCCTTCCACCGGCACCTGGAGCACCACAGGCAACCTGAACGTGGGTCGTAGTTATTTCCAGATGGTGCTGCTGCCAGGCGGCAAAGGTAGGCTTTGATCGCCATGCCTGCTGCTGGCAAATTTGCCCAAAGCTTCTGCCATCGTCTGAATGATATCTTTACTGTGCAGTCTTGGCTGCGGGAGGCATCAGCCAAAATGGATATGCAGACCCCGCCGAGTTGTACGATCCTTCCACCGGCACCTGGAGCACCACAGGCAACCTGAACGTGGGTCGTAGTTATTTCCAGATGGTGCTGCTGCCAGGCGGCAAAGGTAGGCTTTGATCGCCATGCCTGCTGCTGGCAAATTTGCCCAAAGCTTCTGCCATCGTCTGAATGATATCTTTACTGTGCAGTCTTGGCTGCGGGAGGCATCAGCCAAAATGGATATGCAGACCCCGCCGAGTTGTACGATCCTTCCACCGGCACCTGGAGCACCACAGGCAACCTGAACGTGGGTCGTAGTTATTTCCAGATGGTGCTGCTGCCAGGCGGCAAAGGTAGGCTTTGATCGCCATGCCTGCTGCTGGCAAATTTGCCCAAAGCTTCTGCCATCGTCTGAATGATATCTTTACTGTGCAGTCTTGGCTGCGGGAGGCATCAGCCAAAATGGATATGCAGACCCCGCCGAGTTGTACGATCCTTCCACCGGCACCTGGAGCACCACAGGCAACCTGAACGTGGGTCGTAGTTATTTCCAGATGGTGCTGCTGCCAGGCGGCAAAGGTAGGCTTTGATCGCCATGCCTGCTGCTGGCAAATTTGCCCAAAGCTTCTGCCATCGTCTGAATGATATCTTTACTGTGCAGTCTTGGCTGCGGGAGGCATCAGCCAAAATGGATATGCAGACCCCGCCGAGTTGTACGATCCTTCCACCGGCACCTGGAGCACCACAGGCAACCTGAACGTGGGTCGTAGTTATTTCCAGATGGTGCTGCTGCCAGGCGGCAAAGGTAGGCTTTGATCGCCATGCCTGCTGCTGGCAAATTTGCCCAAAGCTTCTGCCATCGTCTGAATGATATCTTTACTGTGCAGTCTTGGCTGCGGGAGGCATCAGCCAAAATGGATATGCAGACCCCGCCGAGTTGTACGATCCTTCCACCGGCACCTGGAGCACCACAGGCAACCTGAACGTGGGTCGTAGTTATTTCCAGATGGTGCTGCTGCCAGGCGGCAAAGGTAGGCTTTGATCGCCATGCCTGCTGCTGGCAAATTTGCCCAAAGCTTCTGCCATCGTCTGAATGATATCTTTACTGTGCAGTCTTGGCTGCGGGAGGCATCAGCCAAAATGGATATGCAGACCCCGCCGAGTTGTACGATCCTTCCACCGGCACCTGGAGCACCACAGGCAACCTGAACGTGGGTCGTAGTTATTTCCAGATGGTGCTGCTGCCAGGCGGCAAAGGTAGGCTTTGATCGCCATGCCTGCTGCTGGCAAATTTGCCCAAAGCTTCTGCCATCGTCTGAATGATATCTTTACTGTGCAGTCTTGGCTGCGGGAGGCATCAGCCAAAATGGATATGCAGACCCCGCCGAGTTGTACGATCCTTCCACCGGCACCTGGAGCACCACAGGCAACCTGAACGTGGGTCGTAGTTATTTCCAGATGGTGCTGCTGCCAGGCGGCAAAGGTAGGCTTTGATCGCCATGCCTGCTGCTGGCAAATTTGCCCAAAGCTTCTGCCATCGTCTGAATGATATCTTTACTGTGCAGTCTTGGCTGCGGGAGGCATCAGCCAAAATGGATATGCAGACCCCGCCGAGTTGTACGATCCTTCCACCGGCACCTGGAGCACCACAGGCAACCTGAACGTGGGTCGTAGTTATTTCCAGATGGTGCTGCTGCCAGGCGGCAAAGGTAGGCTTTGATCGCCATGCCTGCTGCTGGCAAATTTGCCCAAAGCTTCTGCCATCGTCTGAATGACATCTTTTCTGTGCAGTCTTGGCTGCGGGAGGCATCAGCCAAAATGGATATGCAAACCCCGCCGAGTTGTACGATCCTTCCACCGGCACC
>QAXI01000365.1:0-10764 GCA_004335615.1 Chloroidium sp. JM
TTTGAGACACAATTCTGGGCTTGCGGGTATTTGGGCTACAAATGGTCCCAATTCAAGGTCCCCGCCGAAGAAATGAATTGTAGTCGCCTCCTGAGGCGTTTAGTTCGAGTATTCACTGAAACTGAAAGCTGCCCCGAACACCGACCCGTTCTGAGCCACAATTCCGCGCTTGCGGGTATTTGGGCCAGGAATGGTCCCAATTCAAGGTCCCCGCCGAAGAAATGAATTGTAGTCGCCTTTCGAGGCGTTCAGGTCGAGCGTCCGCTGTGCGTGAGACCCGCCCTGAACACCGACCCGTTTTGAGGCACAATTCCGCGCTTGCGGGTATTTGGGCTACAAATGGTCCCAACTAAAGGTCCCCGCCGAAGAAATGAATTGTAGTCGCCTCCTGAGGCGTTTAGTTCGAGTATTCACTGAAACTGAAAGCTGCCCCGAACACCGACCCGTTCTGAGCCACAATTCCGCGCTTGCGGGTATTTGGGCCAGGAATGGTCCCAATTCAAGGTCCCCGCCGAAGAAATGAATTGTAGTCGCCTTTCGAGGCGTTCAGGTCGAGCGTCCGCTGTGCGTGAGACCCGCCCTGAACACCGACCCGTTTTGAGGCACAATTCCGCGCTTGCGGGTATTTGGGCTACAAATGGTCCCAACTAAAGGTCCCCGCCGAAGAAATGAATTGTAGTCGCCTCCTGAGGCGTTTAGTTCGAGTATTCACTGAAACTGAAAGCTGCCCCGAACACCGACCCGTTCTGAGCCACAATTCCGCGCTTGCGGGTATTTGGGCCAGGAATGGTCCCAATTCAAGGTCCCCGCCGAAGAAATGAATTGTAGTCGCCTTTCGAGGCGTTCAGGTCGAGCGTCCGCTGTGCGTGAGACCCGCCCTGAACACCGACCCGTTTTGAGGCACAATTCCGCGCTTGCGGGTATTTGGGCTACAAATGGTCCCAACTAAAGGTCCCCGCCGAAGAAATGAATTGTAGTCGCCTCCTGAGGCGTTTAGTTCGAGTATTCACTGAAACTGAAAGCTGCCCCGAACACCGACCCGTTCTGAGCCACAATTCCGCGCTTGCGGGTATTTGGGCCAGGAATGGTCCCAATTCAAGGTCCCCGCCGAAGAAATGAATTGTAGTCGCCTTTCGAGGCGTTCAGGTCGAGCGTCCGCTGTGCGTGAGACCCGCCCTGAACACCGACCCGTTTTGAGGCACAATTCCGCGCTTGCGGGTATTTGGGCTACAAATGGTCCCAACTAAAGGTCCCCGCCGAAGAAATGAATTGTAGTCGCCTCCTGAGGCGTTTAGTTCGAGTATTCACTGAAACTGAAAGCTGCCCCGAACACCGACCCGTTCTGAGCCACAATTCCGCGCTTGCGGGTATTTGGGCCAGGAATGGTCCCAATTCAAGGTCCCCGCCGAAGAAATGAATTGTAGTCGCCTTTCGAGGCGTTCAGGTCGAGCGTCCGCTGTGCGTGAGACCCGCCCTGAACACCGACCCGTTTTGAGGCACAATTCCGCGCTTGCGGGTATTTGGGCTACAAATGGTCCCAACTAAAGGTCCCCGCCGAAGAAATGAATTGTAGTCGCCTCCTGAGGCGTTTAGTTCGAGTATTCACTGAAACTGAAAGCTGCCCCGAACACCGACCCGTTCTGAGCCACAATTCCGCGCTTGCGGGTATTTGGGCCAGGAATGGTCCCAATTCAAGGTCCCCGCCGAAGAAATGAATTGTAGTCGCCTTTCGAGGCGTTCAGGTCGAGCGTCCGCTGTGCGTGAGACCCGCCCTGAACACCGACCCGTTTTGAGGCACAATTCCGCGCTTGCGGGTATTTGGGCTACAAATGGTCCCAACTAAAGGTCCCCGCCGAAGAAATGAATTGTAGTCGCCTCCTGAGGCGTTTAGTTCGAGTATTCACTGAAACTGAAAGCTGCCCCGAACACCGACCCGTTCTGAGCCACAATTCCGCGCTTGCGGGTATTTGGGCCAGGAATGGTCCCAATTCAAGGTCCCCGCCGAAGAAATGAATTGTAGTCGCCTTTCGAGGCGTTCAGGTCGAGCGTCCGCTGTGCGTGAGACCCGCCCTGAACACCGACCCGTTTTGAGGCACAATTCCGCGCTTGCGGGTATTTGGGCTACAAATGGTCCCAACTAAAGGTCCCCGCCGAAGAAATGAATTGTAGTCGCCTCCTGAGGCGTTTAGTTCGAGTATTCACTGAAACTGAAAGCTGCCCCGAACACCGACCCGTTCTGAGCCACAATTCCGCGCTTGCGGGTATTTGGGCCAGGAATGGTCCCAATTCAAGGTCCCCGCCGAAGAAATGAATTGTAGTCGCCTTTCGAGGCGTTCAGGTCGAGCGTCCGCTGTGCGTGAGACCCGCCCTGAACACCGACCCGTTTTGAGGCACAATTCCGCGCTTGCGGGTATTTGGGCTACAAATGGTCCCAACTAAAGGTCCCCGCCGAAGAAATGAATTGTAGTCGCCTCCTGAGGCGTTTAGTTCGAGTATTCACTGAAACTGAAAGCTGCCCCGAACACCGACCCGTTCTGAGCCACAATTCCGCGCTTGCGGGTATTTGGGCCAGGAATGGTCCCAATTCAAGGTCCCCGCCGAAGAAATGAATTGTAGTCGCCTTTCGAGGCGTTCAGGTCGAGCGTCCGCTGTGCGTGAGACCCGCCCTGAACACCGACCCGTTTTGAGGCACAATTCCGCGCTTGCGGGTATTTGGGCTACAAATGGTCCCAACTAAAGGTCCCCGCCGAAGAAATGAATTGTAGTCGCCTCCTGAGGCGTTTAGTTCGAGTATTCACTGAAACTGAAAGCTGCCCCGAACACCGACCCGTTCTGAGCCACAATTCCGCGCTTGCGGGTATTTGGGCCAGGAATGGTCCCAATTCAAGGTCCCCGCCGAAGAAATGAATTGTAGTCGCCTTTCGAGGCGTTCAGGTCGAGCGTCCGCTGTGCGTGAGACCCGCCCTGAACACCGACCCGTTTTGAGGCACAATTCCGCGCTTGCGGGTATTTGGGCTACAAATGGTCCCAACTAAAGGTCCCCGCCGAAGAAATGAATTGTAGTCGCCTCCTGAGGCGTTTAGTTCGAGTATTCACTGAAACTGAAAGCTGCCCCGAACACCGACCCGTTCTGAGCCACAATTCCGCGCTTGCGGGTATTTGGGCCAGGAATGGTCCCAATTCAAGGTCCCCGCCGAAGAAATGAATTGTAGTCGCCTTTCGAGGCGTTCAGGTCGAGCGTCCGCTGTGCGTGAGACCCGCCCTGAACACCGACCCGTTTTGAGGCACAATTCCGCGCTTGCGGGTATTTGGGCTACAAATGGTCCCAACTAAAGGTCCCCGCCGAAGAAATGAATTGTAGTCGCCTCCTGAGGCGTTTAGTTCGAGTATTCACTGAAACTGAAAGCTGCCCCGAACACCGACCCGTTCTGAGCCACAATTCCGCGCTTGCGGGTATTTGGGCCAGGAATGGTCCCAATTCAAGGTCCCCGCCGAAGAAATGAATTGTAGTCGCCTTTCGAGGCGTTCAGGTCGAGCGTCCGCTGTGCGTGAGACCCGCCCTGAACACCGACCCGTTTTGAGGCACAATTCCGCGCTTGCGGGTATTTGGGCTACAAATGGTCCCAACTAAAGGTCCCCGCCGAAGAAATGAATTGTAGTCGCCTCCTGAGGCGTTTAGTTCGAGTATTCACTGAAACTGAAAGCTGCCCCGAACACCGACCCGTTCTGAGCCACAATTCCGCGCTTGCGGGTATTTGGGCCAGGAATGGTCCCAATTCAAGGTCCCCGCCGAAGAAATGAATTGTAGTCGCCTTTCGAGGCGTTCAGGTCGAGCGTCCGCTGTGCGTGAGACCCGCCCTGAACACCGACCCGTTTTGAGGCACAATTCCGCGCTTGCGGGTATTTGGGCTACAAATGGTCCCAACTAAAGGTCCCCGCCGAAGAAATGAATTGTAGTCGCCTCCTGAGGCGTTTAGTTCGAGTATTCACTGAAACTGAAAGCTGCCCCGAACACCGACCCGTTCTGAGCCACAATTCCGCGCTTGCGGGTATTTGGGCCAGGAATGGTCCCAATTCAAGGTCCCCGCCGAAGAAATGAATTGTAGTCGCCTTTCGAGGCGTTCAGGTCGAGCGTCCGCTGTGCGTGAGACCCGCCCTGAACACCGACCCGTTTTGAGGCACAATTCCGCGCTTGCGGGTATTTGGGCTACAAATGGTCCCAACTAAAGGTCCCCGCCGAAGAAATGAATTGTAGTCGCCTCCTGAGGCGTTTAGTTCGAGTATTCACTGAAACTGAAAGCTGCCCCGAACACCGACCCGTTCTGAGCCACAATTCCGCGCTTGCGGGTATTTGGGCCAGGAATGGTCCCA
Source organism: Chloroidium sp. JM (assembly GCA_004335615.1). Lineage (NCBI taxonomy): Eukaryota > Viridiplantae > Chlorophyta > Trebouxiophyceae > Watanabeales > Watanabeaceae > Chloroidium > Chloroidium sp. JM. The sequence continues at coordinate 4,372 of QAXI01000365.1, forward strand.
ATTCAAGGTCCCCGCCGAAGAAATGAATTGTAGTCGCCTTTCGAGGCGTTCAGGTCGAGCGTCCGCTGTGCGTGAGACCCGCCCTGAACACCGACCCGTTTTGAGGCACAATTCCGCGCTTGCGGGTATTTGGGCTACAAATGGTCCCAACTAAAGGTCCCCGCCGAAGAAATGAATTGTAGTCGCCTCCTGAGGCGTTTAGTTCGAGTATTCACTGAAACTGAAAGCTGCCCCGAACACCGACCCGTTCTGAGCCACAATTCCGCGCTTGCGGGTATTTGGGCCAGGAATGGTCCCAATTCAAGGTCCCCGCCGAAGAAATGAATTGTAGTCGCCTTTCGAGGCGTTCAGGTCGAGCGTCCGCTGTGCGTGAGACCCGCCCTGAACACCGACCCGTTTTGAGGCACAATTCCGCGCTTGCGGGTATTTGGGCTACAAATGGTCCCAACTAAAGGTCCCCGCCGAAGAAATGAATTGTAGTCGCCTCCTGAGGCGTTTAGTTCGAGTATTCACTGAAACTGAAAGCTGCCCCGAACACCGACCCGTTCTGAGCCACAATTCCGCGCTTGCGGGTATTTGGGCCAGGAATGGTCCCAATTCAAGGTCCCCGCCGAAGAAATGAATTGTAGTCGCCTTTCGAGGCGTTCAGGTCGAGCGTCCGCTGTGCGTGAGACCCGCCCTGAACACCGACCCGTTTTGAGGCACAATTCCGCGCTTGCGGGTATTTGGGCTACAAATGGTCCCAACTAAAGGTCCCCGCCGAAGAAATGAATTGTAGTCGCCTCCTGAGGCGTTTAGTTCGAGTATTCACTGAAACTGAAAGCTGCCCCGAACACCGACCCGTTCTGAGCCACAATTCCGCGCTTGCGGGTATTTGGGCCAGGAATGGTCCCAATTCAAGGTCCCCGCCGAAGAAATGAATTGTAGTCGCCTTTCGAGGCGTTCAGGTCGAGCGTCCGCTGTGCGTGAGACCCGCCCTGAACACCGACCCGTTTTGAGGCACAATTCCGCGCTTGCGGGTATTTGGGCTACAAATGGTCCCAACTAAAGGTCCCCGCCGAAGAAATGAATTGTAGTCGCCTCCTGAGGCGTTTAGTTCGAGTATTCACTGAAACTGAAAGCTGCCCCGAACACCGACCCGTTCTGAGCCACAATTCCGCGCTTGCGGGTATTTGGGCCAGGAATGGTCCCAATTCAAGGTCCCCGCCGAAGAAATGAATTGTAGTCGCCTTTCGAGGCGTTCAGGTCGAGCGTCCGCTGTGCGTGAGACCCGCCCTGAACACCGACCCGTTTTGAGGCACAATTCCGCGCTTGCGGGTATTTGGGCTACAAATGGTCCCAACTAAAGGTCCCCGCCGAAGAAATGAATTGTAGTCGCCTCCTGAGGCGTTTAGTTCGAGTATTCACTGAAACTGAAAGCTGCCCCGAACACCGACCCGTTCTGAGCCACAATTCCGCGCTTGCGGGTATTTGGGCCAGGAATGGTCCCAATTCAAGGTCCCCGCCGAAGAAATGAATTGTAGTCGCCTTTCGAGGCGTTCAGGTCGAGCGTCCGCTGTGCGTGAGACCCGCCCTGAACACCGACCCGTTTTGAGGCACAATTCCGCGCTTGCGGGTATTTGGGCTACAAATGGTCCCAACTAAAGGTCCCCGCCGAAGAAATGAATTGTAGTCGCCTCCTGAGGCGTTTAGTTCGAGTATTCACTGAAACTGAAAGCTGCCCCGAACACCGACCCGTTCTGAGCCACAATTCCGCGCTTGCGGGTATTTGGGCCAGGAATGGTCCCAATTCAAGGTCCCCGCCGAAGAAATGAATTGTAGTCGCCTTTCGAGGCGTTCAGGTCGAGCGTCCGCTGTGCGTGAGACCCGCCCTGAACACCGACCCGTTTTGAGGCACAATTCCGCGCTTGCGGGTATTTGGGCTACAAATGGTCCCAACTAAAGGTCCCCGCCGAAGAAATGAATTGTAGTCGCCTCCTGAGGCGTTTAGTTCGAGTATTCACTGAAACTGAAAGCTGCCCCGAACACCGACCCGTTCTGAGCCACAATTCCGCGCTTGCGGGTATTTGGGCCAGGAATGGTCCCAATTCAAGGTCCCCGCCGAAGAAATGAATTGTAGTCGCCTTTCGAGGCGTTCAGGTCGAGCGTCCGCTGTGCGTGAGACCCGCCCTGAACACCGACCCGTTTTGAGGCACAATTCCGCGCTTGCGGGTATTTGGGCTACAAATGGTCCCAACTAAAGGTCCCCGCCGAAGAAATGAATTGTAGTCGCCTCCTGAGGCGTTTAGTTCGAGTATTCACTGAAACTGAAAGCTGCCCCGAACACCGACCCGTTCTGAGCCACAATTCCGCGCTTGCGGGTATTTGGGCCAGGAATGGTCCCAATTCAAGGTCCCCGCCGAAGAAATGAATTGTAGTCGCCTTTCGAGGCGTTCAGGTCGAGCGTCCGCTGTGCGTGAGACCCGCCCTGAACACCGACCCGTTTTGAGGCACAATTCCGCGCTTGCGGGTATTTGGGCTACAAATGGTCCCAACTAAAGGTCCCCGCCGAAGAAATGAATTGTAGTCGCCTCCTGAGGCGTTTAGTTCGAGTATTCACTGAAACTGAAAGCTGCCCCGAACACCGACCCGTTCTGAGCCACAATTCCGCGCTTGCGGGTATTTGGGCCAGGAATGGTCCCAATTCAAGGTCCCCGCCGAAGAAATGAATTGTAGTCGCCTTTCGAGGCGTTCAGGTCGAGCGTCCGCTGTGCGTGAGACCCGCCCTGAACACCGACCCGTTTTGAGGCACAATTCCGCGCTTGCGGGTATTTGGGCTACAAATGGTCCCAACTAAAGGTCCCCGCCGAAGAAATGAATTGTAGTCGCCTCCTGAGGCGTTTAGTTCGAGTATTCACTGAAACTGAAAGCTGCCCCGAACACCGACCCGTTCTGAGCCACAATTCCGCGCTTGCGGGTATTTGGGCCAGGAATGGTCCCAATTCAAGGTCCCCGCCGAAGAAATGAATTGTAGTCGCCTTTCGAGGCGTTCAGGTCGAGCGTCCGCTGTGCGTGAGACCCGCCCTGAACACCGACCCGTTTTGAGGCACAATTCCGCGCTTGCGGGTATTTGGGCTACAAATGGTCCCAACTAAAGGTCCCCGCCGAAGAAATGAATTGTAGTCGCCTCCTGAGGCGTTTAGTTCGAGTATTCACTGAAACTGAAAGCTGCCCCGAACACCGACCCGTTCTGAGCCACAATTCCGCGCTTGCGGGTATTTGGGCCAGGAATGGTCCCAATTCAAGGTCCCCGCCGAAGAAATGAATTGTAGTCGCCTTTCGAGGCGTTCAGGTCGAGCGTCCGCTGTGCGTGAGACCCGCCCTGAACACCGACCCGTTTTGAGGCACAATTCCGCGCTTGCGGGTATTTGGGCTACAAATGGTCCCAACTAAAGGTCCCCGCCGAAGAAATGAATTGTAGTCGCCTCCTGAGGCGTTTAGTTCGAGTATTCACTGAAACTGAAAGCTGCCCCGAACACCGACCCGTTCTGAGCCACAATTCCGCGCTTGCGGGTATTTGGGCCAGGAATGGTCCCAATTCAAGGTCCCCGCCGAAGAAATGAATTGTAGTCGCCTTTCGAGGCGTTCAGGTCGAGCGTCCGCTGTGCGTGAGACCCGCCCTGAACACCGACCCGTTTTGAGGCACAATTCCGCGCTTGCGGGTATTTGGGCTACAAATGGTCCCAACTAAAGGTCCCCGCCGAAGAAATGAATTGTAGTCGCCTCCTGAGGCGTTTAGTTCGAGTATTCACTGAAACTGAAAGCTGCCCCGAACACCGACCCGTTCTGAGCCACAATTCCGCGCTTGCGGGTATTTGGGCCAGGAATGGTCCCAATTCAAGGTCCCCGCCGAAGAAATGAATTGTAGTCGCCTTTCGAGGCGTTCAGGTCGAGCGTCCGCTGTGCGTGAGACCCGCCCTGAACACCGACCCGTTTTGAGGCACAATTCCGCGCTTGCGGGTATTTGGGCTACAAATGGTCCCAACTAAAGGTCCCCGCCGAAGAAATGAATTGTAGTCGCCTCCTGAGGCGTTTAGTTCGAGTATTCACTGAAACTGAAAGCTGCCCCGAACACCGACCCGTTCTGAGCCACAATTCCGCGCTTGCGGGTATTTGGGCCAGGAATGGTCCCAATTCAAGGTCCCCGCCGAAGAAATGAATTGTAGTCGCCTTTCGAGGCGTTCAGGTCGAGCGTCCGCTGTGCGTGAGACCCGCCCTGAACACCGACCCGTTTTGAGGCACAATTCCGCGCTTGCGGGTATTTGGGCTACAAATGGTCCCAACTAAAGGTCCCCGCCGAAGAAATGAATTGTAGTCGCCTCCTGAGGCGTTTAGTTCGAGTATTCACTGAAACTGAAAGCTGCCCCGAACACCGACCCGTTCTGAGCCACAATTCCGCGCTTGCGGGTATTTGGGCCAGGAATGGTCCCAATTCAAGGTCCCCGCCGAAGAAATGAATTGTAGTCGCCTTTCGAGGCGTTCAGGTCGAGCGTCCGCTGTGCGTGAGACCCGCCCTGAACACCGACCCGTTTTGAGGCACAATTCCGCGCTTGCGGGTATTTGGGCTACAAATGGTCCCAACTAAAGGTCCCCGCCGAAGAAATGAATTGTAGTCGCCTCCTGAGGCGTTTAGTTCGAGTATTCACTGAAACTGAAAGCTGCCCCGAACACCGACCCGTTCTGAGCCACAATTCCGCGCTTGCGGGTATTTGGGCCAGGAATGGTCCCAATTCAAGGTCCCCGCCGAAGAAATGAATTGTAGTCGCCTTTCGAGGCGTTCAGGTCGAGCGTCCGCTGTGCGTGAGACCCGCCCTGAACACCGACCCGTTTTGAGGCACAATTCCGCGCTTGCGGGTATTTGGGCTACAAATGGTCCCAACTAAAGGTCCCCGCCGAAGAAATGAATTGTAGTCGCCTCCTGAGGCGTTTAGTTCGAGTATTCACTGAAACTGAAAGCTGCCCCGAACACCGACCCGTTCTGAGCCACAATTCCGCGCTTGCGGGTATTTGGGCCAGGAATGGTCCCAATTCAAGGTCCCCGCCGAAGAAATGAATTGTAGTCGCCTTTCGAGGCGTTCAGGTCGAGCGTCCGCTGTGCGTGAGACCCGCCCTGAACACCGACCCGTTTTGAGGCACAATTCCGCGCTTGCGGGTATTTGGGCTACAAATGGTCCCAACTAAAGGTCCCCGCCGAAGAAATGAATTGTAGTCGCCTCCTGAGGCGTTTAGTTCGAGTATTCACTGAAACTGAAAGCTGCCCCGAACACCGACCCGTTCTGAGCCACAATTCCGCGCTTGCGGGTATTTGGGCCAGGAATGGTCCCAATTCAAGGTCCCCGCCGAAGAAATGAATTGTAGTCGCCTTTCGAGGCGTTCAGGTCGAGCGTCCGCTGTGCGTGAGACCCGCCCTGAACACCGACCCGTTTTGAGGCACAATTCCGCGCTTGCGGGTATTTGGGCTACAAATGGTCCCAACTAAAGGTCCCCGCCGAAGAAATGAATTGTAGTCGCCTCCTGAGGCGTTTAGTTCGAGTATTCACTGAAACTGAAAGCTGCCCCGAACACCGACCCGTTCTGAGCCACAATTCCGCGCTTGCGGGTATTTGGGCCAGGAATGGTCCCAATTCAAGGTCCCCGCCGAAGAAATGAATTGTAGTCGCCTTTCGAGGCGTTCAGGTCGAGCGTCCGCTGTGCGTGAGACCCGCCCTGAACACCGACCCGTTTTGAGGCACAATTCCGCGCTTGCGGGTATTTGGGCTACAAATGGTCCCAACTAAAGGTCCCCGCCGAAGAAATGAATTGTAGTCGCCTCCTGAGGCGTTTAGTTCGAGTATTCACTGAAACTGAAAGCTGCCCCGAACACCGACCCGTTCTGAGCCACAATTCCGCGCTTGCGGGTATTTGGGCCAGGAATGGTCCCAATTCAAGGTCCCCGCCGAAGAAATGAATTGTAGTCGCCTTTCGAGGCGTTCAGGTCGAGCGTCCGCTGTGCGTGAGACCCGCCCTGAACACCGACCCGTTTTGAGGCACAATTCCGCGCTTGCGGGTATTTGGGCTACAAATGGTCCCAACTAAAGGTCCCCGCCGAAGAAATGAATTGTAGTCGCCTCCTGAGGCGTTTAGTTCGAGTATTCACTGAAACTGAAAGCTGCCCCGAACACCGACCCGTTCTGAGCCACAATTCCGCGCTTGCGGGTATTTGGGCCAGGAATGGTCCCAATTCAAGGTCCCCGCCGAAGAAATGAATTGTAGTCGCCTTTCGAGGCGTTCAGGTCGAGCGTCCGCTGTGCGTGAGACCCGCCCTGAACACCGACCCGTTTTGAGGCACAATTCCGCGCTTGCGGGTATTTGGGC
>QAXI01000387.1:0-33707 GCA_004335615.1 Chloroidium sp. JM
GGGTGGTACCGGCCAGCATCGAGGGTGAGGGGGACCTCAAAGTAGGTGAACACAGTCCAGATGAGCGACTCGACGAACGAGATGGGAAATCTGCAGACACACATCCCCTGTCAATGTCCAGATAGCTGAGAACAGAGTGTCAGAACTTCAGGTGTCGCCCAATCCTTCTTCCTGGGAGCACTAAATGCCAATATGACCTTTGCTCGTTAGAAGCACACCTGACGAGTGTGGATGGCAACACAAATGCCCAGGCAGGGAAGAAGTAATTGTCCCTCTGCTTGAAGAACACAGGCATCCTGTCGATTGTGAAGGTCCTGCAATGGCAGCATCAGGAACTTTCCCTGCTGCAATCGCACAACCATGGAGCCACAACACATATTCCAAGGCAGCATGTCGCTTGCAAGGACGGAGAGACATAGGCAGAATTTGGTGGGAGGGCTCACATCTCGGCAATTCCTGCAGTAAACACGAGCGCTGTCAATCCAAGCCTTTGACAGTAACACACTCGTTCATTACACTTGCATTGTACCTCCTGGATCCGCCCCAACCCATTTCCTCCGTCAGCTCAATGGAGCTCAATGCATGTAATCTTGCTTGCTCCTATACAAGAATCGGTCATGGTTCACTACTCCTGCAGCTGCAATCATGGACCATCGCACAGCAGTTGTCGCGGCTTTTCGGTGGCCTCCTCACCGTTGAAGAACAGCTGGATGAGGGTGAAGAATAGGAATCCGGCGAGCAGGTTGGCGTCAGCGAATGTCTGCCTGTGGATGTGGGTCCTCAGGAAGAGGGTGGCGGTGATGATGGCCACGAAACCCATCTGCAGAAACCAGCAACTCGCTTCAATTGCCAAACTTCCTGGGGCCTTGACAGGAACAGAGCAAGTGGCAACATCACACCAGCACGCTGATGTCTGAGGTAGTAGTAAACAACAGGAAACAGGCCCAACCGAGGGGTGGTGGCACACAACAGAGGGGTCGTGCGCACCTGAACCGCCTTGAAAATGTACACGAAGCTGTTGCGCTGGACCAGGATCCACTCGCGGGACAGGCAGGCTTTCATGACACCCATGGCTGCAGGCATCATGAAACGCGGTCAGTGATTGGACTCACATCCCCTGTATTGCTGATCAGATGCCTCTGCAGCCGCCATGTAAGGAATCTGACCCTCCTGTCTTAGCTTTGCCACTCAAAGTCCCTCCATACCTGCAAGTCCCAACCCTTTCAATAGCTCACTGTAGAGGGGCATGGGAGAGGAGGCATATTGTGGGTCCTCACAGTCAAGTGCATAGGTGTCGTACACCAGGGGGTCCTTCCCGCTGAGCTTGGAGCTGTCGAAGGGCGTCTGCAGGTACTCAGCGTTCGCACGCCCGATCTGGGACTTCTTGAACGCATCGGAGAACTCCAGCACCGGCACGTAGCGGTACGCGCCCTGGCCCACCCAATATTGCTCCTGCACAGACACTTGATTTGCAGCTCCAGCGCAGTAGAGATGATCCCCACAAGACTCGGAATCTGGAGAAGTCGTGCTGTTCAGACTTGCGGAGAGTTGTCAGGGTGGAATACCGGCATGAGGGATGGTGCAGGGGGGTTGAAGGATACCCTACCTGATCCTTGCGACTGGTGACCTCCTGCAGGAAGTCTGGGACGCCCTTGCGCTCGGGGCACTTGAAGCCGCAGCTCTCGAAGAAGGGCACAATGTCCTCGCGGGGCCCGTGGTAGATGACTGAGCCCTCCGCCATCAGCAGCACGTCGTCGAACAGGTCGTAGGACTCGGGCTGGGGCTGGAGCAGGGCGGTGAGGTTGGTGGTCTGCAGGGGGGCACGTCTCAGGGTCAGAAGGGAGCTTGAGCGGGGGATCAGAAGGATGAGAGGTCGGAGTTGAGCTGGGCGCAGAGAGAGGTTTTACTTTCAGAGTGAGATTCCAACGCCGGAAGGAGCAAATGCCGAGAGATGGCAGAGGGACTTCAGATGACATGGTTCTCTATTAGAGGCTGTGTTTGATTGAAGACAAGAGATGGGTAGGCTTGGGAATTGGGAATAGGCGCTTGTTTGGCCCAAGTAAATGTTCAGAGTAGTTACCATGGGGATTCTCTATGACAGGGTTGGACAATATCAAAAGCTATTGTGAAGAAAGTGGTCGCATCAGCTGCGCTTGAGGTCGGCTCTTCCATTGCCGCAATCAACCTCTAAGTGCCTTGTTTCTGCGCGATTGAACTGCAGAGAACGACCTTTGCGAGGGCAATTTTACCTTCTGGAGGTGGCAGGAGTCCCTGAGGGCCTTGGTGATCTGGTATGTCGTGGAGGAATCCTGCGACCAAAACTTCCCATCCTCAGCATGTTCCCAAGCCAGAACGTTGGTTTGCCTTGATAAGCTGACACAGAGATCAATGGCCACTATCCTACATACGATCGTGAACTCCTGACAGGGCAGACATCTCGCCAGTCTGCCGCACAGAAGATACTTCAGGAAGGTCAGGAAATCACCAGGCCTGTGGAGATCTCGTCGAGGAACAGGACTTTCTTGGGCCCTACAAGCATCTCAGCCGATGTGACGCGCTTCTTCTGCCCTCCACTGATGCCCCTGAGCATGGCATCCCCCACCACGGTGTCGGCACACACCTGCACAATCCATCGCTCTCCGCAAGGACTGCAAAAGCTTTGAGGCTTGTTCGATCAGGGTTGCCAGCAGGCTCGCCGGTTTGAGACTCCCGCAAGTGACGCTGTAAACCATTAACGCCTAGTACATCTGATCGAACGCCTCGAGGAAAGCTACCCCTCCATTGTACCTGCATTCAAGCTGGCCAGGCCCCAGGTATCTCCAACGGAATAAGGGATCCCTCATCATTGGATGTGGCGGATTGTGACAGCTGGGACAGGGAGGGTCAAAGGGGCCTCACGTCCAGCCCCAGGATCTTGAGCATGTAGTCGGTGACGATGGACTCGTTGTTCCCCTCGATGGTCTGCGCCTTGAGGAAAGCGTCCATGTGCGGGTCCGGATCCCGTCCAGCGGCCTTCTCTGCCTGCCGCAGCTCATCAAACTCGGCTGCAGCAAGCATGCAGATCAGTGCTGGCATTGCAAAAGCCGGACCCGACAGTTTACCCAGAGCAAAGGGATGGCCAAGAGCTTGCGGGAGAATGCATGCACGATTTACTGCACTGAATTTTGCATCCAGCACGATCTGCAGATCTGATGCCTTGTCGCATTCGTCGATGACTCAGTGAAGAGACATGGTATGGAAGCAAGGAACCAAGACAATTTCACACACAGAAACACAAGGCGATCGGTTTGTGCACCTGAACAGTGCTCTGCAGCAAGAGTGGAAGGCATGTCTTGGCAGCAGCAAGACATGTGACACCAGAGAAATGTGAGGAAGGCTTTGAAGGTCTGCACAGACTATTGGATGAGGGGGACGTACCAGCCCTGTGGCCCACCCCTTGCACCCTGGCGGCAAAGTTCATGGTGTCCCGCACGGTCAGCTCGGGGAGGTGCAGGTCTGTCTGCTCCACGTATGCGGCCGTGCGCTCAGGAATAAATCCGGCAAAGGTGACGCCGTTGTAGGTGATCTCCCCATGGATCTGGAGACGAGGGATGGGTCAACGAATGAAGTCCAGCGTATGTGGAACACACTGCCAGGCCAGCCTGGACCGCGGGATCCCACCCAGCAAGGCATGGTGCATTGCATGGTATTGCAGGCCGCGAGCTATAAATTGCAGGAAACGTGCAGAATGCTCTTCCATCTGCTCAAGGGACAAAACACATTTTTGATGCGCAAGCATGAGTGTCAGTATTCCTGCCGACACAGGCTGTTGGGAAGTAAGAATTCAATATGCCGCTGCCTTGCCTGTATCTTTTGCAGGAAACACGAGAATTTGCTTCGTGTCAGTTTGGTGATTATGGTACCAACACCTTCCAACTTTGCACCAGCCAGGGAAAGGGGTGATTGCGGTGGGAGCAGAGGCCCCACCTTGCAGCCCTCGTGCTTCATCTTGTGGGCCAGGGTCTTGAGCAGGGTGGACTTTCCGGCGCCAGGGGGTCCCAGCAGCAGGGTCATGCGGCCGGGCTTGATGGCGCCGCTGATGTTGTCCAGCAGGATGAACCTGTGCTTGCCGGGGCTGATGCCGATCCAGCTCAGGGCCGTCTGCAGTCAGACACTTTGGATTTTTTGAAATGTCCACACTGAGGGCAACGAAGAAAAAAGGTATACCGAAGCAAATTGATATGGGAGACAGACAGTGCACCGGAGGGGATGTTTAAGCAGAAGAGTAAGAGCAGGGTTGGGAGCTTGCTGACCTCAAAGAAGTTGCGGTAGCTGTTGAGGACGGTGGGGACAGAGCGGTTGCCCAGGTAGATCATGGCTTCCACTGTCAGGTCCTTGAAACGCACCTCCACAGAGGACGTCTGGACGTTGGCACTGCAGCAGAGTTGTTGGCTTTAAAATTGAGCTCGGGGGAATATGGGTATGGGTGGTCGACAAGCTGCAGAGACACTGATGCGAGAAGATCAGATTGCAAAGGTGTGTGGGTATGGGCCTTGCTTTTCCGGAGCCGTCTCGGCAGTGTGAAGTTGATGGAGGTGCTCACTCGTCGAGCCGCTGCTTGAGTTTGTTGAGGTAGTCCTCGTGATCCTGGTCCTCCGTCTTCAGCGCAGCATCCACCAGTTTTCTCTTGGTGGCACGTCCCATGCTGAAGATGTCCACCACGCGGTGCTCCCCATCACCTGCAAGCGGTTAGGTCACATCTTGCTGTCATATGACGATGTAATATTCGAAGTCACGACAGCAGATACAATTCAGCAGATCGAAAGCAGGGTACAAAACATTGCCACCTGCAATTCTTAAGCAAATGATTTTAGCCTCATGCACCTGCCATCGCAGGTGCTGCATAAGTCACAACGGAACAACAACGTGAAGTTCAGGCGACAGTCCTAGCTTATAAAACATAGGAAGCATACTTTCAGAGCTTGCTCGGCAAGCAGATCGCATCAAATGCAAAAATGAGGTGATGGCGAGGGCATCACCTTTTCCAGGCAGGATAGCGTGGCGAGACTTGACATTCGGGCTCAGATTGTCGTACTCGGCTATGCCCTCCCTGTTTCCATTCTCATTGGTGTGAGTGTCGGGCTCTGGCTCTCCAAAGTCGACATGGACGCCGTTTGAAGCCATTATTTCCCTACTCGCCTGCGATTGCCCAGTGGAGACTCAATGAAACGACCTCACCATGCTCATAGCATGTGTTGTTTTTATGGTCTATCACGATTTAAGATATCGCGTAATTCTACTTTGCAGCCCGATTGCAGCATCATCGGCAAAAATCACGCAACACCCAGGGTGTTCAAACGTATTCAGCGGGCGGGACAGCCGTTGGGGTGTGCTGCAGTAAATGCTCTTCGCTTGTCTTTCAAGTTACCGAATATTCTTAATCGCCCAAGACCTGCTCTCCTCTTCACCGGGCTCCATTAAAGTGTGGAAAGCAGCAAAGCTGCGCCTCTCCACTAGAATTTGAGGAAGAAAGCCAGGCTTCTGTGCATCATAGAGATGGTCTGAATTCCTCATGGTCTCTTAGCCCACACCTCTTTGATCTGAAAGTTGATCAGATACCCGTGCACGGCAAGGTGGACTGGTTATGGAGACTAGGTAAAAGGAATGCCAGTGCTGTCGTTACCAAGAATGAATTTGCCCTTGTTTCCTCAGAGCAGGTCACCAAGGAGTGCAGCAGGACAGATACGCAATCAAGGTGTGAAGCAACAGCAGGCGCAACGTCAAAATGCATCATGCAACCCCCTGGGCATTTAAATTCTTGTGAGGGCTTCGCTTTGCCTCTAGGCAAACAACAATCGTGAACTAGATTGGAGCGTTCGTAAGGGCACTGTGTGAGTGACATCCCCCTGCCGCCGTCCAACAGCAGCTGTCAATGAGAATGCCCTCTGTACGGGCAGCAGATCAATTCTCACTTGGAAATGAAGCGTGGAGAATGTAGGCAACTACACACATGATTCAAGAATTTTCTGAAATCACGACACCAAGCGTCTTCCTTGACCAGGTAGACTTCCAGCCTGCAGCTGCCTGTCCTCTTCATTGCCTGGGGTCCAGATACGATTCCCGTCCTGGCTTCTTGCTTCATGCCATCAGTGCTGGCACTCGGCCATGTCTTCTGGATCAAAGGGGTAGCCTGTACTGTTTGACTACAGTACTGTTGCTGCACTTGAATCGGCGGTGAGGTGCAAGTTAGGTCAGGCGACTCGGCGATAGGGTCTTGGCATGATTCTCAGTGTTCACTGAGGGACAGCGAATCGGTGTTGGAAGAGCAGACCGCTACTCTCGGCCGTGTTTTCCCTTCAATTCTTGAGGCCTGGTGTATCGAACTGATCGCCGTAGAGGAGGAAGCAAGGGGTAATCATGCCGGTCCACACACACGCAAATCCTGGGCTCAATGCCGCTTACAGAGTAAGCATACTTCCTTTGGAGATTAGAATTGCCTGCATATAGTCTTATCTCTTGGATTTGGGAGTCTGGGCAAACGGTAGGTCGGGCATCAAGTGTTGTCTCAGGAGAAGCAATCCCTGCACAGTTCGAGGATCTATACCGGGTCCACACCCTTTGACACCAAATACCTCCCTGCAGGCAGTGATGAAGAGGAACAGTGTCTACATAGCCTTTGTCCTTGGGGGAGCGCTCTTGGGAGAGAGGGTGAGGACATCTCCCGATGACTACCCTCTTTCCTTGCTACTGTATTGCTTGCTCAGCACAAGAGCTGCACAGCTCCGGGATAGCTTTTGAGCTCTTCTTGACCATGCATTCCTGTCCAGGTGGTGGAATATGGCTTCAACACCATGTGGGAACGCAACAATGAAGGGGTGAGTCACCCGGACCAGCCGCAATGTTGAACAATCACTTTCACACACATCCATCATCAGATAGCATTTAACGTTTCTGAGGGTCTAACACATTGTCTTGGTTGTGTTAGAGATGGATTTGGCAGTCGCACTTCACGCAGCGACTTGTTGAGGCATTGTGCTGCTGCAGAAGCTTTACAAACACCTGGAAGGGACAGTGATCGGGGGTGGTGGCTCCTCTGGGGAGGACGAGGAGTAAGCTCAAAGAATGGATCAGCGGTCGAGGAGTGTTGGAAGCGTGCAAAGCAGTGCTGGTACCCTGTGTGGTAGGCTGCTTGGTATACAAAGGTTTACATGGCTGATTTAGTGCCATCAGTTCTTGCTCCTGACCTAATCTTGCACAGAAGTAACAGTTCCAGACAGGCTTGTTCGACCAGGAAGGCTCGAAAGACAAAATGAAAGCATTGCAAATTGCCAAAATTGGTGTCGAAGGATGTAATGTGCTGTACTCAAGTTCTAGCTCAATCGTCGTCAGAACCCCATTCAGGCTGGCATCAAGAGACATTGAAGTGAATGCCACACACCAAGTTGAAGCCACGCATGCCAATGGCGACTTCAAAAGCTGCAAACTTCAAACTCGCATTACGAAGGCGCTACACTAAGGCTGCAATTCTGCGGGGGGCTCTTTGGCAAAAAGGCCCTGCGCTTCCAACATCGCTTCCTTAGCCTCCTGCTCATCTGAGGCGTAGAGGATCTTCTCAAAGTATTTAACGATCTGCAAGGAGCACAGATTAGGATAATCAATTTCTCTGCCCGCCCAAGACAACAATCTGCTTGTTGTATACGACTGAGGATGCCCATAATCAACGTCTACCACACCAAGGTGCACACGTGGCTGTGCCAAGTAGAGAGGGAACCATCACCGGGAGCGATGCCAGCTCCTGTGTCTGGCAGAGGATCTCTATGTCCCGCAGCTTGTCAAAGTAGAAGTCCCTTTCCCGTTCCAAGGTATCAATCTTCAGCTTCATCGATGCCTCCTGTAGCATGTCAGGAATTCCTCAGCTCGATCAAGTGAGCAGGCATCATGAAATGCTGGGGTCCATGCAGATGGAATTGGCAGCATCATCAAATCGAAATTGCACCCTTGATGAGATTCGATTCAGCATATCGTTGACTCCCTTGGGCACTGGAAACAGGTGTAAGAACTTCCCAGCAGGAATTCTTGCACAGCAGTGACCCACCTCCTCCTTCATGAGATCCATGCTGGCCTGGTGCTTCAGATCAGCTTCGGGAGAGCTCCTGGATGCGGCGGCCTGCCCCACACTCTTCGCGCTCCCAGGCTCCCTGCCCGACAGCCGCCGAGCAGGCTGGGCCCTGCACTCGTATGGGGCCGCTCACATCCAGCAGGGCAAACGGCTGCTAGGTCAAAGGATTAAGCAGTCACCTTTGATCTCTACCCAATAGGTTGCAACATGCAGTTCTGGAGATACGCAATGGGTGAGGTTTCCCTGGCTGCCAACGCTTGCATACCAGAAAGGCACTCGAGAGTTTGGTTTGAAAACGTACCGAGGGGTGGTGGTGCCGGAGGAGGGAGTGCTGCCTGGCACCTTGCGGGTGGAAGTCACTGGCCTCAAGCCCTGCAGCCAAGGGCCTTCTCTTTGCTGCTGAGGTAAAACATCAGAGGGAAAGTGGATTTGCAGCGTTAAGCGTCCACATGGAAGCTAAGAACGAGCAACCCCGTCCCTGATTTTGCCAAAGCACCAGGTGACAAGAAAGGCAGGCACAAATCCCATGAATTTGGTGGATCAGAGTAGATTTTATTCCTTTGGGAACCTGAAAATTTTGCCTTCAAACGTGCACCACGGCTGCTGCTTGAACCCAATCACTGTCCGTATGGCAGAACCTCATCCTGTCCTCGCCAGGGCAACTCAACCCCCATCATCCTCGATTGACGACGAGTACATCTCCAGGAAAAATGAGTGCCCGTGAGTCACAAATGGATCATATGGATGGGAACAACGAAAAGGCGGTGCGTGCTTGCCTTGACCCCGCCGGTTTTGCACTGGCTGCGTCGCGCGACCGGGTCGTAGTCGTTGATCGCGGGGGTGTGGCTGTCGTAGTAGGCCTTGAACCACTGCATGAACTCGATGTTGTCCAGCGGGCGCGCCTTCACCAGCTTGTTCACCTCGATGGGCTGCACACATCATGCGCATCTTCATTCAACCGCACCCCTCATCTGGTGTACAGCTTCTCCCTGGCCCCCTCTGCTGCTCTCCATCTGCTGCAGGGCTCCGCCGGTAATCCCGCAGTCACCGACTAGCCTCCCATGGACAACTCTTGCTGACTTATAGGCTCATTTATCCTTCTGCTTGCATGTCGGCGCGACAAGGCTGACATCCCTGCTTTATAGTCCAGCACAAGTCTGTGTTGAAGACTGCTTGTCAGAAACCACTGGCAATCAATTTTGCTGTGGGCAATTGCGTATTTGACTGCATTGTGTCGGAGCGATGATGTGGCGCTGGCTTGGCTAGGTCAGGGCAGCTAAGAAAGGCTTATGCATGAAAGAATCATGTTGCAGAAGAGGCGAAGTAGAAAGAGGAATACTTTGAGGCACAATGTCTGATGCTGTATTGATTTGCGTGCAACACTAGGTCAACGGTGCGCCAGCAATCCCCGCCCCCCCCCTCCCTCCCCATTCACCCCTCTTAGAAGAACCAGGCGCTCACCTTGTCAATTTTGAGCTTGTTGAAGCCTGCTTGCAGGACTTTGTAGTTGTTGATGGCAGTGTACTCCGAATTGGCGTTGAAGTCGACCTGCAATGGTCGATAGTGCATGCTGATGACAAAGTTTGTCCACTTATGTGCTCGGCTGAACCATTCAAGATCCCAAGAGGCTTCAAAAATGGCTGAGCTTCAAGCAATACAGGTAAGCTGGCAGGTAAACATGATAGCGACAAGTGGTCTATATGGAAATCCCCCTACCTTCCTTCTTTGTGTGACAGGACATCTTTAATTAGGTGAACAATCTCTGGGATATGTCACACCTTTGCCAAGTTCACAGTGCCTTGCTGCATCGCATCCAGCAATTGGCAGGCCACAGCTCCCGTCGACGTCTGCAGCAGACCTCGACCTTGTAAATTATGAGACGCAATGCAGCTTCAAGAGGGGTGATGCCCAGTTTGACCTGGTATATGCAGCTTCTGCTGAGGACAGGGCATCATTACTGGGTAATTTAGGGACAGAGGCTAGAGAAGCACTCGGGGGGAAAGCAAGAGAAGGGGACGTAGCTGCAAGCATCATCATGCCTTGTATCATTCTGAGCAATTCGGGTTAGAAAGTTCTTGAGGTTTTTGAGTCAGTATCGGGAGCTAATCAACACCATCACTTGACGTGCAGGCGACCTCGCGGCGTGCAGGACAGCCGGAGAGTCTGATAGGATACCTGCTCTATCTTTGTCAAGTTTAGATCCAGAGTCGAGTTGATCCACTGCAAAAGCTCCGCTCTGCCGATTGTGTATTTTTCCATCTTTCAGAGACGAGTCCTCAATCCTGTGTACGCGGAGCTAAAATACAAAAACAGATGAGACTGTGTCTGGGCACCCAAACAAGCTGCCACCTCTTGCTTGAAGAAGATTGCACTTGTCTCTTCCAAGGATGGAAAAGCTGGGCGAGGAATTACAAAAAGCAGCTATGTGCCAAATGATTCTTCAAGAAGGAGACCGATTGTGTATCAGACCACACGAGCTTTTCTGGTACTGTGAGTAACGTACCCACTTTTGCTAAGCAAAAATGATGGTTTGAGGTCACTTGATTCGAATCCAAGGTTAAGGGACAACCTGGCATTTCTGAATTCTCAGAAAGGGGCAGGAAACTTGTTTCCTTCTCTGTTTTTCCCGTTCCTATTCTTTCTCTGGCAAGCCAAATAGCAGACTAAATACACTAAACATACCCCCACCAGCAATCACGTTGCTGAGGGGTCTTCCCTTATATAAGATTAATGACAGTACAGTATTCTTCAGCAGGTGCTGAATAGTAGGTCAGATAATCTTATGCTCCAGCTTATGTAACAGCATCAACACCTAAGAATTTCCATGCTTGTAAGCCCTGATCATATTGCGATGCCCTAAAGAATTACCAGTCTTGGTATGCATGGTGAGAGTCAACACGCATTGCAGTATCATATTCTCTGAGTTCAATGGCAAACACTAAGTCACTGCAGAAAGAGATCTTTCCAAAACATTTTGTGGCTCAAGAGCAAACACTACCAGCAGAATTGCTCACTTTCTAGGCTTATATGACATCAGCGTCGCATCCATGGATAGGGGAGGGAGTTTGGGCGGTGGCTGCAAGTCTTGGCTTGGACCGCTGGATGCCTTAAATGCCAGCGTCCTCTCCACCCTATCGCTCCTGCAAAGGCAAATCCTTGAGCGGCAAAATTGCAGGCACTCACTCACCTGGCCGGCCTGAGCTGACCTGGCACATGGTGGAAAATTTGGAATAACAAATTGGTCAATTAATCACATGATTTTTGCCCATGTCCTTTCATGTAGAGTAGGTGTGGGCCAATGCAGGAAAGGTAAGGTGGCACCATTTGTCGTTGCTGGCACTCAGGGGTGTCAGAGGGTAGCGTCCCGGCTTGTGACCCCCCGGAGACCTGGCGGTGGCAGGGGATGCCCACTTCCTCCCCCCTGTTGCCATGCCATCATTTTCCAGCCTGTTTCTATGCCAAGCATCATCTGCACCTGTGAGGAAGTGCACGATGAGGTACAAGAACCCAGGGTAGCAGGCCATGGGACCAAATGACAGCATTTCACGCCCTCCTGCTACTTTTATGCTGTAGGTGCGTAAGCAGGTGACTGGCACTGCTCTTGTGCTTGCATGCACAAATTGCTTCGACGGTGACGAGTCCATTATGAACATGGGAATGGTTTCCTCGAGAAGTGTGAATAAAGGTGGGTTAGGCTTTAGCTGCCTAGGGGGATGGTGCATGCACCATACAGTGTTGATCTTAATGACAAGGAGAACATACTGGAAGAGAAGTACTCACCAAGGCTGCTCCTGGACTCCCCTGACTTCAATTCCCCTATGGTGGGAGACTTGGCAGGAGTGTTTCGCTGCTGCTCCTTTTGCAACTGCAAACGCGCTGAGTTTGATTCTTTGCCGCTTTGTTGTCAAGTCGAAGGATCACTGTCCACCATCGACAAATTCCATGAAATGCGTATGACATGAGAGGACATTGGAGTGGCAAAACCCAAAAGTTGCCTGCGAATCCATGGCGACTAGAGATGAGCACGAAGAGAAAGAGTCACGAGGAGGTGATGGACCTGCACCATGCAGTGCCTGAGCTGCCGCTTGAGCAGCTTGATCTCGGCTTTCATGGCGGTGTGCTCCGAGACCAGGCGGGCCACGTTGGTGGGCCGGCTCAGGTCCATCTCCTGGGGCCTGCAGAATCCCTGGGGACCGCTGCCGGGCTGCTCTGGGGTCCTGCTGAACTGCGCATAGAGAGAGGGGAGGTCGTGTGTTGCCCCAAGAACACTTCTCAGGCTTTTGGGCACTTGATGAGCTGGTGCCGGGCAGCAGGAGCTTCTCCCGAACTTAATACGGTGCGTTCTTCTTGCTCAGCACGTCAATTGTCCTCACATGCCCGACAAACGTTGGTTACCAGAACAAGTAGCCAGGTTTCACATCAGACCGAAAGGACCTGAAATGCTTGGCTGCTGCTGTCTTTGCGCTCATTTTGTTGCATGTTTGTTGTTCCTGTATGGTGCAGGAGGACATTTAAAAACAATTAATCAGCAGGCTAGCGAAACAGAAGCAGACCTTGCTTGCAGGTGTGACGGTGGAGCTCCTGCCAGGCCTGGGAGTCAGCCCATGCATGCTGGCGTGGCTGGCTCTGCACCATCAACACCCATTTCCATTTCCATGTCTACGAGATTCAAGTCCAGCTGCTGGAGTTGAAGAAGGCACTCATTTCTACGAGTCATCTGAATGCTCAATGACTGCTGCATGCTTGACTTTGCTATAATCCCTGCTCCACTTCAGCGGACTGAAACATGGGACATAGGATTGTATATAATACCATGCATATAGGACCGCACACATACTTGTCCCAATTTGGATTGCTGGTACAAGGGGCGCCCACTGATCCTGAGGTCTGACCTAATCCCCTGAGGATGGAGGCGAACCAATTCCAACAATCATGCTTTTGCAGCGAGTGGGCCGTCACCTGACATGCTTGACTATTTCCTGGTAGTGGGCCACGCTGCGCCGTCCCCTCTGCTCCATGGTCTCATTGGGTATGGAGGTGTAGCGCGGTGTCAGCAGCATGATCTCCCGCTCGGTCAGGGCCGGTCTCGAGGGGCTGACGTCCCTCTTCGCCGAGACCTCCCTGGGGGTGGCGTCTCTGCAGGGTGGCCTGCTGGAGCTGGGAGCATGGGGGTCTGCCGCCTGCCCCAGACCCGGTAGCCTCGGCACCCTGCCCCTGGCGCTCAGGGGGACCCCTGCAAGTGAGCTCCTACAGGGTTGGGCTCTCCCCCTTCTGTACTAGTCTACAGTGAGATTAAACAAGGCTGAAATCGAGAGGTCTAGCCCACTGGTCCTCGTCCACAACATATCTTGAAATCCAATCCTAGAAATTGTATATCTAAGCCATCTCATGTTTTGTGACAGACAAGTGGCAATGCTTTTCATGAAACATGAAGATCAAAAGGCAAGGATTTTCAAAGAAACAAAACCAAGTCTTTGTGATATGCCCACTTGAAAGGGACATCACAGAGCAGGCCAAGCAGATTTGGCTTGCTGTGGGCCTCACCTGCAATTTTAGACATGAATTGGGAACCGAGCCTTCCTCACCTTGTTCCTTACTTGAGGTGGGAGCCAGGGTTTGACGGCTCTGTCTGGGCTGCTCCAGTGGAGTGGGGAAGTCAACCTGAATAGAACGCAAGAGAGACTGTAATCAGTATGGTGGCCAGAGACTGCTTGAGACTGCATACAGATGTTTGTCAGCCGAAATCAGAGCAATTGGGCTGGGCAGCAGTTCACCTGCTCCATCACTCTGCCAAAATTGCATCAATATCTCAGATGCCAAAGGCTGATTGCCAAACAAGATGCCAAACTTGACGAACTTGAAAATGAAAATCCAATGGAGTTCTTGGATTATCTTAAAGCTGAATCCCTTTCTTCTTCAGAAATTATTTGACGAGGCCATTCAATCTCAAACGACAGCTGACCGTTTGAAAATCTTTGGATCTCCAGCCTGCAAACTTTAAAACACATTTCGAGGATTCATTGCTTCCATTTGTACAATTCCTGTGCAACTCGCATTCACCATCGCCTTGATTCGGTTGCCACAGAGCATAAGATGTCCACAGCGTGTGCATGCCGGGGTTTTGCCCCACAGGCAAAGCTGAATGAGAGACCCCACCGTGTTATGCGAGCTGGCAGCTACACCAGTGGGAACATCGTGGGCGGAATAGGGATTCTGAGCCACAAAGCCGTGAGCAGGTATTTCTACCTCTACAGTCAGCACTTCCCAGCTTCCAGATAAAGTCATACCATTCAGCTTTCTCAGCTTGCAGATACATTGTGTTCTTTCGCCCATGAAAGCCTCTCAAGAGGGGGAGAGAGAGGACCTTTGTGCGGGCATATAATAAGAAAAGTGTGTAGGGAGGCGAGAGCAGGGAGGACACCCACCTTGCGTCTCGGCATTCCAGGTGACACACCTGGGGCGACTCCACAGTCTCGTGCTGCCAAATCCGTTTCAAAGGGCCATGAGTCTGATGTATCCCCAAGTAGCTCAGTCATCCTTTTACCACAACCCAGCGCAGCTCAGCACGATTCTCCTGTGACACATGGATGCTATGCTTTCTGACAATTTAGGCCTTCAAGAGCAATTGTCGCTAGCTCTCCATGATCTAAAAAAAACCCCATGTGTAAAAATTGTGCATGCCTCCCTTAAACTCTCTTGTCCACCCAAGTAAGCAGGTGTTTTACTGCGATGCAGGACAGGCAAGTGGCAGTGGCGGTCCAGGAGGCGTCGGGGGTGGCGGTGCCGGAGGTGGTGGGGGTGGCAGTGGGGGAGGCGGGGCCAGCAGCGGAGGAAACGCCCGCAACCTCGCCTTCCTCTTTGCTGCACTGCTCGCAGGTCGGCAGATCCCCATGCTTGACTCGGCCGATCAAACCCAACAGCTCGTATCGGCATGAGTAAACATGTGCTACTCTTTCACAGACATGAACCCGTCTCTGATATGTTGATTATGCTAGATTCTGCATCCCCGGTGAATGCCCATTCAGTACCTCCTTCGTGCAGGTGGAGGATTCATTGGGTACAAGAAGAAGGGCAGCACAGCCTCCCTGAAAGCCAGCGGAAGCTTTGCAGCTGTCCTTGTGCTGGCGGGATACCTGATTGGGGGTCCTTACACCACCGTTGGACTGGGGCTTGCACTTGGTGAGTGACGAGCCTGTGCATTGGCGATTCCGCTGTCAGTCTGAAGGCAATCTGCCTCTCCTAGTGCTTCAAAGAAGACATGTCTTCACAAGAATGAGTGATGATGAGGGTGGAGGTGGGGGTGAGTGACTTGGAGCAGCGCCGTGGAAGTAGCAAGAATTGTGCACCAAAGAACAAAGCAGGTGGCGGGCAGGTATTCTCGACTCATCTACCTATGCAGCCTGCAGATAATCGCACTGCTGCCAGTGGTGACCATGTGCCCGCACCAATATCAAAGGCAAAGGAACACAAAACAATGTGGCACTCAAACTCATATTCTATGCAGCTGTCAACGTGGCATTGGGATATTACATGGCCAAGGGCTACGCCAACTCCAGGAAGGTCTTCCCACAGCTGGTCTTCTCCGTCATCTGTGCCGTCAACACTCTGACCTATGCCGGGCACCTGAAGACCTCGCTGGCGTGAGCCTTGGCCAGAGGCAGCTGAGAAATCAAAGATCTGTATCATGAAGCTTAGACATGTACCATAGCGGGAGATAAGTAATTATAAGCCGTTGTACCAGCTCCAGTCATTGTAGTTGACAATCAGGAAAAGGCCTATGCTGAAAAGGCATCTAGTGATCAGAACTAATGCAGCACTTGAGCATGCAGAAAATCAGAGACCAAAGTTCTTGAGACACCTCAATAGGGTGAGACTGGGCTGTCATTTGAACATATTTTTGAAAGTTCCCCTCAGCTTTTCATCTCTAGCGTGCCGGAGCTTCTTGACCCTGGCGAGCTCAGCTTTGATACCTGTGACAAGGACAAGCATTGAATACCTTGAGTTGTGTAAGATTTGTTTGCACTCATTTCTGTGCCATGTGCGCAAGAACTTCAATCTGAGGCTTGGACATATGACCAAAACTCTGGCATGAGTGCGATTCATTCAGCCTGATGACCTTCAGACGGCAGATATAGAGTGTGTGCCCTCGACTATCAACCAGGCAGGCTTGCTTACCACTATCTGCGGGTGCGCAATAGACAGCTGCCTCTAGGTCAGCCACAGCTGCATCCAGATCCTGTTCCAGAGCCAATGCCTCATTCTCAAAGGCTGCATATTTAATTGGCACAAAGCCGAGTGGGAGGCACATCTTTCGCACGTTAAATCTGGAAAGCCAATTTCATACGCAATTGAGGCATGGAACTAATCTCCTTGAAACCTCACCCATTTGCAACAATAGAATAAGTGCCTATTTGCACAATTGCCATAGCATCTTTGAATGACCTCCGCTGTTTTTCGGACCGAGGGATTCCCCAGTGCGTATGAATTGCTGCTCGATCAAGAAGCCATCGAGTGGTGAGTGTGCATAAGGGTGGCACCTTCAGCCCCGCGTTGGCTTGGGCTCGCCGGAACAGAGCCTTCACATTCTTCACCTCCCTGGCAATCACAGCGCTGCAGTCCTGCTTGGCCAGCTCGTACTCTTCCATCTTCAAGGAGCAGGCAGCCCTGTCAAACGAGGGAGTGTCGCATCACCAGGTGTGGCCAAGTAAAGCCTTCAACAATTGAGGACAACTTTGATACCAGACCTTCTACCCATTGCCTCGGGCCAGCTATGAGGCTCGTATGCAGTTTGCTTTCGAGGGAGGAATTGTGGAGTGGATGCAGCAATGCTCCGGCACACCAGACTGCAGTCAGGCTTGGTGATGACCGTCCAAGCCATGGTCAGAAACATGGACACCAGCACATTGATGATCTCGTACAAGAACAGAACAAACAGTACATTCCCGTGTAGGACAATACACATTGCAGCAGGTTGAATGAGTACACCCTGACAGCAGGTGGTCTATCACCTGTTGAGCATGAGGGGCAGGCAGGCGCTGGCCATGCGCTCCATGTCGGGGTCGGTGGGGTTGCCCTCGTTGTCAGCAAACACGTCAGGGTCCAGGAATCTCAGCGCCTTGCTGTAGGCTCGCTTGGCCTGCTTGTACTCACCCTGCAGCAACTCCTGTCAGCCTTGCAGAAAGGGATGGATGTGGTGTCCACATGTGTGCCACATGCAAGGTGCTCCTCCTGAGCTTCACTACGTGTGTAGACAGCAAAAGGGGAAATTGGCAAGAGGATTGCCTTTCAGTACACCAGAGTACACCACGATCATCATGCCCAAGGATTGTGGACTCCCTGATCAGATCCTCAAGCAAGCAAGTGGTGATTTTTTTTCACCAGAGGCTCACCTTCTTGAAGAGGTCGTTCCCCGTGGCCTTGATTGTCTCCGCTATCTTGATGGCCTGGCTGATGCCCTCGCTGCCGTCTGCAAAATCGGCGTCCTCCGGGTGGTCTGGGACTCCAGTCTCCTGCACACCACCCTGCACTCTCTGCCTCTGTGTGTCTCTGCCCCACCTCCCTGCCCCCCTACCCTGACTGACACTTCCATATGCGCTAAAAACAATTAATTTGCGCTGTGCCAACAGACCCCCTCGGCGAGATGCAATAATTGCAGCCTGAGCAACTGGCACTGCAGCAAGTTCTAGATGTCCATTCCATTCTTGCAAATCTGGAAGCCATTGTTTTCTAAATCCTGTATTCCTAAGAAGGGAGCTGAATTCGTGCGACATGCTTGTCAGCTGATGGCAGGAAAAGAGACCCAGGCAGCTGAGTAGCCCAGTGCGTTTGCCACCCTGACGCCACACAATTCTCCAGTCCAGGCAAGAATGTCAGACAAAGGAAGAGGGACGTACATCAGCAGCCGAGGTCAAAGTATCGTCCCCCAGCTCCCCACAGTCTGCTATGAGGACATCCTTGACAGGTTTGTCTTCCTTGGTCTCTACATGCTCCATCTCCTTCACAACCCCGTAGCCCTGCAAAGTGCCAGCCTCAGAGAACGCCTCTGGCAACACTGTCCGGCCGATCTTTGTGTAGTCTTGTGTCATCAGGCACAGACTCTAAGTGAATGGAGCGTCCATCTTTTGTGCAGTCCAAGTGACCATTACAGAATGAGTGCTTGAAAGAAGGGTTAGGCGACAAGGGGGTGGGCAGATCACAAAGCCTACAGGTCGATTATGGTGTCTAGGCTGTGCTTTATCCCAGCAAAGATAATAACGGTGTCAAGGTCATCATCATCCAGGTTTGGACACAGAGGAGATGACAGTGGTCAATGGTGGCGAGGCTGGACAGCCTAGCAGTGCAATACGGAGCTGGCAATTTTTTTGGCAGTCAATCAGGAAGAATATAAGACTTATTTGTGGAGGCATGTTACAATCACAGGATTGTCATGGGTAGATACTGGAAGGAAGAGTGGATTACCTTGAGGACTTGCCCGAACACAGTGTGCTTGCCGTCCAGGTGGGGAGTCTTTTCCACGGTGATGAAAAATTGACTACAGGTCACAAGTCTTCCATTAGGCAATGCACGGCAATAGTATGTGTGCATTTGGCTCTAGCAGCCATGCAGCACTGTTTCTTTCTTAAGTTCAGATGCTCTCCTTTAGCATGACAATTTGAAGGTAGACTCTATGGCCATGCAGTGACAATATCTAGGAAGCTCTGAAATACTGGGATGGGAGAACCCGGTCTGCAGGCCCTGCATCCTTTTCGATCAAATCCAGGCATGCAGAGAAGCTCCTAACATGATTCCATCGCGATTCCCACCTGCCGTTTGTTCCCGGCCCTGCATTAGCCATGGACAGCAGGCCCTTCTCCTCATGCTTCAAGTCGAAATTCTCATCGTCAAACTTCTCGCCATAGATTGACTCGCCTCCCCTGCAAACCCCTCAGAAATTAATCTGGCTTGATTCCTGAAGGCTTTGCTGGTCCAAAAAATCCCAATTCTGCATCGCGCACGCAAGCAGGAGTGGGTTTGCTTGCTATCAGGCATGTGATGGATGCCTTACGTGCCATTCCTTGCAGAGAAGTCGCCTCCCTGCAGAGACACTGGCATTATTCAATGCCATTTGATGTACACCTGAGCATGACACAGATGCAGAAGTTTCCAAAAACGATAGCAGTGTTCATGGATGAGATGTGCAGCACACCCATACATTAGAATACTCCCAGTGAAACTTCTATGCAAAATCTTATTATGCTTGCTGACTCACAAGCAATACCAGAGGCTGGTGTGAAGGTGCGGGTTTGACCGGAAGATTTCCTGGTTTACAAGATTACTGAAGGTAGCAGACTATCATCACTGAGCCACTAGTGGGCAAGAATTTCTCCAAAGCCTCATCAAGAGGTGATAGCATACTCACTTGGCACATGAAGCCAGGTATGATGCGGTGAAAGGGCGTGCCCTTGTAATGAAGAGGCTTCCCTGTTGATTTTCCAAGCCCCTTCTCTCCAGTACACAAAGCACGGAAGTTCTCAGCTGTCTGCATCAGATCACAACGGTATGAAGACCAGACTGGGTTATTGATTCACTGGAGCCGGGACGATCGGGCTGTGCTTTGCAGCCAAGAAAGAGACTCTAGCACGATCAATTGACAAGATATTGATTTCAAGGACCAGTGTTGCTGAAGTCGTTGCGGCAGATCACCTTGGGAACGACATCTTTGTAGAGTTCCAATACAATTCTTCCAGCCTCTTCGCCACCTATGGTTATGTCCAGGTACACCAAAGGGTTGCTCGCATCACGGCGCTGTCTCTTAAGTTGTGGCATCTTCTTTGGAACGTTCGTAAATCCTTTCTGAATTGTGCGCGTCTTTTCCTCTATTTACGTTCTGATCCACCCGATATCTTGCCTGTACAGAGTCTGATCCACAAAATGTTCTAGATCATTCCATCCTCCCAAGCTCCCAGGTGGGGTTTTGAGAGGGCTGGCAAATAGCTCTGTATCCATGCAATCAAGTCTTTTCAGAAAAAGCAAAATCAAGCCAAACTCCATGAGCCAGCTGCTTTTCCAAGCGTCTGCTCCCACAAATTAATACCACAAAATCACAAATCGAACACGGACTATCAACAAGCACAAAAGTCATCATTTCTTGCCCTTCTTCTTCCCGCCAGACTTCTTCTTCTTCTTGTTGCCCTTGCTGGCAGCCGTTCCGTTGCCCCTTGGCGTGGCTCCGCCCGTCTCGGACCCCCTCTGAGAGCTCTCCGCCGTGTCATCCGACAGGATCCCCTCCTCAGGCTTCCCCTCCGCAGCACCCTTGCTGCGTTTCTGGGGGGACGAATCTTTCCCAGGCCCCGTCTCAGAGGGTTTCGAGTCCTTGGACCCTGCAGGGGCAGCCCCTGCGTCCCCAGAGCTGGCTTGCTCGCTGGTGGGAGCCTCCATCTTGGTCTCAGGTTCCTTGCCAGCCTCTGAAGGATCCGTGGTCTTTGTGTCCGTAGTTCTGGCCTTTGTGTCCTTCTTGCCGTCCCCAGAGCTGCTCTTCTGGCCGCCAGGAGCTTGATGCTTGGCCTCGGGCTTGCCAGCCTCCCCCTTGCCCCCAGACTCCTTTTCAAGCAGCTCCTCGGTGATGGCGCCCTGTGAGCACCCGTCGACCTCATCAGACTCGCATCTTTGCTGTCAACTGCTTGTTTGGGTACAACCTCGGCAGACAAGCATGGGCTTCACAAAGTGGCTGCTCTCGGCAGACATGCATGGGCTTCACAAAGTGGCTGCTCTCATAAGTAACCTCTGAAACACTCGACTTGTCACTCAAAGGGGAGGTATTGTCTGGGCGCCTGGAGAGCATTTATCCCGAAGATCCTTGAGGGCTGCAATTCAGGTCGAGTTCTTTTTTCCCAAGGAGAGAGCGCTCTGAGCCCCAGGCTGCTGGAACTGGTGTCAGAACTCATGCAGTGCAGGCGATGTGGCAGGTGCTTGCTACAGATCCCAACAAAAGCGCCAGGATCAAAAATGGCAGTAAGGGGCCTAGCCTACCAGGGTGTCGGCTTCCGAAGTGAAGGCAATGGGGCCCTCCTCTACGGGCTTGACGCCGAGCTTCTGGGTGACGAAGCTTGCAATCTCCTCCTTGGATGGCTTGCGCTCAAGGGTGGGTCCCTCTCCTGGACTTGCCTCCTGCAGAATTATATATGAGGTCGGCCTTAATTGGACAGCCTTTGCAGCGTGTGAACCTGTTGGATTTTGGTCCTCTGCTGATGTTCTAGGGACATGGGGCAGGAGCAAAAGAAAGGGAAAACAGCGCGAGCCTGAAGTCTGGTGGCTTTTGCACGAATGGGAGCCGTGCCTCCTTAAGTGTCGACGCTGCAGACTGCTCATGCAGAATGCATCGAAGAGCCTGTGAAACTGAGAGACACAGTCACTGTGTCATGACTTGCGACTATGGAGCCTTGATGTTGAATACAGCAGCTGCCTGCCGAATTCGGACCTGCTTGCCGGTTGCCTCCTTCTCCACCACGGGTTGGTTGTCTTCCTTGTCCTGGGAGGGTAAGGCTTCGGCTTCGCCTTCACTTGGAGATGCCTTGGCAGCTGCGTCTGAGTCCTTGCTGGCTTTCTTGCCATTCCCTGAGCTGGGAGATGGAGCATCTGCACCCAAAAAAAGCATCTTCAGGGGGGAAAGCCGACAGCCATCTGTTGTGAGAGTTCTGTTACAGGATCATAGAGTGCAAACGTTGGAAATTCAACAAGCCTTAGGTGATCGCGCTGAGTTGCAAAGTACTGAGGGGGCCGATTGAAGCTTGTTGCTTCTAATATATCGTCATAATTGCCTGCAAATGCTGTGATGTTCTCCTGGCCCCCTTCAATCCCCTCCCACTCCCCCTCTACCGCACAAACGTGACGAAATCAAGCGCCATTTCACGTGATTTGCTGGCTTTGACACAGATGTAGAAGCGGCACCCTTGGTCGAAGCTTGGCTGTCCTCCTTGGCCTTGGTGCTGGGTGAGGCTCCACCTGGGGATGCCTTGGCGGCTGCATCCGAGTCCTTGCTGGCGTTCTTGGCCTTCTTACCTGGGCTCTGCGATGGAGCCTCTGCGCCACAATGGGTTACTTGGAAGGGAAGCAAAGTGATCAGCCACTGGATGAAGTGAATTCCTGTCAGCATAGAAGGTTTTGACCCATAGGCAAGGTGTTGAGAAGTCCAATCAGAGTTCTCCCAGCAAGACTACCGCACCATGTAGGGATGGAGGCAACGAATCGAACATTATAGCCGAAGTAGCACCATACTCACCTGACGTGCTCATCGAATTCGTGGGGGGCAGGCTCCCTTTGGGATGTATGCTCATGTCATCAGGCCAAAGTAAGCTGTGATCTCAGTGCATGCATACCAACTTCGCACAGCTCTTAGAGATACAAACACAACTGAGGAAGCAACGTACCTTGAGTCGAGGGTGCCGGCTCCTGGGCTATCTGTGACCCAGCTTTGCTGGCGGGAGGGGGCGTGGCGATGGCCGGCTCCTTGGCAGCTGGCTTGATTTCGACGGCCGCCTCCAATTCCTTGGCAAGGGCCTGCTCAGCCTCCTTGATCGCGTCCTGCGGCCCCCCTCCGGAAGCCGACTCCTCTTTTGCTGGAGCAGCCTTGTCCTGCTGCTGTGGGACGGCCTGTTTGCCTTTCTCTGGAGTGTCCTCATTCTCTTTTCCTTCAGGAGCAGCCTTCTCTTTCTTTGCGGAGGGGGCAGTTTCCAGCTTCTCCGGAACAGCCGGCTTGGCCACCTCTGGAGCGTCATGCGTGGACCCAGAAGCTCGGTCCTCCTTTTCTGGGGCAGCCTCGTCCTGTTCCTCCTCCTCTGGAGTGGCATGCTCCTCCTCCTGTTGATGAGCCACCTTTAGCATTTCTGCAAGTCCCATCCCTGCAGAGATGACCGACAAGTGCTCTTCCCCTGTTGCTGCCACAGAAATTGACAAAGGTTTGAGCCCCTTAGAAGGCTATACAAGATGACATAGAGCGAGCATGCCCTGGAAGCGTGGGTTGCTTTGGGACTGGAGGGTCCCTTCCCCGCCAAGCCCCACACAGAGCATGTCATGGGAGGTCTCCTGCCCATGTCCTCACTTGCCGAAAAGCTTCAATCCGATGGCGGAATTGGGCTAACACTTCACCTTGGATCCAGCCTCCACAGCAGCTGCTCGCTCCTCCGGCGTGTCTTCTAGGCTCTCGGTCTCTGGCCCCAAGACGTCCTCCAGCTCTGCCTGAGCCGACTTGTCTGCATCCAAGGCCGCCTGCTCGCCCACCCCCCCCGCTGTCTTGGGCTCGCCCCCGCCAGCCGCTGCCTCCTCCCTGATGCAGCACCCGCTGGTCATGCGAGAGGGTTTCACATGCTTCTGACTCACATTGTTGATGCCCACCGCCCTGGCAAAGTTGCGCCGCTGGGGATTGCTGTGCCCTTCGAGATCATCCAGGACCAATCTGAATCGGGTAGTGAAGGGGTTGCTGGGATAAGTTGCACGATTTGTGAGGGATCGTACTGCCTCCAATCATGTTATAGCCATTCCTTGATGCACGGCAAGCAGACATTTTGTAGCCTGCTGAGGTTGGTGCATCAAACTGAACTTTTGTGCTGGGCTCACCTTCGCTCTGCTTCCCTCTGCTCCGCATCCTCCTTAGCCCCCCCAGTCTCAGGGTGCACCCCTTCCGCCACTTTGAAGCCTGCCAAGACAGACAAGCCCTCAAAATGCCATTGCGGACCAAGTCACATGGCTTGCATTGGTTTGCTGAGACAAGAGCCAAATAATTGTCATGGCATTCTTGGGTGAGAGTGGAGCTGTTTCAAGGGCCTGATATTGCAGCCAAGTTGCCATCGATGGTATATCTATGAGCACCTGGGACAGCAGCATTGGACTCGCCTGCCAGCCCATCTTTCCGGTCGTCCCCGGCTTGCTGCGGGGAGGCGATATTGGAGGCTGCCTTCTCTTGGCTCGTGTCCCGCTCCGCGGACTGACCCTCCGACTCTGGTCCCTGGGTGGCCTTCCCGCTCCCCCCTGCTTCAGCTGGCGATCGGGCTGCCTCCTGGGGAACCCCAGCAGGCGTGTCGTCCTTTGCTCCAGATGCATTCCTGCAGGGAGAGGAGAAATCTGACATGGGATGTTGAAATCCTCTCTACAGGCCTTCCTAGAAGCATCGTTGATCAAATTGCTATGATGTTCCCTGTTTCCGCCAAAAAATTTCATGCAGGCTGTTCATCATCACTAAAACCAAGCATAGTAGCACATCTACGGGCCCTGTAACGTCTTGCAGGTTCATCAAGCAACATGAAGACTAAGCCCTCTTCCCCATTGCATCATAAACATGTAGATGCAAAGCGAAATCCTCTGGCTGTGGCTGTGACTGAAGCCAAATCTCTTGGAAGTTGCTGCCCACCAAGCACCTGAAGCTCTCACCCGTCAGCAAGGCCGACAAGCTCGTCTGGAGTGCCCTCCTCCCTGGTATGCTGCTGGGAGGAATGGGGAGCAGGCTGTTCGGAATCGTCTGTGTCCCCCTCCTCCCTGTCCTCACCCTCCTCGTCTTCCCCGCCAGAGCTGGTGTCCGCCTCCTGCTGTTTCGTCCTGGCAGGCTTCTGAAGTCCGCCTGCCTGCAGCTTTCTGGCCATGAATCCAACACCGCCGGCCACCGCAGCAAGCAGCAATACGTTCAAGCCCTGCAGGGCAACAGGAATGTCAGCGAAATAGTCAGTTGAGGTTGGTGAGCTTGTGAGTTGTTGCACCGGTCAGTGAAACCCAACGTCAAGTATACATTTCATTTTCAATCGTGCCTGCAATCCCCTTCTTACATATTCCAGAGCAAAGCCCAGTCTTATTTGCTTCAAAGCACACACTGACGCATCCCAGTACTGGTTGAAGACATGCCTGTGAGTGGACCACGGAACGTCCTTTCCGATTGGACAGATAGCGCTCGCCCATCTCCAGTCTCTCTTTAGCGGCTCTGCTCTTCTTGTTTCGACCCCAACCGAACACATGTATCTCATCCTCGTCTTCGCTGCTGTCCATGCTTCCAAATGCTCTGAAAGACCTCTGCCTGCTTGTTTTGCAGCTGTTTTTGCTGTTGCAGTACTGCTATACTTCTGCTGTGGTGACCTGTATTCGGATAAGCCTGCAGACCGTTTGGTCTGATCAGCCTGATGGGGCTGGTAGGTATGTCCCTACCCATTGGCATGCCCGACACACTAAAGTCAAGCGAGACACTATGTATCACATGCATTCATAGCTATTTGCATTGGGGAGTGCAAGCCTTGATGCATCTTTGGAGTGGAAACACCTGCGCATGCACTTAACCCTTCGACAAGCTACCATACGTTTGACCGCCTTGAATGCTGAGTAGAGACATGTAAAGTAGCTGTTTTGGCACAGTATGCCGTTGAGTATCACAGCACTGGACGCGGAGATTGTGCTGGTTGACACGGAGGACAAGCTCCGGGAGTTCTCGTGCGACCCTCCCCATAGCTCTGCATGCGCACGAGCTGAATTTGTTGCTGTCAGGGCCGAGGGATTTCCTGTCATGAAACGTTCCAGAGCCTAGTGGGTGTGCAACATCAGCAGCTCTTCATTTCCCCCGTATTTTTTCCCTCGTGTGCAGTGATGTTTGGGAGCACACAAGCATCTGTGCTTTAGATGCGGAATGGCAGCCAAATAGCCGCATCCCCAAAGCAACGCTGGTGCAGTTGGCACTCAAGACTTCAAGCACAGCTCTGATCTTGCTGCTGGCAAGTTCCTCCCGACACCCCTGTATCAGACTGAACTCATTCTGGTAATGCAAATTCATTCTCACTCGGATCAAGCCCGTGTCAGTCAGTCGCCCTGCAGCTAAAACTACTGCAATGCATTATGCAGGACATCCTGGCATTGACCCAACAATCAGCGAAGGCCTTCCTGCAAAGCCTCTTCAGGTCACCTGCGGTCCTGAAGGTGCGCCTACAAGCACCCCATCAGTGCACGTCATTCTGTCACATGATCAGAAGCGCAGCCTGACAGGCCAGCAGAGACGGCAACAGTATAAAACCATATCACAAGATGGCAGTTGTTTCTTTCCAGCTCTAGCGGCACTCCTGGCCACTGAAGTCTCAGATATGTCGTCCTTCTTTGGTTCCAGACTCGTGTTGCAGGTAGGGTATGGAATCGCAGGAGACTTGAAGGCGATCAGCGAGGCCCTGGGCCCCCTGGGAGGCTCCTGCATTGCTGTCGTTACACCGGTAGTTGACCTCAGTATTCTGGTGCGCCATCTGCGCATGGAGCACCAGGAAGCCCTGCCAAAGGTGACCTACTGGGAATCGCAGCAATCAAGCGCTTGCAGACTTTGTTTACATGTCCCACGCGATCTTCTTTTGGTTACCTTTTGCACTTTCCACGAGATTTCACCAGAATCACACATTCATCAAGGAATGGCTCAGAATCCTTGAAGGGCAGAAGGATTTCCCTGGTTGATTTTCTGATCGCTGAATTCAGAACCTGGCAGTACAATCATGACGCGCAGTACTCTTGGGCGCCATACATGCAATGCACAGCACTCTGCGCACCGGTTTTGCGTTGCCACGCCAGAGCACAGCAGTGAAAGGTCCTTTCTGCCACGCAGAGCAAGGGGCCAGGGCTGAGTGGGCTGGCGCATTCATTGCTGGGTGCAGCGCTGGACAAGAGGCATCAGTGTAGCCCCTGGGGAGCCAGACCTCTCACCCAACAGCAGGTAAACCTTTTTCCCTGATCGGCAAAGTGCAATAGTGCTTCACACCTCTCACTAGAATTTCATGGAGAAGCTGAAGCAAGCAGCTAGCTTCTGAAATGAGCACACAAATCCAGACCAAGCGGGACGAACATCTGGCCGTTGATTGCACTGCATGCTGCTCCCTCTGCTGCCCGAGGCCAGCCTCAACAAATACACGTCATAGCTTTGCATGCCGCTGGACATTTCTTTTCTTGGGGTTGAGAGGTGCAACTCATTCCCCGCATGTTTGGGACCTGAATCAAGGGGAGTTGGACATTAGTGCTGTCTGCAGGTGGAGTATGCTGCTCTGGATGCAGGGTGCTTACTGGGCATCCTGGAGGCCTGCATCCATCTCTGTGGACCCTCCGAAAGAGGAGCAAGCAGCTGCGGTCCAGGGCACAGTCCTGTGGAAGTGTCAGACAGCCTGGCGGATACCGGAATCGCAGACCGGGACGGCAATCCTGTCCAGGAACGCAGTGAAAGGGCCACCCCATCCTGCAGGATTCCACAAACTTCGAATCCTGAAGGCAAGCCCAAAAACGTGCAGAGGACTGCAGAGTGCATGAAGAGAACGAGGTGTCTGTGCCAGTCATGGTCTGTATTGTGGTGATGACTAAGACCTTCACAATCATGTTTTATTCAATTGTGGGTTTGGACATCCAATACAAAGAAACAGGCAAAATGGTCAACTCCATTGCCATATACCTAGAGGGAGCATCTTCTTGGAGCACCAGGATCCGTCATCAATGGCACCAATTGCAGCAGGCACTGCTGGTGGAGTCTCTGGGACTCAGCGAGGGGGAGCGTCGCATACGATTGGAGGCGATGCTGAGAGCAGAGCGGCGGGACTAGTGCAGCAGCTGGACGCTTTGACGGTCAGTGGAGGCCAAAGTTGTGTAGGAGGCGGGTTGAGAGATGGTGAGATCCCCCCCCCCCCCTTTTCAATTTACAGCTTCTGTCCCTTCCTGATGGTTCAATGGATTCAAGCATGCCTAACAGGAAGTCCATCAAGCTTGGGCAATGAGCAGCCCAACAAGCCTAAAAGGAGGTCAATCAAGCTTGGGCAAAGAGTAGCCCAACAAGCCCTGTCCTGGGCAAATGAATGTTTGATTACCTGCCAGCAGAAAATGACATCGCATGCTTTCTTAATTCTGGGCTGCCAATTCTCTCTGCTGATTGCAGGTGACATAGCAGCAGCAAGTGAGTCCTGGGGCTGCAGGCTTGAAACAATGGGTGGTTCCTGTACGTTGATGGGCAGAGATGGGCGACGCTTGGAAGCGGCATCCAGCAATGGGAAGGACTCGCACTGCAAGGGCAACTGTGAGTGTTCAACCTCCACCCACATTGCCAATGTGCAAAGACCATCAGGAAGGATTTAGAATGGTGCTTGTAGAGGCATGAGTGGAGGCTACATGGCTGCGCTGAAGAACTTTGCCCACGAAATTTGGATGATTGACGGCAAGCAGCAGATGCCTGTTACCCAAGCCCTACGCATGGATCCTCTCCATAATGTTTTTCAAGAATACCCTGCCTGCTGAGAGAGAATTGGAAATTCATGCTTGACTGCAGTATGTCTGTCTCCCTGCCCTCCTGAACAAATGCTCAATTACAGATTTCCCAGCCGTCATACCCTGGGAGGATGCCGAGTCCCTGCCACCTCGATTCGTGGCGGACGTTCCACTGGAGGGGTTGGCTCGCCAGTTACGCCTGTGCGGGATTGACACCCTCTCGTCACCCACCTTCAGCAAGGCAGACAGATACAAAGCGTACAGGTGGAATCTCACTCAACAGCTCCTCAATGCTGCTTGGCTTTGCTGCTTGAAGAGAGACCTCTCAAGCTGCGCCCTCGCGATTGGTGCACTCACCCTGCACATAATCTTGAGCTGGGCATGCGGACAGTGATACTGTGTCACTCTGACAGCCCTTCATTGTGCAGGTACATGTTGAAATTGGCAGCAGAGGACGGGCGGGTGATTCTGACTTGCGACACCCTCTTCTTTGCCCGGAGACTTTCCGATCAGGCCTTCTTTGTGGGTGGCAAAGACAAGAAGGCTCAGGTAGAAATCCATTTCTCCATGGGCAAAGACTGCTCAGGGGACTCGACATTTGCCCTTTTGCACAATCTTAATCTTGCTGGGATGCTGAGGAAGCTTATGAATCATGATCTCGTGGGATATAAGCTGGCTGGTTGTATCTTGAGGCATGACAAGGATTGTTGTCTCCAGCTTGCTGAAGTGATGGCTGCGTTCGGCCTCAAGGGGGAGGAGGCCCATCTGCTTTCCCGATGCTCACGCTGCAATGGCGAATTTCTGCCTAGGTCAGATCTCTCAATATTGAGATTAATCGTGAATACCCAGGACAAATGTGGCATCCACTGAGGTTCCTTGCACGGAGTGTTCTTGCATCACTTTTGTGAAAGGATGTAGAAACAGCACAACTGCCAGCCATGAAGATGTGCTCCTTCCTCCAATGCCCTTCCTCCATTGCAGGAGCTTTGGACTCCTAGATCTCCCAGCGGGAACTGCCAGACAGATGGCAAAGCTGAGAGCCACAGATCATGCATCCACCAGGTTCTGGGTCTGCCAGGCATGCTCCCATGCATATTGGCAAGGCACCCAATTCAAACGCTGCATCGAGAATCTTTCAGACAGACTCAGTGCTGACACCCCTGCATCAGTGGGTGCCAATTCACCCGTCAAAACAGTCGCGCAGCCTTGATGTCAGCCACAGTGGCTGTAGCACAGCCACTGGAAAGAATGAAGAGCATCACTTGTGGGGAGTTTGACTGTTCAGGCGATGCGTCCCTCCAATCATGTACTTATTTTATTTGCTTACTTGCTTCTTAAACCCTGTTTGATAGATAGTGTATGATTGTCAGTGATTGAGCTTGAGTAGATTAGCAGGTAGACAGTGGTCAGAAAGCTGAGTACAAGCCAAGCTTCCATGTGAGTCCCTGCATTGTTTCAGCATGTCAATGTTCAACAGGAAACATAGAATTTTTCATAGCAAGAGAGGGATGGCATTTGGGCATATTAATGGCAACGCAACATTGGTCAGACCTCTTTCAGAGATTAAAGATTCAACGTTGATTGTTCAACCCCTTGGCACAACCAGATAAAATTGAATGCCTCTGGACAATATACAAATCACAAATCGAGTTGCCGCATGAACCCAATACAGAATCAAACCCATGTGCAACAAAAGTCCCTCGTTCCTAGCGCAGTCTCTGCAGTCATTGATTGGTCAGTCCTCCAGACAGTGGGGTCCTTCATTGCGTCAAATCAGCTCTGGTCTCAAGCGCTAGAGCTCAAGAATAAATGACTGCACAAAAAATCCACTCACTCAATGTTAATCTTCTAGTCATGGCACACACACAAGGCACACACAAAAAACATGTCAACAGGGGCCTTGGGAGCCCTGTACAGCTCCGGCTCCAAGGTCAAAATACAGGTACTCGAACAATCTTGCTTCACTACCCTTCAGCTTCTCGTGGAGTGACACTCCTTTACTTTCCAAAGGAACCAGAGAAGTAGCGATGAGTACAAACAAAAACCTTTCATACTTCTGGAGTTGCACTTCAGCTTTGTCCAGGGGAGAACCCAGCGAGCGTGCGCCTTCTCTTAGAGGCCTCCCTTTTGGGGCGACCTGCCAGCACAAAGCCAAATGAAGACCTCCATTTGCCAGACCAATAGAAACACAATCTGCTGCAAGGGTTGAACAGAGAAATATGCGCGCTGGACTGCCCCTCAGCAGAAGCATCCATTCTCAGACACCCTCCACCATTCACAAGCTGATCACGATTATCGTGCACCTTGCTATTGTTTTACCTGTGCTGGAAGGCGAGGTCGTCTTGCTGTTGGCCTTGCCCTTGGCACTGCTGTTGCCCTGTGCCTGCTGCTGCCTGCCCCTGCCCACCGGGCCCACAGCCCCGTCGTCCGGCTCGGTGGAGGGTCCCACCAGGCCTGCGCAACTGTCCGTAGGTCACCACGTACGTCGGCATCTGCCATGGGAGGTTGCAGTCCGATCCATCCTTTCGCAGAGACGCTTGAGGGACAATTGGAGACAGCCCAGACACCCCAATTGCATTCCATGATCATGATACAGAATTTCGACATTGCCAGCCTGGCAATGGTAGACCCTTTCCCGCAGCAAAAACTGCAGAATATGCTACCAATACACATATGCTGTATGCCATTTTGGGAGGTTGATAATTTGTCATACTGACAGGCGATCTTCAATCAGAAATGCCACGCCCCAGAGAGCAGCAAGGAACCCACCTCCTTGCATGACGACAGTGAGGGCAGGCTTGGGCTTGTACGCCTCGCTTGCCCCTGCCGGCGGTGGTTGCGACTGCACCACCAGCTCAAGCCCCTCGGGCTCCCCCACGAGGCCCACCGTCGCCACCGCCGGGAATCCACCGCTGAGGGAGGCGTTCTGGAGGTGCCCGTTGCTGGAGGGGGGACTGACAGTGAGGGGCCCGTTCCCGTTGTGAGGCGCGGCACCGCTGGCTGAGCTGTGGTTCTCGGCGCTGACATCCGGGCTGCACAGTGAGCGCAAGGCATTTGTTACTTGGCAGGAAAAATCGGTATGCTTGTCAACAGCACTCTTACTGGGCTATGGCAACAACACAAGTGATGCGTGTCCGTGAATGTTCCCTCGCATAATGCCTGGCCCGGCCCTTGTATACCCTCTTCTGAAGGCATGACTGGCAGTACTATTAATAGTTGCCACGTGTCGCTGCTGCAAGGAAGCAGGGCAACTTAGGTCAAATCGGCTGTGACTTGACCTTCTCTTGGGAAGCTGCAACACTTGTCATCCTTCCCAAGGCAGCCTTGATGTTCTGCAAGCTGGGGAGCGAAACTTGACAATAGGATGGCCAAATTTCGACAGGCATATTGAGGAGCCACAAATATTCGGCAGATCACAAGCATGATCTCACTTGGGGTGTGGCGGCTGGCCTGGCGGATGAGGGTTGAATGAGGGAGCGCCAGGGCTGTGGCTGCCTCTAGCTTTGCCTGCAAGACAGCGACACTGCTCTACTCAACCTGATGACATCTCTGGATGCAGAGCTTCTACCGTGATCCTGAGAACACAGCAGAGATCTGTTTGGCAGGCCGTCTGATTGAAGCTCTGGGTGGAGAACTGCCGGATAATGCTCAGTCAGCTAATCCCAGCTCGTGAATGGCTCATTGGCCGAGACATTGAGCAGCTGGGCAGGACGCTTTACGCCTTGCTTGCCAAGATGTTGGTGAGGGTAGGTCTCCTCACTTTAGGAGACATACTGGAAAGCTGTCAGATAGAGAAATACCTGACTGCATACGCTGACTGTTGCCTTGTGCCCCTCTCCCATTGGCAACTGACTCGGCTTTGTGATTCTGGCTGCTCTTGGGCTGCCTGTTGCAAGAAGATGTGTATGAGAGCAGAGACCAAGTAAAAGGGATCATTGTGGCTCAGCAGCAGGTCAATCGAACTCATCAGACCTTGCAGACAGGAGGGAAGTGGCAGTCATAAGGGCATGGAGGTTAGCAGGCGGGGCCAGCACACCATGCATGCATCCAGGAGCCTAAACCCAAGACTCTCACACCGCAATCCACAGCATCCCCACTTTCTCCACGCACCATGCTTCTTGCTAAGCTCTGCCCGCATAATTGGCCCTTTTGACGCATATGGGAGGTTGAAGCGAGTCGCCCGTACTTGACAGAAGCTTTCTGGGTGCCTGCCTCCTCCACCCTCTTGGTTGCCAGCTGAGAGGGCGCCACGCCGGAGAGTAATGAGCCCGGGGGCTCCGCTTCCGGACCCAACGCCTGGGCTACCGCAGCCTCCCCTGTGCCATTGCACACATACTCCCAATGCAGCTCTCGTTGGCGAGTTGTGGCAAAGTCACCAGAGACCAAGCTGCTGAGCAGGCTAACCTCCCTTTATATTCAACTCCGTCACAACAGCAAAATTTAGATGGTATACCTTAAAGGCTTGGAGAGGATCTCCTGCTAACAAGCCATTTCTTTCGCAATATTGCATACCTGAATGGCTAAGGATGTACATACTAGCAAGCCTAGAATGCAGCCCTTGCCACGGCCCTGCTATGGGATCCTGGAATTGCTAAACAGCGAGTGCAAATTGCAATGCGCAAAGGCATACTCCACACCCTGAGAGGGCTGGTCTGAGGAGGCAAGAGGGTGCACCGTTGGCAGAGGGGGTGGGCATGACGGAGCCCTGGTAGGACTGCTCCTGCAACAGCAGGCCGGCCACCTCTGCCGGCTGGTGGCTGGCCTGGGACTTGGCGGCTTCTTGGAGGTGTACCCGCCCCGCGCCACCCCCTGTGCCAACCTCCACATGGCTGCCCCCTTCCTCTTCCACAAGCGTGCCCAGAACGCTGTTGCCGGCCCGCATTTCCGCCTGCCAAGCAAAAGTGGTGGAATAACAATCTCCCAGGAGGAAGACCACTTTTGAAGCCTGTTGATTTTACGGTGGGTGGTGTGGCGCCACAGCAAAGTCAAGTTGTCAACATTACTCAGCAGGATAGTGTGTCGTAACGGGGGGGGAGATCAATCACAGAAAACAGCCAGCGGACCTGTAATGACTGGGCGTCTTGAGTGTCTTCTGCTCCCGCGGACTTCCCACTACTGTCCACAGGGGTGGCGTGCTGGCCCCACAGCACCTGTCCATTGATTTGGGCCTGAGCGCTTGCCTGGGGCCCCTGCACAAAGCCAGATTTACGCGCCAGAGGTGTCATGTTCAGCAATTAGGCTGCATCCCATGTCATGCGTTCTAAGAGACTCTGAACCATTTGTGGGCAGGAAGATCGCTTAGCGCAGGGAAAAGGCGGGGTCGGGCGGGGGGAACAATGCTTGTCCTTCAATAGCCAATCCAGAACATGACGCCAAACCCCCCCCCCCC
>QAXI01000387.1:34911-66405 GCA_004335615.1 Chloroidium sp. JM
CCCCTCCAGCTTCAATCTTCCTGTGCCGCGATGAACCAGCTTGACTGCTGGGGTGTGATTATCCATTTTGTGCCGTGTCTTGAGCCGGTCACCATGGAAGGCCCACCTGAGGGGAGGCCTGCTGGTGGCTGGAACCCCTGGACTGACTGGGCCCATGCTGCACCCCTTGCCTGCTCAGGCTGGCTTCGCGGCCCTCCGCCACCGCTTTGCCATGGTTACCACAGCCGGGGCCTGGCTGCCCACCGGTTCGAGCATCCAGGCTTCGACTCTGATACATGTAATTTATGTCAAGCATTGGCTCACGCAATTGTGCTTATCTGTTCACACTTTGAGCCTTGTACGCACCGAGGCTTGCTGACTCTCCAGTAGTGATATGTGCAATCACTGTAGAGCTGCCTGGAGCCCAACATCCAGGAACACCTAGTCTGAAATCCGCTTCCATGCTGTGTGCTTTGCCGTTTTGTAGCAGAATTCGAACAATTCGTGCCACGTGCAGCAAGATTTCTGTTGCTTGATGCACAGCGAGTGCAATCACTGAGAACGGGCAGGTGGGGATCTGTGCAGGAGGAAGGACAGGGTGATCCGTAGAGAAGCTGACATCCGGGACTGCGTGCTCCTGGCCCTGGGGCCTTCCCTCCGCCGAGCTCTGCCTGCCATTGCAACCGGGCAGGGGCCCAGCCTGTCCTTCATTCCCCTCTCCTTCCGCACGGGCTTGTTCTGCATCGGGTGTGACGGTGCCGATCTGCTCCCCTCGCCCGTTCGCTGCACACCATCCCTCGTTCAGCTGTAAGAATCTTTGCGTCTTGCACGGAAATGACAAGTGATGCAAGCAGTGCACTGGTGTAGCATGCTTTGGCACTTCAAATGGGGCACAAGGCAAAGAAAATGCCATGATGGGCAAAACAGAACAGAACAGGGCAGCCGATGGGGGGATGTGTAGTACCTGGTTGGCTCGGGAGGGGATTAG
Source organism: Chloroidium sp. JM (assembly GCA_004335615.1). Lineage (NCBI taxonomy): Eukaryota > Viridiplantae > Chlorophyta > Trebouxiophyceae > Watanabeales > Watanabeaceae > Chloroidium > Chloroidium sp. JM. The sequence goes on from QAXI01000387.1 coordinate 35,879, forward strand.
GGGTCGAGCCCTGGGTGCAGAGGGGCTGGCTTTGAAGCCGCTCAAGAGCCTTGGGTTTGGTGACGGAGCTTTGATTGAAGAGGTGGGGAGGCGGTGCCTGGTGGGCAGGCGGCATCGCCGAGCTCAAGGTGGGGGAGAGCCCCGGTATGGCCCTGTGTCGATCCTGTGACATGCAAACCCATCTTTTATGGAAGAAACGTGTACAGCTGTACCAGCGCAAGTGATCGCCTGGGCTCAGAACTTGTGCTGGCGTCGGAAAAATGCGCTCATGGTAGGATTCGACACAATTGTCAGCATCTACTGTGCCGCGTGCCGTTGCACGGTCCAAATGCTGACATCTTGTAATGTACATTTCAAGACCTTACCATACCTTGCTTCACACTTGATAGCTGAAGTGCATACTATAGACCAGCCATTATTGTCCATTACATGATGCTTTACTATACCATATCATGATGGGGTGATGTCCACTCCAGATCTGACAGAAAATTGTGATTTTCTGCTGTGGAGGAAAGGAAAATTGCTGTTGCGCCTTGTCCCCTTAGAAGACTGACCTGCACCGCGATGCTTCCTTCCGCAGGATCGTCCCTCTGCTGGGGAGAGCCCCTGCTCCGCTTCTGTGACTGCCTGCCTGAGCGTGGCCTGCCTTTGCCGCTGCTGCTGGGAGGTCTGCTCCCCCCTGTGTGTTGGCTGACTTCCGGAGACTCACCTGCATACATGCCCCTCATGATGTCCCCAATATGCCAATGCTAGGAGGGTCTTGGGAGGTTTGCTGCTTTCAACAGTCAAGAAGAGAAGCTTCACAGGGAGAAACGTTGAAGCGTGGCAAGGATGACTTGCAATAACCCCTGGCAGACTTCAATAGTCTGAAGGCAGAAAGGTAAGGTCTCAGTGCAGGCCACACAGAGGCGCACCTCTTGCAGCGTAGGGTCTCGAAGGGTTGCCTCCTGGCTGATTGCGTGCGCCCCCATCGGTCCCTGCCGGCACGGATCTGGGCGGCGGAGCCACTGAGAGCTGGGGGGGCATGTGGGAGTGCACGGCCTGGTTGTCGGTCGACCTGCCGGCCCAGGCTACCTGGGCACCCATCGCCCTCCTGGAGTTGCGGGAGTGGCGGCCCACCTCAGAACCGGAATTCTGCACCACACACTTTCAGCTCTGTTGATCCCGAGGGCACAGCTGAGCTGCTCAGGGACACTCCACAGACTTTAGTTGGTGGATGCAGGGACGAGGGTGCAATCAAGCCCAAAACTTGAGCTTTTGCATCTGCACTGGGGCAATAATCTGAGGAGCTGGCTCTAGCCTTGATGTGCTTACTGAGTGCTCACAAGGTCTGAATCGCGCCATACACCACAGCAATACCATACTATGTACCAAGGCACGCCCTACCTGTCCCTCCGCATGGCTGGCCTGAGGGGAGGTTCCCCGGGCATGGGTCGATGCTGGCAAGACCCTGCCCTGCGCATACACGGAGGCAGGGGTCCCAGCCCTCCCGTCACAGGGGTTGTGGCCCGCCCTGGCCTCTGTGTGGCTGACCACGCTGCTGGCGCGATAGAGCTCCGGGGATCCTGGAGCCCTCTTGCGGGGGGGCGGGGAGGTGTTCCTGACGGCCGTTGAGAGCAGGCTGGTGGTGGGCTGGGCCATCTGGCTGTGGCAGTGAGCGGGCCGTGGCATCGATGAGTTTTCGCCTGCATGACACGCAGGGAGGTGACACGGCCGGCACCTGTGGCTTCTGACTGATGGATCCCACAAATCTCACCGTTTGGCAGAGACGGCATCTCAGATTTGCTGTTTGACGCCATCCTGTCAGAATCATCTCGGAATCGCTGTGGGTGACACTGGTAGAAGAACAGGCATCGCATCCTGCCTACAGAATCAAGCCAGGGCAGAATACCCTGTCGAGTGTTGTCGAGAGTGAGACAGCATGGGGGCCCTCTATTGCTTGCCCGGCTTGTCTGCCGCCTTGCACTGGACATATTGCTCCCTGGACCCACACCCCTAGCTGTAAAGCCCTCGTCTTTAAGAGGCTGAGAGAAGATTACAATCAGGGTCGGCAAAAGAGTGCGCGCTGTCGCCCCCAGCCGAGCGGGCAGCTATTGCCGCAGACCCTGCCGGCTTGGCCCCCTCGCAGGACAGAGCCGTTGAAATCTGGCTCCTGGCCGCCTTCTGCATCGCAAGGGTAACTTTGATGTCGTCTTGTTGGGTCTCAAGGACTATCTTGCGGAGAAGGGTGGCTACTGGTGGCGATGCATTGTGCGGAAAAGAATAAAGACCCCCTGTGATCGTATGAGAGACTTTGTGCACAGGGATCCGCCTCTGCAAAAATAGTGCTGGCGCCCTGCTGTGTACTTAAAGACTTAGCATTCTCCAGGACTCTTCAAATGCGCAAGGACTTCTGTGAGCTGGCTGACAAGAGTGTATCCAATCAGCAAACATCCGCTCCTTGATAACAAGAGCCTTCAGTTTGAGGGAGGACCAGTGGACCACCGCAAAAGCGCTCCCTTGCGGGATATCACCCCTGATGGTCGGCCTGAGTACGATATAGACAGTGCTCACTGGACTAGCGGCCCCATCGCCTCTGCTTTCGACGTCTTCCTCGATGTTGTGTTGGTGCCCAGAATGCGCTCCAGAGCAAGTACCGTGATTTGCTGAACGCACTTCTGAGAGAGCTGTAGCATGGCTGACCTGTCCCTTGTGAGACATGCTCAGCTTATGTGAATGAAAAGCTCTCGGCTGTAAAGAAATACGAATTTGGGGTGTACAGTGCCATTGTCGTCTTTGATACTGATAACGGGCTTAATGGATTGATTGATATCGCTGCTGAGAATCCCAACTGATGCGCGTTTTGCGCTGCTTGATTCGTAGGCACCCTCACATGCCCGATTTGGACAAGAGGCTGGAAATTCTGTTTGTTTTCTGCACACAGCCCTGCCATGGTGGAAACTGTTCCTTGACGCTCAATCGAGAAATACTACTGCAAGCCACTCTTATCAGTCGCCCCAGTCGTCGCAGTCGCCCCAAAGAAATCATCAATTAGTGTTCGACCTGGTCACACATGCAGAACGACTGTTGAGTTCACAAGTATGATTTTTTATACACGTGAGAGAGATCTGGAAAGTCTTTCAGCACCCATTGGTTCTCACAAACAAGCTCTATAAATCGCAGCTGGAACAGGGACAACCATGAGCGACTGGAGTGCTGATGAAAATCCCTATGAAGTGCTCGGATTGCCATTGGAAAGCACAAAGGAGGAACACAAAAAGGTAGTGAACTATCGCCAATCAGTTGTGATCGCTATTGTTTTCTCACCTTGCTCTTTGCTGCATCCTGTGCAACAGCTGTTCTTGAGATTGCCTTCATCAAGCGAGCATGAACCTATGACCTCGATTTGCCCAGAATTTAGGCACTGCTGGTACAGTTGTATGTCCAAGAAGAGAACATCCATAGAGACCAGTCCAACAAGTGAGGGAACGGAAACACTTTATACTCAGGATTTGAGGTCCTCCAAGAGAACATCCACAGAGATTGGTCCAACAAGTGAGGGGTTTGCCAGGATCCGGAGGGCATTCGCTTGTCGGACCATCAACTGTGCTTTAATCTGGAGAGCTTCGATTTTGTGGAGTATCCCTGACTGACAGGAACCCTGTTCATTGATGAGTGCTGACTTCCTTCAATGATAAGCAACAAACTTCCAGGCTTAGGGTAAGGAAATTCAAATCTTTTTGTTGAGTCATGATATCAGGGAGGCATATCGTCGCTCAGGAAGTGCGAGACAAACGCCAGCAACAAAGTCACTACTGTTGCAAAAATAACAGGGTAAATAAGCTACTTCGATGCTGCAGTATGCCCTGACTCCCATCAAAGTGCATGGATGTGTTCAAATGGAATCCTGTGGTAAATATTTGCCTTTCCGAGTGGGAGTAATAGGCTGTGAGAATTTAATAGTTTTTGGGCTGTTCAAACGCTGTTCACACCCACAGGTGTAATCATGAAAAATTAGTCTGTGCCGCTAATCAAAAGCCCATACATTTTCAAATTTTACTGCCCGAAATTAAATCCGCTGACCCAGCCAATTGATTTAGAGCAAAAGTACAGCACTCCACATCCGCATCAGCCATGGCCGCACCATTCAACTTCAAATTTGAATGGTGTGGAATTCAAACTTGTTTCCAGTGTGTACTGTACTGTATTACTATACAACTCGAAATTAAGCTCAGTATGTGATCAACTTCAACTGTCCAGATCGCTCATCATCATGCGTACGGAAAAGGATATCGAGGCTATTCGCCTGCCAGAATCAATGAAACATGGAAGGGCAAAGGGACACGCGGTACCTTTCTTTTGTTGAATTTGATGGATTTTTGCCGCCAAATTAAGGGGAAGTCCTTCTGAAGCGGGAATCCTGTTGGTATCCCCCGTTAACAAGATGCAAGGGATTGCTTGACAGCTATGTCTATGAGAAAAGCACTCCACCGGAGGTTGCTACCAGTCAGGGTTTGAAGACTCTTGTTTTGTCATCAGCATACATTTAGCGCTCGCAGACACGCAACCACTTGCCTTGGCTCAGCGGCATCGATTTGAATATGTATTTCAAATACAGGTTTGCATTTGTATCTATGAATGACAATGACAGAAAGATGCTCTGACTTCAGCAAGAGGCAGCAGAATGGGAGTACTCTAGCGCTGGAATACAAGCAAATTGTAAGCAAGAACCATCCTGTGGTTAAAACTTAAACCTTGATTTGTGAAAAAATTTCTGCCCTGCAGCTCAGCGCTGTGATTCAGAGAGTAAAGAAATCATTTTAGCAACGCACATCCTTATGAATATTTAAGTCCACTTGGCAAGAGAGCTACTGTTCAGCTGTGGCCACTCAAATACAATGTGCACAATCTTTGGTCTAGTCTGCTTCCAACACTGCTCCCCTCCACCATGCCAACAAAATTCGCCTTGCTAGAATGATGATGATCAATGAATGCAAATGATGATCGCTGCTACCCGTCGCTGACGCAATGTTACGAGCACTCCATGCGGGATTCTTCCTCCTGTGCCTGGCAGTATTTTTCCACCCATGACTTGCACATCGATACCGTGTCTGAAATGCTGCTTATTACCAGTTCCTACTGTTGACATGAGCTTGGTCAATATAGTTTGGTATTATGTGCACCCCTCTGAGCCGTATCCTCTGGGTCTTGACTTCCTTTAGCCAGGGAGAGCCCCGGCGACCACACAGCCCCTCAATAGCAAATATGTCATAAGCGAAAAAAGGAACCCGTTAAAGTAAGTGAAAACGGGGTGTACAGTCAACTCACGATCAGCCAGAGGGTCGAGAAGCATGCGCGACTGTCCCGCATACGTCCATATTCTCCGAAATCGATTTCGAAATGGGTGCAAAAGGAAGACAGCACGCATCGACGAACATCTCGCATACTGCAAAAGCTAGCATGCAAATTGTCCGGCTTATCGCTATTTGACTGTACTCATTTAATCTAAGGGACTTTCAGCTGATACTGCACAAATTTTGAAATCGATTAGTGTTGCCCTATTGGCGGCCACAGCAGTCTATTTTATTTTGAATGAAATGCTAAGATCGGCTCTTGGATTCCTTTGAATTGATCACCATTACTAGCAATACAGCAACTTGCCCCTCTTTGCCTTGAAGAAAGTCTTCAATTAACTTTGGTTAAGCAACCAGCCACCAAATTTGGTGTGAGTTTACGTAGCAGCACCACCATCGCAAATTTTATTGCCAAAGAGGGGAGGAAAATTCACTAAGTGGATGACTGGTCAGAGGAAAGTACACTGCCATGATGAGACTTGGGTTGAATAGCCACAAAAATACATGGCCAAAATTACAGGAGGCACAAATGGACATTAGGAGTGATCGATCTTTTCAGCATGTATACCATAAGGTGTCTTGTCCGTATATGTCATCAAATTTGCAAAGATTTTATCAGTCACATCCTATCCATGAAGTCCAGTAGGCCGAACTTGAAACTAGTGACAAGATGATATTCACCTGATGCTGATAATCTTTCTTCAGCAAAGTGTGTCCTTTCAGCGGGGCCATTTGAAAATCCTTGAACACATGGCTCAACCCACATAATTGAGATGAGGTAGTTTGGTCTGCAAGACACAAACCCAGTCATATGCCCTTTAGTCTGCAGCACTCTTCAGGGTAGCGACTCGGCGCAATTTTCCTGGATATCACTTAACAATTGTGTGATACTGTCTCACTGCTGAGAGAATTTATTGACAGATGATATCGCAGGTGCACCAAGACTTGAAAAGGATAAATTGTTGGACAGCAATTCCCAAGGATTTCAGTGAAATTTTCGGTGTACCTTTCTTTGTCAAGAGCATTGGCATTGACATTATAAGCAAATGCAAGGAGGCAAGATGTTTCTTGGTTTTGCGCTATGCGCTTGTTGGAATTGCATGTGATAAAGGGTATGATAACTTCAGGTCATCAGAAGAAATGCAAGGATGAATGCATTGATATACTAAGCGCTTGCAAGATGCAACAATGTTTGGGGATGCTATCAAATTTACGGGGCTGGGATGAATCTTATTCTCTGGCAAACACATGCCAACCAAGTCCGTTTGGACACCGTAACGATCAAAATGATTAGACCAGAAATTCCTAATTAGAACATGGGTGGTCAAATTTTAATTTTTCATTAAAATTAAGAATGCTTAAAATTTGCTGGTTAACTTTAGCGCCCATTTAATCAAGGTAAGGATCATGGAGTTTCTCACGATCCTTTTGCGAGGAGCTCGACTCTACACGACACTATTTCTCGACTTCGTTCATCGACGTGTATCATTCCTCTGTCGACCAACTTTTCGCAAATTTCCCCCATGGTCGCGACCTCGAGACGGACCTTGGTCCAAATTTGATGTCACCTCAGAAATTGAATCTGGAGCTGGTCAAAATCTAGATTGCAAATTTAAATTAAGAATAATGGTCCAAATTTCCGAAAACCTTCGACAGCTCGGTCAAATTCAATATATGGTCTAATCATTTCGATCGCTACGGTAGCACAGGAACATCAGTAAAAGGGCCGTCCAATTGGAGTGGTGGAGCTATTGGCATTTTTGAGTAGGTATTTCTTGACATGTGACCTGCTCTGACAAAAGGGGTCCCGCATAAACAATGGAAAACAGCTTTTGTGATGCTACTTGAAGGGACACACCATGAGAACAATAAGATGAACCAAATGAAAGGATGTGGCAGAACCAAACCCATGGCACACTAAATGAAAAATGCATACAAGCTGAAACGTGTTAAATTACTTTGGACATGGCAGAAGTACAGCGACAATACATCTCTGAGGGAGTTAAGCTAATACGAAGCCGGGAACCAAAAAGGACTGGGTTGCACCCTCGGATCCATGCGACCACCTGGAAATTGGAGGGGAGTCACAAGGCTGCAAGCAATCAAATAATTTGTTACAGCAACTTGAAAAAGCATCTTGTATTTGGCCATGTCGTCTATTTCATGAAAAAGCATCAATTGTGCAAATCTTAAAACCCAATTGAAAAATGCTGAGATTTGACCAACGAAATTTTCTTTTCTATGTTTGCCTCACCATGATTGCGTTCCGGCATAAGGACTTCCTATTCAAGCAAGCTTTGGGATGATCCTTTTTAGGTTGCTTGGCATGAAATCCCTGTCCCAGATCATGGTATTCAGTCAGAGGACCATCTCAGGAGAAATTGATGAGGGAGGGAAAATCTTGCTGAGTGCCTTAGTCAGGAACCCCTTCGGTTCCTTCCTGACATTACTTCTTTTTCTCCCCCATTGATTTTGTATATGAACAGAAATTTCTCTGGCATTCCAAAATATATGTCCCATAATGTACATTTGCCATACTGTGCATTGCAATTCACCAAAATGTCTAATCACGAATTTTAGTAAACCACACTGAGTCACAAAATCATTGGTCATATTTTCCCAGTGATGTGGTAGAGGATTGTGGTCAATAATCACCACCCCCACTTCTCTTTGTACATTTACTTCGGGGAAATGTAAATAATACATTTCTATGCATTTCGATCCCCATAAAAACCATCTTCTACAAGATCTTTTCTCTTGGTTCTGTATTGGTCGAGCTGAAAGTCAGTACCTGACCACATTGTGAGGGGCAACAGAGCCGATTAAAGGCTCATGAATCTGTCGATCAAGCGAAGTATTTAAAAGTTTGGGGGCTTGTGGGAGGAAGGGAGGACGGAGGTGTTGTGGGAGGAACTTCTGGGGGGGCTGTTTGAGGTTGGGGTACGGGAGGAATGTGGTGTGTGAACAGTACTAAGCTCCGTGAGCCAGACTTTTCTGGGCCGGCAGTTGATTCGTGAGGGTGCCCTAAGGTTGCCATCTTGATTCTGTGGGCGGACTGTCTTTGGGGACTGATGCAATGATGCAATCTAATCTGAGCTTGTGTTTGTTTTCCCTTATCAGATTAATACCTGGAAATGATACTTGGCTTGAATTTTGTCCACCAGGAAATGAGCAATCACCCAAACATGAGGGGAATACAACACTGAATGAAACAATAAGCTAGAGCCAGGAAACTTGGTATAACACTACTAAAAATCAAACGTGTGTTCATCTGGGTGCATTTTATAAAAAGGTGCATTTAAAAAAAGAATCCAGTAGGAAAAAAAAACCCCCCTGTGAGAAAGTAGTAAGATAAAAAACCCTTCTGGAAAGTATGTCGCCTTTGTTGAAAAGTTGTATTATGGACTGTTCTTGAGTCCTCCTTCTTAATGTCAGTGCAATGAATGAGTAATGTCATGGCTTTCCACCTGGAAGGTCCAGTCTTCCAATTGGCACCCAGGTCTATCCTGGCCGCTCTTGTGGCTTCTGAAATTTCACGTCCCCTCAGTTGATCCCTTTCTCAGTCTCCAAACAAGAATTGATTTGGTAGTACAGCCCGCCCTCAGTCTTCAGCAAGAAACTCAAATCCCATCAAAGACCCTAGGGGTTTTTCCCATTACATGGGCTCAATCTCATCATGATGCACCAAGCAGTATTTGATACAGTGCATAAGCTATTTGGCAGGGGGGTGTAGAAGCAGAACTTATCATGACAGCTTGCATGGCCTGTTGCACATCTGCCAAAAATGCTGCTATCTGCGATGAGCAAGCTGCCGCTTGTCCCTTAATTGAGGACTCCTAAAGAAATCACTCTTCACTAGAACAGGATGGCGCACAGCATATTCTGCAAGATGAACATTCGTGGCTGGGATGGTCCATCTGCACAGGATTTGGGCTGGCCCCAGGCGTTGAGGAGATTCTGGTCGGGTAGAGTCATTTCAAATATAGTGCTGGTGGGCATTGAGGGGATGAGGAGCCGGGGAGGGGGCGGGGGGACCTTATCGGCCAATTTCGGCAATGCGCAACACTTCTGCTTTGGGGGACTTTTATTATGCCTCAGCAGTCGTATCTACGAGATTTCCCAATCTGAAATTGCGAGCTAATGCAAAATTGCGAGCTTATGACGCTCACATTTGGAGGCTCAATGGTCTGGGAGGGCTGATGGGGGTAATAGGGTCAAATCTCTAGCTGCTGAGAACTGCCGCATCTCTTCAAAATTATGGAGCAAGGAATGGCGAGAAAAGTGCGGCTTGGAGAAATTCTTCCCAGCATGCAGGGCTTTGGCAAAGCAGCTGTTTATGCTCTGTAGCAGGTTGTGTTGCTCACAGATGCTCAGTGGTGCAGGAGAGGTGGTCCCATGGCAAAGAAATCTCAAACTTGCTTGCATTCGACGAGGAACTTCAGATGGCTCTGCTAGAAGCATTACTCCTTGCCTGACATCTACTGCCTGTTCTGGGAAAACTGCAGAATCTCTGCATTCCTGCTTATCCTTGGGGTTCCTTCGCGATGACGCTACGTTGACGCATAATTCTGAGGGGCAGATGCTGGGGATACTAAGACTACCCCCATTAGGGATATTGATCTGGTCTGGCTGACACCCCGGAGGAGCTGTGCATCCGAGGATGTGCTCAAAGCAGATTTTGAAGCTCTGAAGCTCAAATTTTTGATGATTAATTGAAAGGCCAAAGTTTTGAGACTGTGCTTTTTGTCTGATACAGCCCTATACTATAAGTGCCGTGGTGTACACGCACTGTTCACCTTCATATGGCTGTTGAGTTGCGCTCCCATTCATTGATGAGGAGTGACTAACTTCATGACATGTCCTACGATTGAATTGACAGTATGAGTTGCGTTCAATTTGACATTCTTCCGTGCATGTATGAGAGGACATTTGCCTCTTGTCGCAATATTGGAGGAAACTAAAAATTACTGATGAGATGGGGCGTTATTTGAGCAGGAAATATTCTAAAAATCGAGCTCCCCTGCTTGGTGGCATAAGCTTTTGTTCGTTGGGACTTACATGAGAATGTCAGTACAGGGTTTAGCGACGAAAAATCCCTCGAAACTCGACGACGAAGTCTTCCATTACGGCACAATCTCCCAATTTTTGGGAAGGCGAAGCAAATTGGGCGTCCGAAAGGCTGTATGACATGCTTTTCTCGTTGTCGCGTTGCGAAACTTGCTTGCTAACTTGTTTCTATAAGCGACAGGTTTTTCGTCAAAATTGGGGTGTTTGAGCGGGGATCTGGCCAATGTGGCATCCCCCGCTTAGAAGAAGCGAGCTCTCGCTTAACAGCGACGATTTTCTATGGAAGAAGCACCGTCGGCCACTCGAGCTGTCGCTAACGAAAGATTCCCGCTTAAACACCCCCCCGCTGAAGGGCATGTGGACTGTAATTCCAACTCTAATGGCATGCTGATGGCAATGCATTTCTAGATAGTGCTTATGCAAGTCTTTCAGAATGATGCAAAGCAATCAAGGTGCTCATTAATCCAGAATAGTCCAGAAATTTGTACTCCTTGCAGATTTTGTGTAGATCAAGCCGATATACGAATATTCCGTTATAAATTCCAGTTATATTCCAAACCAGGAAGCACTATACTAATCTCCTACAACATAATCATGAACACAGAAGATTAGATCAAAACTCGATGCACTGCGAGTTTACTGCACTTTGCAGCCAGTAAAAAGCAGTCATCACTAATCATCTCACCTCCACGTGCCAACAACTCCTGAGTAAATGAACAATAAGTTTGGAAAGGCAGAACTGTGTCAAAATGTGAGTGCCCGTTTGCTATTTGCCTCTGTATTTCTTGTGAGGCTGTCAAACAGAAAAGGCATACCTGCGCTGTGCTACGAACAAAATCGCACCAGTAAAAGTATGTGCCCCTCCTAGGAATTAGGAAAAGGAACCAGGATGACTGACCTAAAATTGACCCAACGAGCAGCACCATGTTCAGAACATTAGCCCAACATGGAAATCCATTGGATTCAGGGGTTGAAGGCTTCTAAAGGAAAAGTTGATTTTAGTTATGTAATGTGCTTTTAATCTTGGGGTAACGAGGTCATCAAATGGCCGTCATGGTGCATTGCAAATGCCTCAAACAACCATGGCTTTAAGCCAGCATAACAGGGAGGATATCAGCCTATAGTCAACGCTCAATTTGCTGAATATGTCCCTCCTGTAAAGAGAATCAAGAAATGATTGAAGTGCTCACCAGCTAGATTTTCCCTATCGCTTGCCTTCTTATTCGCTGCACAATACACACTGATCATGTTGTAGCCTTCCGAGAGCTTGGCTGCGAGCACTGCATGTAGGCTGCATGCCAACTTTTTGAGAGATCCAGCAAGGCATCTGCACATGATAACTTAATTCAGCTGCACATTTCATCCTGGCCAGTGCATTGCTGGGTCCCTGGGTAGACTTTGGGGATTCAACATCTCTCTGGAGGGCCACTTTCTTGGTAAGTCAGGACCTCGTCGGTGAGAGATTGATCTTGACTAACAACCCCAATTTATGTAAGCATGCCCTCACAAAATATTGAAATGTTGGGATTCTCTGAACTCCTGTACAAGTTCCCAAAGGTTTTGAGGATTTCTCGATTGTGTCTGAGGAAACAGAGCTTTTCCTGGTGCATCACAAATCGCGGCAAGCCCTCAGTTGCAGGACATGATTTTTCAAATTGAAATTCCTCAAGAGAATTCTTGGATTTATGGGAGCTAAGGCCTTTTGAGCCATTCAATTGCTAAGAAGTCCACTGGCCAGGACAATTTATGTCGTTAGCCACTCCCCCAATTCTGCATGCGGGATTTTTAAGCCCCGGTCTGTTCCGGAATTCTGGCTCTCGACACCATTTTTCCGTGGCTTTACAAGACGACACTTTCAGCGTGCCTTCTTGATGCTTGCCCCTAGCTGCGTGCTTGATCCAGAAGGATTCCGAGCCAAACTTTTGGGGTCTTGCGTTTTGCAGCACAACCCCACTTGTGAGGCGAACCCCACCCCTTACCTTGCATGCTTCTATTGCCTTACTTGGATTTCCCTAGCTTACTTTCCAGATCGACGTCATACTTACTCTTCAAAGCGCTTTGCATCAGGTTATGCCATACAAACTTCAAAAAGCTGCATGCACTGCCGGGAAGTGGATCTTAATTCGAATGTCTGCCTTGGAATATTGGAGGGTTTTACAGTCACTCGCTGTAGGATTGGACGGATGCTTAGCAATAGAATGACGGCTTCTGGAACCTTGCTGCCCTTTCCCTTCCTCTCCTTCCCTGCCTTCATATGTGATGATTTGTATTAAATCAAGCTTTGTCGCCGTAAATACCATGCATTGTCATCTCCCCTCTCATTACTTTAGGCCTTGCTTTCCAGCTTTTCCTTCCATGCAGATTTACCCTCCCTACCTTGATCTTTACATCCCTGCATTCTACTGGCAATTCTTTTCCCCTGGCATTCAAGGACTGATCTTCGCTTTGCCACTGGCAAAATCAAATATCTCCCCCTGACTGAACCCGTTTCACTTGGACATCCCAGACAAATTTCACGCTCGATCCCACCTTCCGTGTATGCATGATGGCCATTTCCCACTAGCTGACTCTCCAAATCTGCCACTCTTCTTCCATGTTGCCATAATTATTAGACCTACTTTTAATGGCAGAGCTGACTCCCCGCAGTGCTTTGAGCATATTTCATTTCCTCAGAAATGGTGTCCTGCGTCCTGGCCACCAGTGATTAATAGACACAGGGTTTCCACTTTTTGCCCGACTTGTGATAGTTTCCTGTACATTTCACCCTCTCTGTGTTCTCCTTCACCAACAGCCCAAGTGCTTCCCAACATGAATCCTCTCCCCTGTACAATATTTGGCTGTGGGAAGTGGCGCACCCTCCCTGCTAGAGGACTAAGGGTGGCTAGTTCCCGTGGTTGCAGACCATTCCTTTTCCAAATTTGGACCACTCAGTCCATTTTGCTCAAGTCCCAATCAGCTGATAAGCTTCGTCATTAGCAGCATTCCTTTTGGGGATTTTGGGAAAGCGGTGTAAAGGGGCCGAATAGACTGGTTGCGAGGAATTCTTAAGAGCCATTTGATTGTACACATAGACTTGTAGTCTTGAGCGCTCATCAACCAACCTCAAGTGAGGAGAGCTGCCCATATATCCTCAAGAAGCATCCGGATTTTGAGATCTTGCCTTGGGTGCGAAAGGGGGGGTTGGACATACAGATGATCATCGTTCCACCCTTTCATTGCAGCTGCCGTATGACCCTTGTCCAGAAAGGAGGTGACAGTGTGTAGGCATGCGGCTTCGCAGGTTGGGCAGCTGGGGTCGGGGCGGCACGGGGCGATGAAGCTGATGGTCAACAGGAAGACCCGGGAAATGGTGGCGGTCAAGCACGTGGAGAGGGAGGCGGGGGCGGGGCTCTCCAAAAACACGGAGAGGGAGATCATCAACCACCGCAAGCTGCTGCACGAGTCCATCATCAAGTTCCACGAGGTATTTTGTTAGACTCTCATGCACCTGCCGCCTGTGTACTTCCTCCTAGCTGCTGGCCTGCTCAGTTTGCAATGGGCGGCCGACTCCCGCAATTCACCCCATCCACAGGGATGGGGATGCAGGATAAATGTGGGAGGAATTTAGCGGAATAAATCCGCTGTCACACTCTGAATTCACGACCATGCTGGCACAAGGCTGGCGCCTGGGTCGGGCTTTTCCAAAGGCCCTGTGAGGTCGGAAGGGGTGATTCGGCACCTGGCACGGAGCTTGCAGCTGCATTAAAGGTGTCTATTCCCGGATAAACAGGAAGGACAAATTAGTCAGAAAGCTTGCAGCTACAAGGATGCGCATTGATGCAAGGCGTGACGAGTGTTTATGGGACAGGTGTACGTGACGGATGACCACCTGGCCATCGTGATGGAGTATGCCAGCGGCGGCACCCTGGCCCAGCGCATCAAGGACTCGGGGCCCATGTCAGAGGAGCAGGCCAAACAGCTGTTCATCCAGCTCGTGGCGGGAATGGGCTACTGCCACAGCCTGGGGTGAGTCCGATGCCCTCATTGCCAATTGCTTGACGCAGGAACGCAGCATAGTCCCCCTTTCCCTGGCACCCCATTAATTGTCTTTTGTAGAATTTGGTCCGGCTGGGCATGTCGCCTTTATGATATTAAGGAAGTCAATGCCCCCTCCACTCCTTTTTGCCTACTACCCTCTCTTTCTCCCCCCTTCCCTCCAACTCGTGGCTCTCGTGTGTCCTGTATCATGCCCAATTAAAATTTGGTGAGGCATGCAAATGACAAGTCAAGAGCCCAGCGACATCGATAATTGGCTGGACGTAAAAGGTGTGTGTTGGTTGTTGACACCTGTTTGCCTGCAGGATCTACCACAGGGACCTGAGAATGGAGAATCTGCTGCTGGATGGCTCCCACCTCCAGCCGCAGCTGAAAATCACGGGCTTCGGCTACAGCAAGTCCGCATTGCTGGACAGCCAGCCCAAGGTGCTCTCCTGAAAGGCGCCCTGCCCTATTTTCCCCTCCCCCCTCTGCCTTTCGTCCGGCATCAAATTGTCTGGTGATGAAGAGTAGCAGGGTGCGCTCCTGTTGGGTTTGTGACATGAGAAATGTCATGTCACCAATGTGCTTCCTGTCCTGTTCACCAAGGCGCAGGCTCGATATCAGCAGCAGGAAGATTGGGAAGGGTGACTGGGAAAGGTAGCAGCACGAGCAGCGTAAGGTTGAGGTGGGACCATGGATCCACAAAATATTAGGCACAATGGCCGGCGGTTGTGATTGGGCAAAGAGCATGTGCTGACTGGACACATACCATGTAGCTGCTTCGAGGATGTGACAATTCCGCCTTGCCTTACCAGCAAGCAAGACATCCCAAGCAGAGAAGCAGACCCCGAACTCTTCCCTAGAGGTGACTTGGCCTGCTGTGCAGACCAATGTGGGTGTTCCCAGCTACTGCCCGCCCGAGCTGCTGCTCAACACGAGGGACGCCGGCGCTGTCTATGACGGTGAGAGCTGCCTTTCGCTCCCACCCTGCCTTTGGTCTGTAAACACTCAGCATCATCATGTCCAGCATCTTACTCTTTTAAGCCAAGGTGATGGCCGAGCTCTTGAAGTTCCCCTGATAAAAGAATGGGGCACCTGCCAATTATTCTGCTCCCAGGGTGTGCCTTCCTGCACAGTGCAAGCGTGTCATGCGCCACTGCAGGGAGCAGCAATGACATTTGGAGTGCTGGCGTCATCCTCTATTACATGGTCTGTGCTGTCCTTCCATTTGAGGTGAAGCTGATCCCCCCCCCCCCCCCCCCCCCCCCCCCCCCCCCCNNNCAAAGCGCTTTGCATCAGGTTATGCCATACAAACTTCAAAAAGCTGCATGCACTGCCGGGAAGTGGATCTTAATTCGAATGTCTGCCTTGGAATATTGGAGGGTTTTACAGTCACTCGCTGTAGGATTGGACGGATGCTTAGCAATAGAATGACGGCTTCTGGAACCTTGCTGCCCTTTCCCTTCCTCTCCTTCCCTGCCTTCATATGTGATGATTTGTATTAAATCAAGCTTTGTCGCCGTAAATACCATGCATTGTCATCTCCCCTCTCATTACTTTAGGCCTTGCTTTCCAGCTTTTCCTTCCATGCAGATTTACCCTCCCTACCTTGATCTTTACATCCCTGCATTCTACTGGCAATTCTTTTCCCCTGGCATTCAAGGACTGATCTTCGCTTTGCCACTGGCAAAATCAAATATCTCCCCCTGACTGAACCCGTTTCACTTGGACATCCCAGACAAATTTCACGCTCGATCCCACCTTCCGTGTATGCATGATGGCCATTTCCCACTAGCTGACTCTCCAAATCTGCCACTCTTCTTCCATGTTGCCATAATTATTAGACCTACTTTTAATGGCAGAGCTGACTCCCCGCAGTGCTTTGAGCATATTTCATTTCCTCAGAAATGGTGTCCTGCGTCCTGGCCACCAGTGATTAATAGACACAGGGTTTCCACTTTTTGCCCGACTTGTGATAGTTTCCTGTACATTTCACCCTCTCTGTGTTCTCCTTCACCAACATCCCAAGTGCTTCCCATCATGAATCCTCTCCCTTGTACAATATCTGGCTGTGGGAAGTGGCGCACCCTCCCCGCTAGGGATTAAGGATGGCTAGTTCACTACATATTTCATACAAATTCATGTTCCCGTACTTCGACATTGCTGAAACAGGTCACAACTTAATTGATTTTTATAAGCCTTCGAAGAAAGGGGAGTTGTACAATTGAGGGCGTTTTCGCATGGGGCAATGTGCGGAAATCAGAGTTGAATTAGCCGGTTTCGGAGCCAGAAAAGGTAGTTGTTATTATTGAGGGGGGCGAGAAGGAAGGAAATGATTATATCTTCCAGCCATATCAGGCTGAGTAGATGGACACATAGATTAGTGTCAAGGAACACCATGAATGACGCAGAGAAGAGCAGAATACTGCTGCGTAGGGTAGCTCCTAGATCTGGCAGAGTACACCACTGCAGGTCTGGTGTCGAACACACAAGGCTACCACTGGGACAATTAGTAAGAGTCAGGGGTCCCCAAAACAAGCCCACAAACATCCCCACACTGCACATCGACCCTCCTGGAGTCCCCCAAAACCAGCCGCCATTAGAATGGTCATCCGACCAGACAGCCTGCCTAGCAATTGACGACCCAGCACTTAGGATGGGCGACGACTGAACCCAGGGGCAGTAGGTATAGGCCATTGGGAAAATACAGAGCAAGCCCAGGATCAAGTCCCAGTCACGTCCATAAAGCGCAGTGCGTGAGCCACAAACATTGCCACAGCACATGTGTCCAGCTGTTACATTAAGCGGACCACAGTACGAGTTGCAGGCGTGACCTACGATGAATACTGCCCTCAAAGGAGTACCAGCGCCGGGCTATCAAACACCACATGGGATTCACCACAAACAGATCGTGAGGAACATTTGACACAAAATCTAGGAGCTTAAGGGGTGGGGGCTCTACTACAGCAGGCCCTAATCAATGGGGAGCCCACTGCAGCCAACACGGGAACGGAGGAACAGCCGCAAATCCCGGAAGGGTAAGGGCAATCTAATGAGGGGGCCCTTGGTCCTCACCCAAGCGGGCTTCTGGAGCCACCTGGCGGGAGAATTCTAAAAAGCTCGAATTGTGCGGATTAATCCCAAATCAAAATTTCCTTTTGCAAGAAGTCTATAATCTTGCCTTGGCCAATACTTCGAGAATGTGGTATTACTTGTTGAAGAAACCAAGAGAAGACACAAAGGAATGTTCTTTCTTGCTAGTCTGTAGCTGGACAAGGCATGCGGAAAAAGGGTGCGGACAGTCTAAATTCATTTGCTTCAGCATTCGGTTAGCAATGCGGACAAGGATTCAATAACTGCACATTTGGGTGCGGACAGCATTCGGACAGCCCCAAAATGATTATTCTCAAAAAAAAAATCCCGCTATTTCTCCCTTGCGGAAAGGCTGAAATCCGGTAATCTTCAATGTGGTCACGGATTAGTATGAATTGTACAATGTACAATTTTGACTCTGTCAATCTGAGTCAGCCTGGGGCATCATGCCTAACCACACACTTCTCCTCCAATCTTCAGCTTGCAAACAATAGTGGCAGATTGATGCTGACATGGGTGTAATCTACTGAGTTACAGTACTGGCTGTTGCATTTCAATTTACCCCGTGAAAACAGCAACCCAGAGAAGTCACATACATTGGTGGAAAAGTCCACAGCTGGATGCTCATAGCCAAAAACTGAATAAAAATGTCCACAGCTGGCCGTCACAAGATTCACAGTGGTTACTATCCCACGAGACACAACTGTCCACGGTGGAAGAAGAAGGGATTCACTTCCAATGCACTAGTTTCTTGGGAAGCTATCAAGAGATCTGCGAGTGGCAACACAGACACCTGTACATGGGGTTCTACCTTTACTTTTGAACTACAGGGGGCCATGCAGCATTTTGTAGAATATGGAAGGGAGGGTGTTGATTTAGGTTTTGAACCATCTTCCACTCTTCGCAGTGATAGTTAATTTCACGGTTCGCGACCAAACACTGGTAATTTTGGATATTCACGGTGACAAGTTGCATACATGGAGCCAGGCCCACAGCTTAAAATTGATTGTTGCTGCTCATGACACTATTCTTGACGCTTGAGCCCCCTGAAAGGCAAATTGACTGTGTAATGCAACAGCCAGGACGGTATTGCTGACTTGAGTAAAATACAGACAACGTGAGTGAACCCTAAAGGGTGTCAAGAATGTGCACATGAGCCTTTGAGTGGCGAGCAGGAAATGTGCAAGCTTAAAGCCTTGCTCCAAATCTCGCTGAAACTTGAAGGCAGCACTTTTGATCACATGCAACCACCTCATTTCCACAAATGTTCAATAGAAAAATATATATTTCCAATTTTTTTTCCACTGTTCTTCTCTTTTTGTCCGTATCCTCCCCTCTGAATTCCGTATTTTATTTTGTCGCTCTTCATTCCATTTTTGTCTACTAACTTGAGCAGATGTTTGTGTTCATAATTCCCTAACGACAAACATTTGCCCGAAAGTCCCTCAGCATGGTGGGACTCAAAGAAGTCTCTCTGTCGGTGTTCCAGCCAAAATCTTTTCGCACAGATTGGCTGCGGACGTCTCTGCTTTTGATGTAGGGCCTTGCATTTGGGCTTCACCAAGAGTATCCTTGCCAGCACGCAGATAGACATGGCAAAACTCGCGAGTAGCTAAAGAAATGGCGGGTAATTTGGGGACCACTTTTTGGTAAAGAGGCGGTGAGAACTCTGCTTGTTTTCATCATCGTGGAGGCTCAAGTGCTTGCTACCTCTGATGGGATCTATGACAAATTCTTGTCAGCCGAGTACTGGTGAATCAGTGGATGATTCATCTCGGTGGAGAAGCTCTTCAGACAGTTGATTCTGCTCAGCAGAGAGGGAGTGATCAGTTTTCCAAATTGGCCTGCCAACAGTTTTAATAAAGCAATTCTCACAGCATGACATGCCGAACCCCTTCCTGTCTCAGGATGCTGAAGGGCTCCACCTTTTATGGCACAGCCGTTACTCAAAGCGTTCCACACCCTCCAACTTCTTCATAGAATGCAGAACAAAGCTTTTACGAAATGTCAACAAATTTTGCAGTTTTCATTGGGCCTCATATCTGGATATTGGTGGCATAGCTTGAAAGACTAGATTTTATGAAATTTTCCCCCTGATGCAAAAGACTGCAAGAGGTTTACACATGTAGAATAATTCTTCTAATAGGTGGGGCCTCCCAGACCGTGAATTAAATCATTGGTGCCTAGGCTTCAATGGGTAAGGTTCCAAGCCAATTTAATTATAGGACCATATCTGATTGATCCCACTCTGCTTCTTTTCGTGGGCATCATTTTTGGACAGAGTCTTTGGGAAGGAATTGCCCATAGCGAAGTGCTCAGGTACGTTTATCTGATTGAGGATTCCACAAACACCTGAAAAAACAATTCTGCAAAGTGCTAACTCCCTTGTTAACTGAATTTCACGGTAATTGATTACAATTTGGCCGCAAGTTTCGAGAACATGAAAATCCCGAGAAAGTTTTGGTGGGGTAGCCCTACCTTCCAAGAATGCCCATTTCCACCGAGAATCTCGTCGATGCCGAATTCTGCCCTAAACCCTATTGGCTTTTTACCGAGGATTGCCCCATTTCTACACCGAGAATGATTGATTGATTGATGCCCTGGGCCTCCCCTACCGAGAATTGGGGTCATTTCTACCGAGGACAGTTTTTCATTATTCTACCGAGAAATTGGCCCACCGAGATTAATGAATTTGGTCCGAGTTACCGTGAAATTCAGTTGCCAGTACGGTATTACAGCCGTAAAATGAGCACGCTGGGAATTATCTTTTGCCGCACTATAATAAATTCGCAGAAAAAAAGATCAGCCGAGACAATACTGAAATCATTCACAGAAATTCACCATGCCAATATGTTGGCGGGGCTGAACACCTTATCGGCCGTAAATATCACTCCTCAATACAAAACTCAAGAGTAGTTGATAATTTACTCTGAATAAAAAAAGACGGTGCTGTAAACCTATATCTGACTAAATACGTTGCCAAAACCTAACCTCGTGCAAGTTTAATTTTCATTCTTATCTTGCATGCCGCGCCTTATGAAGCAGTCTATAGCAAAAGACTGCCTGCTTCAATTTTCATTTGAATTCTTGTTAGCCTTTGCAGATATAATTTCTACTTCACGTACTGGCTCTTTCCCTTCATGCATGTACAAATTGTGGAGAAGATTTATCTTGCAACATGTGCACTTTGTCCGCATCACAAATGGTACAGTACCAGCTGTGCTGATAAAAGCCTGTCTGTGCGCCTGCACGCGGTCTGAATCAAATGATTATGGACTCTCTGTGCCCCCCGTCTGCACGCCTTCCCAGTCACTGAACAGCAAAAAGAGGTTTCTCTCGATTTTGTTCTCAACAGTGTAACAGCTTTTTAAAAGTGTTTGTAAGAATGAGGACGTGTCATTTGGCTATTTTGCAAATGGAATGTGGATTTAGACCTCAACAAAAATTTGCCTTTTGGAATTCATTCTCCCTGTCCGCATACAGTGCTTTACTGATTCCAGGCCAACCTAAAATCAGAGAATATTGGAAGTTGGGTATTTAAAGTGAAATCTAACCTGTCTTTGCTAAGCGTGTATTGCTGCAAAATTTGGCTGCCTGGTGATTGGTTCAACCCACTTGTGCTTGTTGCTGCCAGTCGGAGCTCAACTGTGATTGCTGTATCTGCAAATTGAAACGTGTGGCCTTCAGCAATCCAATATTGGTACATGGAAGTCCTCTGCGTAATGGGAGAAATTGTTTCCTCGACAATTATTGGGTGTCGGCACATTGTCCGCATCAGAGCTTGTTTCCTGTGTTGCCAACCTACATCCCCCTTGCATTCGAAATTATCAGAGCGCTCTCTCCACATACTTGAATTCAATAATTAACAGGAAAGCAATCATATTTCTAAGGCTTCACCCCCACCTCAAATGCAAACACTGCCACATTCAGTGGTTGAATTTGGGCTGTATCACGGAATCCTTATAAGACATTTGCCAATTTGGACCTTGTATGCCTAACATGAGCCTTTGGTATAAATCACCCCATTTCCATTTCAGTAGTCTGAAGCAACCCTGGACTGCCAAATAATCTGTTAGCTGCGATAAAATAGCTTTGCCTCGTATATGCAAACAGAACAGGAGATGAGCAATTTGCATCACACAATCGTCGACAAGTCGTTACAGGATGATACAGGTTCATTGCAATACAGTGTAAACCACTCACTTGGTTTGAGTGGGGCAGTGTTAAAAGGGTGTCTTGGATTGAGTGGGAGGCATATGGGTGCTTCATACACATGCAGATTTTTATACCATAAGAAGAGACTTTTGGAGTGAGCAGAGGAGTCAAAAACTTGGCGCCAGTCTGTCCAATTGGTGATTTTTAAGCGCTGCAAAAGGCTTCAAAGGCCCTTAAGTAATGGCTCGAAGCGGTAGTCATTGATGAGCTCTCTGGTTATGGAGAGGGATATTTGCCTTCTGTGAGTACAAGAAGGCGATCATTGCAGGAGGAGAAAATTTCCTTCCGCTGTTCAGCTTGCGTATTGCGACGATCCCTTAAAGGCAAGCAGCCCAAAAATTGCAATGAGGGATGTACACTGCTCAATTTTAAAGGATTTTTCCTCTCCAAGGATTTTCTTGTTTTTGGACCGTCTCGCTTGAGGTGAAAATACTGTATCAAAAAGCGAACATGCTTCAAGGCATCGCCTGTGCGAACAGCTACTTCTCTGCATCCTCACTGCGGAGACAACGAAGTGCAAATTGTCCACCATTTGCCATTCAGTTCTTTGTTCATTACGATGAGCAGAGATACCACAGGAAGCTACATTTGTGGCACTGAAGAGGGCCTCATCTTACAGATCTGCAATAGAAAGTACTATCTAAAAAGCGAACATGCTTCAATGCGTCGCGTGGGTGTGCGAACAGTTTCTTCTCTGCACCCTTACTGCAGAGACAATGAAGTGCAAATTATCCACCATTTGCCGTTCAGTCTTGAGTTCATCAGTATGAGCAGAGATACCACAGGAAGCTATATTTGTGGCACTGAAACGGGCCTCATCTTACAGATCTGCAATATGACAGTACCTTGTGGTCATAAATAATGTGGCCTATGTCCAAAACATTGAGTTGAAGTCAGGCACAGTGGCTAGTCTGAGCAGGTATAATTGACAGTCCTACAAGCAAATGTCCAAAATGATTTTATTTAGTAATAGGTTTTCCAAGCAATAATTTTTACCCATTCAATTCAATTTGTCAAAAACGCATATCGCGACGGCATTCATGCGCCATTGACTGTAAATGAGCAATATTGATGATGGAGCCTAGTCTGTCTGGGGAGCAGAGCCGAAAAATGGAAAATCAGTCTGTACTCTGCGATGTCAGACAGTTTTTGACTCACAAGCCAATATTTCTTGGCTGCGTGGATGGTTTGTTCTTATATCCATTAAGAGAAAAATTATCTGCTTTTGGGAACGCAAATCAAGCCCACAAGCGAGGGAAACTGCCAGGCTAGCAATTGCATTTTGGAGTATGCACTGTCCTCAATTTTGAAGCTTTTGGCGGTGTGTGGCTGATTTCAACAAACAAAATAAATTCATGGTAATGTAGATATGAAAAACATGTTTGCACCACAAAACTTCCCAGACAAGCGTTGTCTTAATTTCGTCATTCCACAAGTCTTTTGGATGCACATCCAATTGTACCTTCAAATTGGACAAATGCAAATGCTTGAACAAGCTGGTGGGGGATAATCCATGATTTCACTAATATGCTGTCTTTGAATACCGTAGCGATTGAAATGATTAGACCAACAATAATTATTTCAAAATCGTGTGGTCAAATTCAGCAAACATCAAACAATCCTTTTAATTCGCTGGTCAACTTTAGCTTCCATTATAATGAGGTGATTTCTCAAGATCCCTGCAAAAGCGCTTACCTCGACACTGTTTCTCGATCTCAAACATCGCCAAAAATCATTCCCCTGCCGAATGGTTTTCTTCCGACGTTTCGCCATGATCGTAACCTTGGGACAGACTTTGGTCTAAAACTAGTGTCAGCTCAGAAATTGGATCTGGAGGTGGTCAAAACTTATATTGCAAATTCCTTTTTTTTTTTTAATGGTCCAATTTTTCAAAAATCCTCGATAGCTCGGTCAAATTTAAAATATGGTCTAATCATTTCGGTCACTACGGTAAATCCCCCTGTAGTAATGAGCTCCAGGTCTCAGGCCATCGAGGATATCCAAATCACCAAGGAAAGAATTACAATTTTTGATCTATGACATTATCGCCAGAACAACCTGCCACCCAGGAAAGCATCCATCTATGCAAGGAATTCATCATTCACCAATTTTGCTGACGTAGCGATTGTAATGATAAGACTGTAATGCAAATTGTAAATAGCTGTCGAACTTTTTGGAAATTTGATTTATCTTCAATAAAAATTGAATTATGATAATTAGCCAGCACAAGATTCAAATTCTGAATTGCCAAAGTTCTTTTCAGGGTAACAAATGGAGAGTACCGCTGCAAGAAACTATCCTTTTGGAAGGGCCATTATTTCCCAAGAAATCAGGCCAAGGAAGAGTACTGTACTAAAACGAGGGCTTTTGCCGGAAATCAAAGATACCCCTCAAATTTATGGGCGCTGGATTGATTTATGAATTCGAAGATTTGTTGATGGGCGCTAATTTCGACCATCCAATCTTGAGGTGGTTTAGTCCACACTTGCAATCGCTACTGCATATTCGAATGGCTTTTGAGGATATCCACAGAATGAATGAGAATGCCATATCGTTCTGTAAATTGTATTCCTTGCTTAAACCTCCACATCAACGTCTAAAAATCCACGGCGGTGGGGCCAAATATGTTTGGGATAAGTCCTGTAATTCACGATTGTGCATTGTACAATTCACAGTGGGAATGCAGTCCAGGCAAAGAATCTTCAGAATATGAACTGCGGTATTGATGGCTGTTCTCTGGATCTTATTGCCTCGCCCAAGCAGAGAACTTCAAAATTTTGGTTCTCAACCAAAATCTTCTCAGCCAAATTTTCCTCTGCCCAATACAACTCGCCATCTCCTTTGGTGTTATCAGACCCCTTGATAAAAAGAATCTCGGCAGAACATGCCGTTCACAATTACAGTGGGACAAACGGGAATCTGATCTACTCTCCCAAAGTGAGAGCTGACCCACATATACATCATGTTGTTCAACCGTGGCTAGGGTACAGTCAGTGAATCAGTTGTTCTCTCGAAAGCTCTTATGCTTATATACAGACAATCCATGCTCTTCTTGGACCCAAAACCCACAAAGCAAACAATTTCTACTCTTGAAGGAACAAGCTCTTAAAACTATCTCGAACTAGCGATTCACTGGACTTCAACAGTGACAGTCCAACTGTTGGTTTAAAAGATGCGCTGAATGGCTTCGAGGCCGGAAATAAGCCCGAATTGTTTCTTGGCTAAGTCGATCAGATTTTGCTATGTGAGACAAGGACCCCTTTGCCTGGCGGAGGGGTCTCTGTTTCTGCTTGCCTGAGAGGTGGGCCTGATTGCTTTTTCCCTTTATTCCTCTTGTTGTCAATATTTGCAAGCAAAATGCCCCTCTCCTGCTTCAATATTGCAACATTTTTGACAATGACCCTGCCGTGAATCCCTCACAAGCGAGGTCCAACAAGCTGTATGACCACATTTTCTGCTTTCAAGTCGATTTTTCCATGGTGATCACTCCATCGCTGATGAAATCCTTTGCTTGATGAAGCATTACTTCATTGGCTGGACCTTCGCTTGTTGGATTGTCGATTGTACATTTGTTCTGCCCATGCTCCAAAATCTCACAAGATGATCCTTCGCATTGCCTTTTTAGATGAATCTACAAGACCTTGTTTGTTCCCTTCTTGTTGACTGAAATATCGTTCCCCCTTCACACAGGAGACTCTCCTCTCCCAAAATATTGACCCCTTCCGCAGAGGCATAAGTGCACTGTTTTTAGGATGATTCTAGCCTATTTTTATCTAGGTGAGACTATCCTCTTAGAACTGAACGTGCCTTTGAAGGGGACAGAGACAGGACATGAGGTAACACCATACACTTTCTCATGGCGTACACGTTACAAACCACACAATTGAACGCTTTGTTCTATCCTGATTTTTAATACACTTTCCAACACACATATGCCTGCAGCAGTCCACTCAGCTCTGTTCATAGCTACTGTCCACTCCAGTGCCAACAGGTTGCTTAGAGGGGCGCCCCTGAATCCATTGCCTTGCAAGAACTCAAGGTGGAGAAAGGCACATTTTCTTCTACATCTCTCATGAACGCAAAGGCTTTTAATTTGCCATTTGAGTCAGAAAAAAACTCTACTTTCCCACACATTTCCCACAGGACCTCGCCCTGTGAACAATTCCAGAAATGACACATCTCTCTATCTTTGTCTAGTATTTCTCCTCTGCTCCTACCCAAGTTCGAATTGGCGCCACTAGATCCACAGAACGCTGAGTATCAGCTTTAGGTGCTGGAGGTGAAGTTTCCGATTTTGTTTTAAATAGTATGTAGGAGGCACTTACTTTTCCTGAGCCTGAAAGCCAAAATTGGAATACTCGTTAAAATCCGTTCCGTAGAGCAATCGCTCAGCACAGGCTGCCTGACGTCAGGCGTTCCAGGATGTAAGTCACCCATTTGCTTATTTCGGCAACTGCTGCCCTTGCCTCAATGAGAGCGTTGCATCATCCACAGTACACCTAAGCCTCCGCACAAAGAAGGGTGTTCACCTCCTGTCTCTGTAACGTATCTTTAGCCACCCCCCCACTCTATGCTTGTCGCATTTTTAAGCCCCGACGGTTCATGCTTTTGAAAAGCTTGGCTCGTCGAAACTACAAGCCTGCCTTCCTGGTATCCTGCCCCAATCTACTCGCTTAGTCTAGCATTCTGTTGTGGCCTTTCGGGCGATTTCCTCTTCCGAAATTTTGGGGCCCGCATATTGAGCGCCATTTCGGAAGTCACACTGACGAGTGTCCCTCATATAGCACAACTCCCGCCCATATATGATCTTGCGTATTGAAGTTCTGAATGTAATATGGTATGCCTTTTCAATGGTCCAGAGCATTCAGTAGGGAAGGTATTGGCCAAAGCAAGCCAATCTGCAGATCAGCACACGTATAAGCACCAGTAAGGTGCACTTGCAGAATGTTTTACATCCACTGTGGTACTACAGCTTGTTGACATCAAGCCAATCACCTGTTGTGAGGACTCTCGCGTTCACTTTTGGCCTCTGAGGGGTTACATGGATGTTGTTTCTTTCTCTTCAGGTGGCCTCCATCTGATGGACTGATTCTATTTGCAACTGGCCCTATGTCTTCCTCGGAAATACGATACACCCAATACATACCTCAAGCCAGGGGCCTTGGGTTGTAGGGATACTACGCACTCCGAGGGTATTCTACATTCATCAAGCCATATGAGTCCCTCTTGAGAGGCGAGAGATAGAACTGAATTTGACACTATAGGGGCTTCGCACCCCACTATCGGCGAGGCATACTGCCGCCAATAAAGGTTCCCACTTAATTTCCCCCCCGCTGAAGCATTAGCACTGCAATCCCAATTTGATATGCAGATTGGTGGACAACAATCTACTTGGCACAATTAATCTGAATACGCCAAAACTGTCCACAGATAAAGTGGTTCAGATGTTCATCACAACTTCCAGGATGGCATAAATGTAATTAGGAAATAGCAAGAAGTGAGCTTGAGCACAGAATATTGAGTAGTCAGGAACATTGCGTACAGATGACAGTGATAGTGCTCATCATTGATTGGCAAAGGTGTGCTAATTGAGGTATGCTTAGTCATATCTTGGCTGGGCATTTTGCATTACGGAGAAAGTCATCATTGCAGCTGATAATTTTTACAGACAACTCGCCAATAGGCAAGAACAAACATATTTGAGAAAAATGCAGAGGACTATGGAGTCTCTAAATCTGGAATCAAAGCGTACTGCAGTTCAGAATTGAGTTGATTTTGAGTAAAATATGGCAACGGGGCAATGAATCTCTGAATTGGTTGTTCAGGGATTCTCCTGGGGGGAAAAGAATTGGGTCCATGTTCGGAAGGTGGAAAGAAGGCCATATTGTAATTTTTTGAAGGGAATGTGCAACTCAGATCTTCAAGCGTCCATTATGACAAGAGCTTCAAGCCCTTCTCTGCCTTTTACATATTGTGATGCCAGTACAGTACATTTGGGTTCAGCACTGTGTATGCATGTCATTGTCCTGTAGCACACAAGCAGCTGGATAGCATTTCATACCATTGTAATGACATGGTGTAGGCAAATAAGTTTCTGTGTGTTGTATTTGCACTTGTGCTGCATACTTTCCCTGGAAGGAGGAACAGACAACCTTGATCATCGCAAGGTCAGGACAACTGCTGACTTTCTCTTTAGACAAAGATTGAATTTACCAAGCACAACTGGGGCTTAAAGCACACGAGGCGTGCACCGCATCCTCAGACCATTCATTGGCGCTAAGGTCAACAGCGCACAACTAGCACTGTTTTTCACTCCTTCCTCTCCGCCCATCTGCAAAGCAAATTCAAGTGTCGAATACTGCAGAGTTCCTCTTGCATGTGACAAAATCTTGGGCAATATTGAAGGCGTAAAGATATAGGTATCAAGCCCATCCAATGCATCTATTGAATTCAAGGAACATGATATAATTCTGACAGACAAAACAAAAATTACAATTGCACAATACAGGATGCCAGATTGATACTGAATAATCAATTGCATTAAACAGTTAGTTGGCTTGCTACTGGGTAATCCAGATCAGCAGCATCTTAAACCAAACTTTGGTAGACACACAGCAAACTTTGATTGTAAATATTGATCAAGGGCCTGGCACTTTCTTCAGCGATGATGTGGAGAACATTGCAGCTTTTGAAATCCCAATGTTGCTCATGCATACACAGGCTGGCAAATGATCTCCTCTTGCCATGAAACCAGGAACAACGAATCACCAAATTCTTAGAAACTCTGCGATGAGAAAAGAGTGATGCTCTGCAATTTTGCAGTGGATCTGCGTTGCTGTGAGCTTTCAACATGACAGAACAAATATGCTTTGGAGATTTTTAAATGATTGCACAAGCCAAGTGCTGGGCATTCTTGTGCAGTAAAATAAGTCTTGAGCAGGACAGTGTCAAGTGGGAAATTTGGTCTATGTAGGAGGGTCTAGGATTGCTCATACAGAGTCGACTACCACAGAGGGACCTTTCATTGTTGGCCGAAGGTTGAAAATATAAGCGCCGCTTTTTCCAATTGACCATTCTAAGCGATGCAGAAAGCTTTCAATGTTCCACATCTTCTTCAGGGAGAATTTGCTCCAAGGTGGGAAAGGCTTTCTTATTCTCTTGTCCATCCTTCTCGAATGGTGAGATTACTGTACAAACATTTTGTTCAGTGTCCATTACGGAAATAAATATTTGCGCAAATATTGAGTCTTTTGATGAGTGGGTGCTTTCTTGGGTTTCAGTCAAAGGGCTTGGCAAGACAATATTTATGATCTGAGCCCCTTCAATTCATTCCAGAGAAATAGTTCAAATAGGTAGCCCAGGTGGCTTGTCATGACTGGTCTTGCTGTTTGCAATGTTGAAGACAGAGCGAGGGCAAATTCTTACTTCACCTTTGGATTTGTCATGGGCCTGATCATTTTTATAGTGCATTTCAATACAGTTGCCGCTTGAAAGGCAGTATACAGCCACTTTGTATGATACATGCAAATTATGCCCTGCAGAACTTGCTGCTTCGAGAAACATTTAATCATGCCTCAAAAGTCATGCCTATCAAATTTCCTGCCCTCAAAATGCGGAATTCTTGGAGCAAAATTCAGACAATCAGATCTAAAGATTCAACAAAATTCACCCATTCATTTGACCTTCTTCTTGGATATTGCCATTTTGGTACTGATTTCTGCAATTTGGCATATTGGCAATGCTATCTCAGTCACCCTTCCAACAGCCACACATGGCATCTCTGCGTTCTGCTAAATTTGCTTGCATGCTAGAATTCTATGATATGACAACTTGAGTTGTTCTCACTGAGTTGAGCAAGATAAGCTGTTCCGATAGGGCGGGACAACAGGAAATTACATGCGCAATCAAAATCTCAATTGCAAATTGAGATTGATCCATTCTCAGCTGTGCATGGACTTTCTCGATCTACATGCTTCCTCAACAAATATATTTGNCCGCATAATTCTTTGCATTTAGAGCAAACTTGAAGAGTGCCAACCTGACCTATCTTGCTGAAGCTCAATTTCAGACCCAAGAGGGCGCAACATTCCTCCTTTCCTCCCACAAACCCCAAAAAATCTGATTACTTTCATATACCGGCTCATGCATTTGATTGATAATTGCAGGTGTTGCAATTGCTTGATTATCGTCCCTAGTTTATTGAGCGTGGGAGAATTCGGCTTGCTGTGCCGAAGCGAACAGATCAAAGCTTGGCGCCCCTGTGTCATCCAGTGACAGGGCAACCTTACAGTATTAGCTTGGCAGATACTGCAACTTCCGCAAGGAACTTATCAGCTAAATAACAATTGGAGCTGCTTCATTCTCAGATAATTGACTTTCAAGGCAATAGTATTGTCAGATGATGTGCTCAATTAGCTCCCCTAGTACAGATTTCCCGCGCCCAAATATTCTGCTTCTGATGATCCTGATCAATTATTCCTTTCTCAGAGGCCTGAAAGGGATCGTGCTGGCTTTATATTCTACGATTGTACCTAGACTTTACTTGATGTACTGCGTTAGAGGAAAGGGCATTTATGTGAAGGATTTGCTCACCTGACATTGCTTGATTTTCTACCCGAGCAAATTCTGCTCTCTCCAACTCACATCCCATTGACTACTTAGACTTTGCACCTGCTAATTGTACAGCAGGGGTCAACGTACAGTCGACATACCATTAAGCAGGGATGTAACTGCGCAGAATAGTAAGCGTCTGCCGGAGTAGACGATAGTGCTCCTCTCATGTGGCCTCCTCCCCCCCCCCCC
>QAXI01000387.1:72772-149598 GCA_004335615.1 Chloroidium sp. JM
AGGGGGGGGGGGTCCTCACAGGAATGTATTCATCCACTCTTGAAAAGTTGTGTGGGCTATTGAACATTGCCGAAAATGGCACCCAGACCATTGTCCCTTGGGGAATTATATACTGACCAAGCCTTGTGTCTCTTGTAGTAATACGGTTGGTACCATCTCCTGTCACAGGGTACATTCTCATCGCCTCCTGCATTTTTAGTGTCAACTCAAGATTTCCATCGCAGACACGCCCAATTTGACTGCTGAGCTTTTCACAGAGCACAAGAAAAGGATCATAGATGGTTGTGGTCGTTGGCAAGCCTGACACCTATATTTCTTTAAAGAGTGACCGCATGTTCAAGCTATGTGTCTACAAAAAATTGCGAAGTGAGAAGTTAGCATACATCCACAGATTACATGCTTGCTAATTACTTGTCACATGACACAGATGGACGGATGAATAGATTTGTGTTCCCGTATACCGGCACACATTCAACAACCCCCTCAAAACCGTTCAGGGAAAACCCATGCAAGACAACAATGGGCTTGGTCATTTCTACCTTGTGAAAGCACAAATATCACTGTTTTGCACACAAAGGCAGTATCACTGTTTTGCACTGGAATGTGGGAGGGATTCACCTTAATGGCATTCGTGGTATACGGCATATTGGCAAGATCAGCATATTCAATGGGTTTGGCTACAGGTTTTTGTAAAGTGGGCAGCAGCTGCAAACATGCCAATTCATCCAGTATTTTGGCTTCCACTTCGGAATGTTGAGAGATGCAGAAACTGCAGCAGAACAAATGTTAAGAATATTACTACATAAGATGAGTTATGTCTGCTTGCTATATGAGAGGGATTTCTCTCTATCATCACGGGGATATTGGACACTCAAACCCGAGGCCCTTCTCCTATAATCGACCTGCGCGGGTCTGCTATTTACATCAATTTACTGCATGCTCCTTGAACTCAATCATAGCTCTTTCTACCTTCATCCATTGCACGTCAACGTGAAGAAAAGTGACGAGCAATCCAGAGTTGAAAATTAAGCAGTCATTTCTGCATTTCTACATTTCTTGCAGCTTCATTGTACTCTGTAGTTGGAATTTGGGAATGCGAAATGCCCGTCATTCTTGCACAAAAGGCATGTGATGATGCAAATCTGCAGTAAGCATGTCTTTAGTTGTTCGTCATCATCATAAGCAAACTAAAATTAATCTGGGGGGGATTCTCACTTGTGGATCATGACATTTGCTGCTGAAAAGATCATGGGAAGGTCAATAATGGCACTGCGGTTTTTATGCATATGCAATATGGAGTCTGACAAGGAAAAATCATCATTGCCATTGCTTCGAGCTCACCGCAGAAGTCATGCCAAGGGAGCAAATTTTCACAATTGCTTAGCGCTCAAATGTTGCTTGGAAGGGTGAATGAGTGCTGCAAATTTACATGATCCAGGCAATTGTATGCCCTGTAGTCTCAAAGCCGCCCGTGAATAATACTCCAATTTCAGCAGCTACCCTGTCATCTGGCAATGGCTTCCCAGTGGATGGATCCACAATTCTGAGTAGGTGTGCAGCCACAGAGACATCGGAGTCTTGCAATGGGCCTCTTGCTTTTATCTCTTGCAGCAAATCCCGCATAATTCTGCGAAAATCTTTGAAGTCCTGCTCACCCTGTTGGACTGACTGCAGGCAGACAAATTAGTGTCATATCTTTTTGGATCTTGGAAAGCCAGTCGCAAGTGAGCAAAATGCCTTGAAACATTAATTGTCCCTTGCTGAATTATAGGTAATCAAGTCACGGGGCAAGTCGTAACTCTCCTGTCTTGCATTTGGCAATCAGCAACCATTTTAATGTCTCAAATTTGATGTGTGGAGGTTGAGTTGTCCGTGTTGCCTCTCCTACAGAAACTTGACTTGGGCCATTGGGTCATGATTCATATGATCTTTGTCATTTGAATAGGATGGGATTTAAGAAATTCCATGCTGGCAACTCGATCTGGGCTTCAATTGTGTGTGCCAATTGCTAAGTGCTGGATTGCCCTTTAGCAAAAATCTGGAGTTAGTGCCGGTGTTGAGCCAAATTATTGGTGAATTGGTGAGAATCTTTACTCGGCAGAAAGGACCCCAATTCTTGGGAGAAGAGGCTTAGGGCACTAATAGGCTTTCATTCGAAAAAAAGCAAGGCTCGATCACTGAGTGCAGCCCCGACAATATGTAGTCTTGATCATCAAACAAGGCAATCCTCAATAGAATTGCATTTGGGTGGAAATGCTAATCAGCACACAAGCGCCGATCCTCAATACCAACCAAATTCTCGGCAAAGTCCTCACTGATGTCTGTCTGTTTTCGCCAAACACTCGACCAATATCGTCGCCAGTACGGTACATCCTGGCAACACCTCAGGGGATGAGAGGGAATTAGAGGGAATTAGGAATTTGTGCAAGACTGTCTTTTCATAATAGCCTATTGCATCATATGGAGGGGACTTAACTTGAAAAAGCTGCCCAAAGGTCCCACGAGTAATCATGACTGCATTTTCTGAGCTTTGTCAAAAGCAGGCTTTGTCTATCAGCAAGCCCCCCCCCCCCCTTCCATCACTTTTCTCCATCAACACGAACTTTCAATAGAATATTGGGCTGAGTTGAAAATTCCCGCATCTGGCAGAGACAAGTTCCAATTAGAAAGCCATGTACGCCATGCAAGGACAATATAGCTTCGAATGGGTTGAAAATTGTGACTCAAGAATTCATTGAGAAAATGATAATTTAAGAGGACTATCAAATGTTCTGAGCGCCTCCTTCCTCACAGAGCCACCACACCGTCAACAAGAAGGACGCTGAACTGGGGACGATCAGTAAAATTTATTTGCATATCAAAGAACTCAGCTATGAGTAAAAATCATAGCTCTTCCTTTGCTTATATCTTATAAGTATTCTTGCGTGTACTGTGGGGTTGTGAGAAGAAACTGTCATGATGTATCTGAATGACCCAAAACAAGGCAGTGGAGCTGTCTTATAAAGTATCCATTGACTCCATGTCATCTAGCATAATGGAGATCTCAGAATAAATTGATTATGCTATATCAGGACCGTAATTGCTGATACCAACGCCCACTTATCTTTTCTTGGCTTCCAATGACAAGCTTGACATGGCGCTGGAGCCGATCTCAGCTGATCCCGATTTCATTTGGAACTGTTTCAATACATTTCATAATCTGTTGAATTTCATGCAGAATCGATCATTCCGCTTTGGACTATGGTCAACAATCAGCTCAATCACTACAATCCGGTAGCATTGGTCAACATTGCAAGCTGCATGTATAAAGGATCTCTGAAGTCAAAAGAGCATTTTGCTGCCAAAAACTAAAAAACTGGCAGAATCAATCATTGTCACACTTCCTCATCCAATCTTCACACAAGACGCTTGTTGCCATGAAGCATGGCAACCAACGACTGAAATGATATCTGTACACGATTCGCCATTCAAAAAATTCCAACTTTGTGCAGTGCAGCAACAGATAAGGGGAGAAATGAAAAACTTCATTTTCAGGTGTGATAGGCTAAATCTAGGGTACAGTACTTGTTTCAATGTTTGTTCACCAGAAGTTTGAAAAGGTAGAAAAACTTTTTGCGGACAAATTCCCATTTTGTACAGGCAGCTCGTGTGCTGTGTTGTGGCATTGCATTCTATCAGCAAGTACGGGTATGAATTTGTTGTCCACTTTCCATACAGCTCAAACCACAAGCCTCTATTCGAAGAATAGTAAGTTGAGAAAGGATCCAATACTTCACTATTTTTGGGAAGTGTGCAAGAAAACTTGCCGGAACAAAACCGCAATATTTCCGCAAAGGATTTCTGTACCGCTTCAGTCCCTCGTCCCTTCCTGTATGGCAACAACAATTCTCTGTTTTATCACTTACATCACTGAGGACCTTAGCCTTCCCTTCCAAATAGATTCTGGCTAGCAGATAGCCTAACGTTCGTTACTGGTCCGCTTGACAATCATTTAAAGAAGCATGCAGAAACAGCATTTTGGACATTCAGACTTTATCTCAAGTCGGCCTCGTATTACTATGCAGATTAAGCTTGATTTGTGCTGACCAAGCCGCATTGTAAACCAACACTCTCAGAAGGCACTTGTGCTTTGATAGATTTAAAAGGTAAACGCAAAAATTTCTTCATTTTGCTGTTTAGTGACTTGACAATTCATGCGGACAAAAATGTGGACAGTCTGATTCTTTTTGCTCGGACATTCGGATAGCACTGCGGACAAAATTCCAATTATTGCACATTTGTATGATAACAGCATTGGGACAGCCCAAACAAACCGCAGTCACATTGAAGAATAGACCGAAAATAATTAACTCGAAATCGAGTTGTCAAATATAGCGGACTTTTATGAACATTAAAGTTGGTGGTCAACTTGAGCGTTCATTAAATCGAGGAATTCCTTTGGATCCCTGCAAAAGTGGTTGGCTCTCCACACTTTCTCAACCTCGATTTTCATTTAATATTATTCACCGTTTCCAAACGTATAAGCTCTTGCTACGTTTCCCTCTTTTCGCAAGCTCCAGAAAATGGTCTAAATTAAAAAGTTACCAATCTGCTCAAGTTCAGAAGTTGTGCCTGGCCAAAATTAAGGATTTAATCCTCTACTGAGAAATTTGGTCCAAAGTTTGGACAACCCTTGACAGCTCGTTCAAATTCATATTATATAATCTTATTTGTTTACAGTAATAATCAAAGGAAAAAACTCCCATGCCAGAAGGCTAAGGGCTGGTACAGTGTTCTCAAAATCTGACCATGTATTAAAAATTGATAGCCTACAGTAAACTCGGGATAAGGGGGACAGTGGTAAGTGGGAGTTTCAGTCTAAGTGGGAAGGTCATGCGTGCGTCTTGGACCCCTGTGCCACACAAATTTGCCTATGATAGGAGGGATTGTGCTCTAAGTGGGCAGGTTTTTCTTGTACTTTTTCGTCTCGCTTTTCCCGA
This sequence comes from Chloroidium sp. JM, assembly GCA_004335615.1. NCBI lineage: Eukaryota > Viridiplantae > Chlorophyta > Trebouxiophyceae > Watanabeales > Watanabeaceae > Chloroidium > Chloroidium sp. JM. Next base: position 77,752 of record QAXI01000387.1, read on the forward strand.
GTCTACTGTATTTGTAAACAGGACAGCCTCATGAGTTGCATCAGCTGGCTCACCCCAAACTTATGACAGCAATGCCTACTCAACCCTTTCTGACAAGGAAATGAACTCCTTGTATACATGACTCTCATTGCAGCACTTCATGGTCGTATGAATCTGACCAATAAATTCCAATCACAATCGAAGCGCCTCAAATTGCATCACTGTGGTGACAAGAGAGCAGGCCTCACCCCTTTGGCTGTCTTGTATGTGGAAGAAGCCAACCAGACGGAGTTTCAGGCAGTGGGATTGCACAGAGGCAGAATTCAAGGGCCGAAAGGCCACAGAGGGTATGAGATGGAGATCTATAGATGGAGTAGGAGAGAAAGAAGAAAATTGCACACATTCAATGTTCCATGGGGAGAAAGAGATGGGAGAGGGGTTCAACTGCAGATTTTCTCCAAAAAAACACTCCTCTCGCCTGTCATACAAGAGAGTAGCAGACATCATTTATGGACTCACCCTCCTGGCCCCTCAAAATATACAACGTGAGTCTGTAACCCCTCGTGCCTGCAAAAGAGCCCCATATTTCCTTAAGCTAGTTGGGGGGCAAGGGGAGGGCAAAAGGTTGCAGTATTCAGGAGAACCTGTACTTGTAAGTGCCGCTCAAGGAATTCGAGAAGATTTGTAATCTCCTACCCCAATACCACATCCTCATTTGTCAAATAAGAATTTCAAATGACGATTGCAGCTGATTTGAATCTACTTCAGCAATTTCACCTCCTCCGTCATTATTCTGAAATGCTCCGAACCTTTTTGCAATGGCAGCAAATATCTGATGCTGGCTGCTAGGTGGCAGATGTCAAAGCTAGCTATCGCCATTGGTTTTTGCTGAGTGCTATCTCCGCAAAGTGGATTCACAAGGGACCATGGATACCTCTCTTTTTGCTTCCTTTGTAATTGACCATGATTGGCTCAAGATATATCAGATAGGCTGTGCTGAAAGAAGTGAGGGAAGTTCTGGAATGGAGTTTGACGGAGAAAGTGGCGATACTGACCTGCGGTCATAAGGTCAAAAGCTTTATTGGTGGAGTCATCATCAAGACTTTGAGTGGAGCGAAAATCTTTGCCGAATCCCACCTGCAAATATCATCTTGGTTTTTTGAGCATTACAAGAAAGTCCTTGCAGAAGAGCGCCAGGGAACAATGGTTTTTACTGTCTCTGCATATACCAATAGAATTTGCTGTCATGAAACGACTCTTTGGCGCAATTGGTATGCAATTTCAGGGAACCATCATAGCTTTACAAACATACTGCCAAAGCCACCTGCTCAGTGTTGCAATATAATTCAGTATCTGTTCTTCCGTCCTAGGTATGAAGTGAGCAATGCAAATATCGTACATGGGTGCATTCAACTCATATCAGGTATAAGTAGGAAACAATTGATCAGCTGAACTCTTTCAAAGCGCTTGCATAGTGTCCATACACTAGGCATGACTTGGCCACATTACCACCAGTCACTAAATGCCCCTTGGCAGTAAAATTGAAGTGACTCACCCTTCCAATCACATCCAATGTAATTCTGGAGACAGCATTGTCAATGTCGATAATCGCGCTTGGACCCTTTGCCACCAGTATGTTGATGAGTTGCTCGTTGGCTTGAACCACATGATGAAAGCCTTTTCTGCAAAGCCATTCTAATTGAGTTTGAAAAAGCTATTGAAAGCCCGTGAAATTTGGAGTAATATGTTATGTCAACACTGTCAAAAGCATTGCAGCAACATTGCAATCCTATATTCCTTTGCTCTAATAACCTGCTGCAATTGTCCGGCGGCTATATATTGCACCTGACGGCTTAGCTTCAAGGATGAATTGCTTATAGCATTATAGTGCGCCCTACAGCGAAGAGCTGTGGCTCCGACCTCATTCTCTACAGCAACAACTTTGCAGCTTCATTGAAAAATACCAAAGAATGCAGGCTGGTACCGCATGTCAATAGGTACAGCACGATGGGAAACACAGTATGAAATCTTGAAATAGCTACAATCATGTGGAACAAGGGACAGGTATGTGTATTTTCCAGCAAGCCGGCATGGAGCTCTGGAGCTTTGTTGGCAGAGGCTCTTTACCAAATGGATCTGAAAAGCCATCTGCCAATTGTCTTGTGGGTTCACAGAATGAAAGAAAACTTAGCTGATGACTGAAGTTGAGGCATTTTCCATCTTATGTTTTGTCAATACTTCCAAGCAGAATACCAGAATATCGGGTGGGCAATTGATTTGGAAGTTACTAGGTGTGGCCTTGGGCTCAATGCACACAATGAGTGAGTGAATGAATTTCTCAGCGATGTGAATGGAGTGCTTTGCCACTCTCAGAAGTGGAGGCAGACCAATGACCACAAAAGCATGTCAGTGACCCTATCGGCACTACTTTTGCCCTGGTGCACATGCCACAGTTATAGACCGTCACAGATGGGAATTCTTCAAGAGCCTCTATCTTGATTTATCCCTGACAGGTGTAAGTGCTCCCTCAAACCTGAAATTGGCCATGTCATGGACTTTCAACAAAAGAAACATGTTATGTGCCCTGCCAGCCGGACACAAGCCGTACATTGTCAGCACTTTCAATTCAATTCAATTCAATTCAATTCAATTCAATTCAATTCAATTCAATTCAATTCAATTCAATTCAATTCAATTCAATTCAATTCAATTCAATTCAATTCAATTCAATTCAATTCAATTCAATTCAATTCAATTCAATTCAATTCAATTCAATTCAATTCAATTCAATTTTCAGCATTATTTTCCCGCCTTTGCTTACATGTGTATTCATCCAGAGACTCCCCGGATTAAATTTGGACAGTCGGCATTGCACTCTCTACAAGGTGGTCTAAATTGCATCTGGCTCATGCCAATACTTGCGGACAGAGATTAGAATGACATTTCATGCTTGCCACAACAATTTAGATATGGCAAGGTAGGATGAGTACAATTGTCAAGAGAAACAGCTGAAGAAGTGTAATTGCTAGATCCTGGCTTCATTGATTTCATGCAGACTTTTTTTGTCAGAAAACCTGTAAAGTTAGCATATTTACCTGATATTGTTGGAATTGAAGGCTGGCATGATGCCCTTACGGACCAATCTCCAGTAGTCATCTGATGGGGAAGTAAATATATTCCCTCTGCCCTCAGCATGATTCAACTGCGAGTGTCATCTTTGGCATTCAAATTTTCAATTTCTCTCCGGTGAAAATTGAGGAGGCTGTTCTCTTCACTGTTTGTGGGCTTCTATGAAGTACCACATACAATATTAGAAGGAGCATGCTGGCCAATATTCACATATAAATACGCAATGACAATAACCAGCCCCCATGTACTCAAGCGACATGTGCAAGTGTTTTTGTTGTTTCTGAGGTGTGTACTCGGTAGATTAATTCACGGTGGACAGCAACACTATTAAAATGTCCAAAAAGTTATCCTAGTTACAGGTGCCATCATATTTACTGCATCATTGAAATGAAGAATTACTCAAGGCATCTGCCTGAACCAAGCAGATGTGAATGACCAATCCTGTGATGTCAAGACTAAAAAAAGGGAATAATAGGCAATGAAGTGACTCCACTCTGCAACAAAGTAGGAAACAAGCAAAACTTCAAATGTGCTAAATGAGCAATAAGTGCTGCTTGAATTCCTTGCAAATGTGATGGTCATGAATCTGATATGTTAAAAATTTTGAGGATTTTGAAATGAAGATGGGCTATGATATTGTTATCAGCATTTCAATTCAAAATATTGTGAAATGAGGGAAGGAAGTTAACTGCTGAGCTGTGCAATATACCAATGCTAGGAGAACAGTGCATTGTGACAGCGGAGTGCACTTTAAAATTCTCCACCCCGAAGTTGGTTCTGTGATAGATTATGAGAATGCAAGCACTGAATGGTAACAAAGCTTGGTAGGGTTCCCATATTACCTCATTTGCAGCAAGAAATAGACATCACTGACTGCAAGAATGCTGGCTACCGCAACTCCCAAATATTTGCATGAAGAATTTTCGATCTTGTGTCCACTTGAAAAGATATATGCCTTGCACGGAAATTCTGCATGAAGTCGCCATAAAGCTTGGAAAGTCATTTGTAGTCAGGATGCAGCTGCTTCGGGGTTAAAGTGCGAGCTTTGTGGACAGGAGCAAATTTCTTACATGTAAAGGGAGGTGATCAAACGTACCACATTGAAGTGAGAATACACCGCTGCACTATTTTTGTCCACTTCGCTTGCCTTGTCCAAGACAATTGCTACAAGATGTGGATCGGTAACAACAACAGCCTGCTCAACAACATTCAGAGAGGTCATGTGTTGGACGGAAACATCAAGCTTTTTGGTCAGTGTCTGTCGAGATTTTGTTGGACAAGATTTGAAGATATCATGCTTGTGCAAGCCTTTCTTGTGTTTAATGGAAAACTTCTTGACACACTGCATGCACATCACTGCTCAGATCATGTAGACAACTGCATGGATGGATAATTACATGGATGAAGGCAAGCCGCATCCGGTATATGCCACCTAGCTCAGCTGCCCACTGTGTCATGATTTTGTGGTGGTGCAGGCTGTTGAGTGCTCCTAAATGTCCCAATAGCCATGTGCCTTTTGGCACTGGAAGCCTGTACAGAGAATGCTGGCTGTCACCTCAACTTCAGTGAAATCTCTTGACGGTGCCTTGCCTTGCAAATCTATTTCCTATGACCCCTTATGTGCGATGACAATTGTGCTACATACAAATGATGAATTGTAAGAAGGGTGCCATTCCAGCTTGCCTGATTACACTTTGTCATATTCTCTTTGCCTCCATCTAAGAACGTGACGTAGAGCATGAAGCGCAATTGCGTGAATCTAAAGCTGAAGATATTTTATCAAAGCAAGCTACAAGGACGCCTGGAGTACAACAGGAATATTGTCAAAGCTCATACAGGAGCCATTGTGTCATACTGATTCTGCCAGTTGCTCAATATATAGCAAATGATCACCTTCACAACGTTCCAAAGGCAGAACATATCACCGTGCTTTGAAACGCATAGAACGACAATGGAGGTGAGCGGCAACAACATTATGAGGTGTCTTGGAGTATATACAGGCCAAACAACGATCATTTCATCTTTAAAAGTTGGGTCACAATATCAATTGACAGCTGCTACGAATTGCAGCAGCTCACCTTGAAAGCAGAAAGTAACTTCTGATCCAGGGAAGCACTTTGTAAAGCGACCACGTGAGAACCAGGACTAGGAAAATTGTAGCGCAGTCGTCTTTGTTGATTCTGCTCGAAGCTCCTCTCATGCCTGGCCAGCATACCAGCCCTCACCTGCGCTTGAAAGTGTCGCTCGTATGCCAAGCAAGCAATTTTTCGCAGTGTATACGCATAATTTATTTCATCCGAACTCACAAGGGAGCCATCGGCGGAGGATTGACACTGAGCATGAACGAGACGACGTACGCGAACGGCATGTGCTTTTCGCTGTCAATCTTCCGGGTGCACTAAATTGAAAAGCGTTACTAGAGGTTTTTCATCCCTCACGGGTCAAGTTGAAACCCTAGAAACCCTAACATTCAGTAGGGAAAGGAACGGTGAGTTGAGTGAACAAACACAAACAGGCTGTGTTTGATGCTGGCGCAGCATTAAGAGACACCTCCTGAGGTAGCTCTCAAGTCCAGAAACCTGAAGAACAACATCCAAAACACTTCTGTCCTCCCTTCCTCCTACGGACTAGACAAAGTACCTAGGTAGATGTCTTGAGGGGTTTTGGGAGGAGAGAGGCCGGAGGCGTCGTGGGAGGTACATCCTGGGTTTTTTAGGACGGGAATATGGGAGGACTGTGGTGTCTGAACAGTAATGAGCTCCATGAGCCAGACCTTTCCGAGCCAACCTCGCAAGAGTCCTCTAGGGAGGGAAGTCGTATTTCATGTCAGATATGGAACCTAATCACTGAGTTTCCCCTTAATGACGTGGGAACATGTTATTACATTGCCAACTGCGGACCTGGAGAGTTGGCATTTCTAGGTTGGCGGTTTGCCTCTCCATTTACATGGCACATTGTTTCACCATTGGAAGCGGGGGGGGGGGGGGGGGGGGGTGCTTGTGCGTAGCAGTGAAACTCCGACAACACGCCTGAAGTGGCTGAGTAACAGCCATTATTGAGGTGCAAGGGGATTTTAGGGGGCACAAGGTGGTAGGGGCTGGGCCGGATAGGCAGCATTGGGGAGTACAGGGGTCCAGGAGGGTGCAGGTTGCTGAAGCGGGAGAGGTAGGGATCCCATGCATGTGCCCCAAGGAGGGACGTAGAAAGGTCAATAGCTCCCCCGCGCAGAGACCTCCAAAATTTGCGGTTGCTGCGCTGGGCCCCCAGCATGAGGTGGAGGCGCTGCAATGGGTGAGCACGCCGTAGGTGGCGGATAATAGTATGGCAGGAGCGCTCATACACAAATTATCTCGTCGGCTTGCCTTGGCGGGACGCAGTACATCACATATCTCTCTACACAGGCAGCTCTGTAGCATAGGGCCACGGGGCGGGGAAGGCGGCGCCTCAGCTGGGGGCGATGCCAGCTGAGGTAAAGCAGTCTTAACAGCAAAGAAATATGGAGACAATGCATGATTGAGGGAGACAGGATACAGAATAAGGCTCTGGCAGAGTGGACCGCCGCAAATATTGATCCATTTTTGGAGGGAAATTTGAATTTTTTGGCGAGACTTTGAGGTCGAGAATGAGCACGTCTGCAAGAATCTCAAAATATCCTCGCTTTTATGGACGCCAGAATTGATGGACGCCAGAATTGATGAATGTAAAGAATATCTTCATATTTGCTGAATCAGACCATCCACTTTCGAAATTGTCATTTTTGATTCAAACATTGGTGTTGCTATGGCCGACAAAAGCAAGGTGTCAGACTGCAGAGGGATATAAAAAATAAAGTTATATAATCTGGCCAGCCCTCAGCGACATACCAAAAACGGCATAGTCAACCAAAATAGCAACCACAACTCGAATATTTTTCTGTTGCTCATAAGACAAAGCATTAGCATGAAGAGGTGATTGTACTCCAAAGTTTCACTGTTGGAGGAGCTGAGGTAGGGCATTCTAGATATCTCGCAATTTTCATCAGACAGAATGGGATGTACAATTTAAGTAAAAACGGAGAGATCGTAGAGTGGTAAAGGCCTGCTTTGGCGGCCAGTATCTATGGGGAGAGCACTGCATCCAGTGCGAAAGCAGAGAATGAATGTGATGAAAGTTGTGTCACGGCCAAACCAGTGAGAGGTGCAACCTTCCTCCCCCAAGCGGGCTTCTGGACCAATCGAGCATGCCGTACTGTCCCTATGCCTTCCCGCACCCTAAGAATTTTTTTCCACAATAATTATTCTTGCAGTATCCGCACGTTGCCCGCACCAGAAACTGAAATAATTAAAGCCTATCCGCATCCTTATTCGCACGCCTCGTCGGGTCATTTACTGGCAGAAGGAACCATTGTCTGATCCCTTCTCAAAACTTCAAACATGAGTGAGTGCTCATTTGAAAGTGTTGGTCAATCCATGGCAAATTTATCGACTTTCTGTGAGTCAAATGTCGGTCTCGGCTTTATCCGCCCAGATCGAGGTTTAGTTGGAATTACTTTCGACTGTCCGCATCGCACTATCCGCATCGTTCGAGGAGTCGATTCGGCTATTTCGTGCAGGAAGGAAGGAAATGATTACATCTTCCAGCCACATCAGGCTGATTAGATGGACACGTTAACCAGTGTCAAGGAACACCGTGAATAGCGCAGACAAGAGCGACGCAGAATGACGGTGTGTGGTGGAGGTCCTAGATCTGGCAGGGTGCACGTCTGCAGGTCTGGTGTCAAACGCACAAGGCAACCACTGGGACAATCAGTAAGAGACAGGGTCCCCTAAACAAGCCCACAAACATCCCCACAGTGCACATTGACCCTCCTCCTGGAGTCCCCCAAGACCAGCCGCCATTAGAATGGGTATCCAACCAGACAGCCTGCCGGGCAATTGACAACCCGGCTTGGGGAGAGCGTCAAGTCATGGGGTCCAGATTATCCACGGTGAACGCTGGCCAAACAAACATAGGTGAACGCTGTCCAAACAAACAAAGATGGAGTTAACTCCCTTAGTGTCCCCAGGGTTCAGCACAATATCCATGGGCATAAGAGCCATTCAAAATGAGCAGGCATAGTTGCTGTCAGGGAGAACTGCCTGTTCTATAGACTTCATGTTGGCACAAAACACAAAACAAGCAGATTTGTCTGGGGGTAAGGTTGGGGAGGGGAAGGCCGCAAGGTTGTTCCACAAGGTGACAGATTACAGCAGTCAGAAAATTCTAACAGGAATAGGACTGATTCAGGACTGGGTTGCGCAATTCCTTCGAACATAGCAGTAATATTATTCATGGAATTTAACAATAATTGCAAATGGAACGAGCTATCTTTTTGAGCACCAGGCCCGTCTGGTCAGCAGCATCACACGCTGCAAGGCACAAGAAGACCATACAGCGGCAAAATGCACATTCATGGTGCACTCTTCAAGCTGAATCGCCCGTATAAGTTCTCCCTTGAGAACTTTTCGGGAGCTGAGCGAAGTGGTGATGTTCTTTCAACTGCTGAGAGGAGCAGAGAGGAGACCTGCATCGCCGGTAATCTCATCGTTGGAGCCTGTCGACAGCTCGACGCGCAAAGAAAGGTAGCAATCCTCTAGGCAGAGCAATCATATAACTTCAATGTTAAGCATTCCTCGCTTTACTTGTGCTTTAGCTCGTCAACTGGTCGCTGTCGGTATTCTTCATCATCCAGTTAACAATTCTCGCGCATGGGGTGAATGTTCAACTGGAAAACCTGTAGAGGCCCCTGGCCAAGGTGATGGGTTACCAATTTCCACAATGAATTGCCGGAGCTCAAGGACTGCATACCCTGTTTGCTGAGTTGTTTCTAGCTTCAACACATTTCGTAGCGTTCAGTCATGATGGATGACTCGACAGAGCATAATAGGGGTTGGGAAAAAAAAGGGGAAATGGAGGGCGTGGTGGTTCCCATCATGTATCGTTTATCAAATAGGACAGTGCCACCATCAGCCTGTCAGGATGGCCAGTCCTGTCCAGTCCCAATCTTAATTCCCCACCTTCATGGTCCATTGAAACCATAATTTAGAAGAAGGCATTGACTGAGAATGACTGGTATTTGGAGAACTCACCAGAATGTTTGGCAATGATGACGAACAAGAGTCCATTTCGGTCACCGAAGCCTCCACAACAAATGAAAGCATTGAAAGGAATAGGGAAACCCTATTCCCTTGCCCTTTGTCCCTTCTACTGTGACCATACATACAATCTTGAATGTCCAGTAGTAAGCATACAATTTAGCTTTTTTTTACTGCTTGTGATTGGCAGACACAACCTGCGCATTCTGATGCTTTTGTCACCCAATTTTCTGGCCTCTGAGCGGCACATTCCACAGTGACTGATGGTGGGGTTGTATTCAATAATATACTCGTTTAGTGTTGGTAGAATGCAGGCGCAGCAGATCTCCTGGAGTCTGTCCTGGCTAGAAGCTGGTGCCTGCATTAAAGATCACTCACAGATAGGTGACCGCCACTTCATTGCTGCTGTGCAGGATTTGGCAAAAGCCTCAACAAGAGGCCAAATGGATGAAATGCTTCCGGTTGGAGTAATTGAAGGTAGCGCCTATAATACTACAATATGCAAATATGATGAGAATATAATCCTCGGTCCAAGGCCTGAGGTTGAGAAAATTTTAGTATCAAGACTCTCAATTACCATCCACAATGGAAGTCTGGTAATAAACTCCTATTCCACAAGACGTATGGAAATACGATTGGTGGGTGCCTATCGCTTTCAGCACTGTAATACTTCCATAAGCTGGTACAAAGTGTAGGTGGCCAATCAAGTGTACAATATGCGTTACCCCACGATAATTCTGATTGTCAGATCATTTCTTTAAGGAAAGGAGCTGTCAGTGCAGTTGTCACAGACCTATCCCCAATGGCATTTCCTCCACTGCCCGATATCATCCTTAAATCGACAATTACTACAGTTTCAAAAGCAGCAATGTTCATCAGTTGTTAGTGTGGATTACAATTTTGGAGAAGCACAGGACCCAGGAATTGCCAAAATCATTGCTGCACAGTCACTACTACTTTGGCGATCCAGCAGGAAAATTCCGCACCCGCTTTTGCAAAATGCTTTCAACAACGAAGGATACGAAGCTAGATCAGATGAAGGGCCTCGTTGATGCTTGTGATCATGCAGCTGATTGCCGCAGTCCATTGCATTTGCCCACTCCTGTTATGTCGGTTGTATGCATTCATATAAAAGAAAACCCATTGTTGTGATGCAGATGGCAGATTAAAGCAATACGCTTGGTCAGCTGATGGAATTTACGCCATGGAGCCTGATTACCTGCATAGCGGTGCCCCAAATTTTGGCAAGCTTTCACTGCGCATAAATCACCTTCAGGCAAGCCTCTACGCTTTCTCCACCCGCCTTATAACTGATTTGTCACTTCAAGCTGTAAATTTGCCCTCAGCGGTAGTGTTGTGCGTACATCTCTTGCTGCCCATACAAATTTGTAAACATGGAAGAAATATGTGATGTTGTAAGTAGGAGAGGTCGATATTAGGCAAAACTGAGTGTCAACCTCAAGTTCCTTGTGCGTTTAGCTCAAAATACGCGCAATGTCAAGTTGCGACTGTACATGGAGTGAAGGATTAGTCGCTTGAGGTTCAATTTTAGAGGGCCGTTTTTGCCATGCGCCTCCAGGAAACTCACGCTGTGGATATCATTAATTACCAGCAGGCAATGCCAAGTAGATTCAGTCATGTCAGAGAAGCGAAGATTCCTCCAATGACTGAGCATTCTTCATAGCAAAGTCCACCCGGAAAGTCTTCATATATGATCCAACAAGCGAAACTTTCCCGGCCAGGTAGTCAAAATTGTCAAGTTTTTGCAGCAGAACAGGGGCGTCTTTTTATGCAAGTGTTCATGAAAAGTGTAGCAATGGTGAAAGGCAACCAGGTCCACCTCTGAAGGCAAGCTGAAAGAGTCTCTGCCAGGCTAGGAGAGAAGGATCCTTGTCTCGCAAAGCAAAATCCGATAGACTCAGTCAAGAAAGAGTTTGGGCTACTTCCCATCCTTGCAGCCATTCAGCGCATTCTCGAGGCCAAGAATTGGGGCTTTCACCGTTGAATTACAGTGGGTACGTAGCCAAAAAGCATTTTCAGTACTTGTATCTTCAAGAGAGTGAATGACTCGCTTTGTAGATTTTTGGCCCATCACAAGATTAAATTGTTCGCTTGTAAGCACAAGAGCTTTCTTTCAGGGGGTTGCGCTGAGACTTTTGTCACAATTGAGGTCACTTACGCTTTGGAAGCACACTTTATTTGTGTGCATTTGTGTCTGTTGGAATCCACACATTGTGGTCCTCACAACAATTGCAGACAAAACCATCTGCAGTGGAGAGGGGAGGGGGGTATGGGGGAGAGATGTACAGGTGATTTAGTGGTCTATCTGCCAGGATCTTCAGCTTACCACAGAAAAGGTGATAAAACCCGGGAACGTTAGCGGTGTTGGTAATAAGAACGGAAATCGCACATCCTGGCATTTAGCAAGTATTCTGTTACCCATTCATTTATCAGCTTACAATTGTCTTGTTCACAGCCACGGTGCATTGTCTTTTTGTGCTTTGAGCAGTAAGCCCAATCTCAGCTCATCTTTGCTCATCCTCATGCATCACCAATGGTATATCCTTTTCACACCGTGATTCATATGCATTTGATGTAAGAGGAACAGATATATATATATACAGAGATCGATTTTGGAAAGTTCAGTTGGGTGTGCACATGATCCACTGCAATTGTCCTGCTCTGGCTATTTTTGCTGCCCTGCAGTCTGGCTGGGGCTTTTGCCCTCTGGCCAGCAAATTTGTCCAACTCCAAGCTTCCAAACTTATTTGAACGCAGGCCGCGCAAGATGTGTCATTTGTGTGCAGCATGCTGTCATGGAGGCCTTCTTTCCCCATCAGAGTGCTGTGACAGAAGACTACTGGGAGTATATCTGGTGGAGAGCTGGCCATCGCCTGGCGTCTGCAATGCTGAACAATTTTGCTACCCAGGTAAGAGAAGGACAGTGCTGAATGTCAGCAGCAAGTATGATTACTTTTTCAAGGTTCAAGGTTCATTTTGGCACTGTTTCTCACCTCCGATCATTGTTGAAAATTATTCCCCTTTCCAATGGATGACTTTTCGTGGCCTCTTCCTCTGCTTGCAACCTTGAACAGAATGGTGTAAATTTAAATTGACTTCAGAAATTGGATGTGAATTTATTTGTAATTTAAAAAGCTGTAAAAATAAGGGTCCAAAATATGGACAACCCTTGACAGATCGTTCAAATTTGATATATTGTCTTTTTAATAATGTATTTCCAGTATTCTTTGTGCGAAACGTCACTGTTTCAAATGAAAGCCTTCAATGCTTATCTCCCTCATCTGCCATCATGCATCAATTTCAAGGACTTTACTATTATCTATCTTCAAGATGGTCGCTCACCTATACTATGCAGGTGTCATACCAAGAGCCACATGCAAAGTTGAGCAAGCATTCTCATAGATTCATTAGTAAACGCATTGCACAAGCATTCTCTTCTGCACGTGCCATTCAAGACATGAACCCATGAGCAGAATTGACTGAAGTCAAGTCAAAGAGGCATCACAAGGGTGAAGTTGATACAGTTGATAGTCCGACAAGCGAATGCCCTCCGGATCCTGGCAAACCCCTCATTTGTCAAACCAATCTCTATGGATGTTCTCTTTGAGGACCTCAAATCCTTAGTATAAAGTGTTTCCGTTCCCCGGAAGACCCCTCACTTGTTGGACCAATCTCTATGGATGTTCTCTTATTGGACATTCTCTTGTTGGACTAACAATTTTATATGATATTGAAAGTCTTCTTTCTGATTATCTCTGCGCAGGAAAGTGGGTGTCAACATATCTGGTTACATTAGAACGGGCACTCAACAATGGAGGAGCCTCGGCAAAGCTCTCATCGGTCACAAAAAGCATTAGGCGTCTGTTGATTTTAAAAACAGGAACCAAGCAATCTGAAATCTTCTGTGTAAATCTGTGAAGTATGACTAAGATATACTGTCGCTCGGTAGCTGCAAAAGAGGTGGTTCATGCAGGAATATTTTCCTATTTCAGATTCCGCCTTTATAGAGCATATAGGGGTATTAAGATTGTCCGCCAACTGCTTGTTCGAATTCAAATGTTCCATCGGATACATACACACATATACATATAACATACATATACATTCACACATGTAAATTCTAGCTCTGTCCACAATACTTGATGTTTTGGGTATTGTTTGTTTGGCATTCAAGTACCAGCGATAGGGTATTTGATGGTCAATCCCCAAGTCTTACCTTGCCATGTGGTCCCTCCTCAAATTTTAAGACATTTGAATTCTTCAACACTGCCAGTCCTTTCACCAAAGGATCAGTCTCTTCCCAGCGTGATACGCTCAAGTGTATGTAAATACTTCGTTGGATATCTTTTTGGGCATTTTCTCTTCTTTGGAGCGCTTAGGATTTATATTGTTCCAAGCGCTTTCTGAAGCCAGGTACCGATCCAAAAATATCAGGGCGGGAATGAAAGCCAGAGTGAGAAGCACATACAGTCTTCATAGTATTGCACATAAGACTTTTGTACATACAGAAGCGGGTCGATTAGCGGGAGGTAAGAATCAGAGAAATGTCTTCCACCTATAGATTTCCTCCTTGTCAATGTAAACATTGACAAGGTTTAGCGGAACACTTCCTGCTTCCAGTAAACCCATTTTAGTGCTGCAATGGGGAAATTCCCTGTGATTGTCAGCTGAAGCTCAACATATTTTACAAGCCTCATACACTAGACTGGCAAGTAGAGATGATTCTTGCACCATTAATTGCAATAAATTGTGTCATTGAATTGCACGGGGCAATCTGTGGTGGCGTTCAGCAACTCTTCAGCATCCATGTCTCCATTAATTGCAAAGTTTGCCACATCAAAAAGGGATACTGTGGTATCTTTCTATAGATAGTATAAAAATTGTGGAGAAAGGTGCGTTGTTTTATTTTAGATCGCAAATTGCTTGGTACGAATGCTATCGGCCAAGAGAGAAAATTCTCCGCGTCTACTTCCTTATTGCTGGAAATCTGGGGCTCAAGTCTCCTCATGGAGAAGCATACCTCTCAGAGCTTTTTCCCTACACATCATTGTCCCCTATTGTAGGCGGATTGTAAGTGTCTCGCCTTCAAGGTCTATTCTACCTCAAAATAAAAACTCAGAGCATCTTTCCTGCATTGAGAAAGCTATATGTTCAGCAAATGCCTGAAGATCCTTGTCAAAATTTGCCAGGGTAAAGATAAAGACACGTTGACGTAGGCATTACTGGCAGCTGTTGGTGTGGGAGCACAGAGCCAATTGCCAGCAGCGGCAACAATAAATTGGCTGCTTAAGGACGGGCTTGGTAGACTGGGGCGTCTATCTGTTGCTGCACGCTTTGGCCAGTCCTTTGACTCAGACCTCAAGGTAATAGTACAAGCATGACACATTAATTATTTACTTGATGCTTGCAGCTCCTTGACATATAGCAAAAACTTACATTGTATGATTATCTCCTGCTAAATTGGTGCGGATAATGAATTGCTCCGTTCTCCTGTGAATACCACTCCAGACTATCATTAGGTCATTGCAAGCGTTGGACATAGGACATATTTGATGGATGAGGTTCCATTTTGTCAGATGTGTTTGTAAATTTGAGCAGGGAGTCAACATCAAAATCATATCAGAGATGCCGCAACCTGGATTGAATGTCCAGATAATGTCAATAAGCATGCACAGTGGGCTTGCAGGCATCAAGAGTCTCCTCATGAAACCTGTACAGCAATTGGCTTGTGGAGTTGGGGTGTAGGTTTAGCTTGAAACACATTTCCTATTCAATTGTGTGTTCTTGTGCAGAGATTCAGGTGGATGACCAGCTTAATTTTTTCTGGCAGCATAGCACTGGAATTTTTGACACCCCTTCTTCCAAAGCAATTCCTTCTCCTGGCATGCCTTTCGAATGTTGGGAAGTCTGTTGGAGTGACAACTTATGTCGCCACTCATCCTGCGTTTATGAGGAGCTTTGCTGTTGGCGAAAATCTTGCTGACATTAATGCCAAGGGACAGGTGAGATCCTCTGAACGTATCAAGATATTTCCGTTGCTGATGGTCCATTCATATCATAAGGTGTTTTGGAATCTGAAGGTATTGAGATGCTTCAATAAGTAATTCTATTCTGCGATTGTCCGAATTGTCAAATGAGAGGTGCCTATCAATCCTGCAACTAAATAGGCAAGCAGCGCATGAATGCCTTGCAAATAGAACGCAGATCTTGCTTGAGGTGTTTTCAAGTGTGAGGTGGGAGGAGTGGAAAGCATTCAAAGACTTCATGCCGGTTGCCCAAAAAACTGCCCAATTGCTTGTTCCTTTGTCCGATGGCAATCAACTGAACTTGCAGGCTCCATTCACATGCAATCTGTGGCTCATGATCTGAAAATCTTGCCAAATTGCAGGCGCAGCAGATGGTGATGGACACATTAGGGTTGGCCATCTGTGTTGGATTGACGTTTGCCGTGCGACACAAACCCCAGTGTCGATTGCTTTTACCAATCTGTACTTTTCCGTTCTTGGTAGGCATGGACTTGACTTGCATTTTCCACGAACTGAAGGCAACGCACCTTCATACTTTGAATAGAGAGAGAGCAGAGCTCATTGCCGAGCGCTGGCTTGCTGATGGACGGGTATTCACTGCAAAGGAGGTATGCCTCAAACTTACCGATGCAGAATCGTTGAATGTGGTCTCAAGAGCATCCTCTCAGACGTCAGAGATTATCTTGGATTGAATTATTAAAATCACCAGCTTGTCAATTCTTCAGACAGGACACAGCAATGATGAGTGGAATCATTTTCAAGGAAAGTTGAGGCAACAGAGATATGTTTGAATTGCAAAAGTAGCAATCTACTCAGCCTACTGAGCCCTTGTCTTGAGGGCAGGAATCACTCGTCTCATTTTTGGGGAAAATGACAAGCCTTCCCTTCCTCAAGATCACTTCCTCTATGGAAAGGCAACTAGGTGTCCATCACTTAAAATATTTGGAAACATGACATACCTAGTGTCTATACAAGGAGGTATCCCCAAAGTGGAATGATATTCTCTACCTCTTGAACATCCTGAGATACAGGATGTGTGGAATGGACGGATCCTTTATCCCTTACTGTTCACGTGGGAGGCTTGCAATTGTGGTTGTGATTGCTCCCTGAATGCGCAATCTGTCCCAGGAGCACAAACAAAATTTTGTTAGTAGGACACCAAGCAAGGTGAATAATTGTGACTCAAATGCTGCAATTTATAGTGACAATCCAAACAAGGGATGTTATAGGTTCATCCGGTGACAGATTATTACCCACACAAAGCCCAGAAAGCGAACAAGCGTGCCCAACAAGTGAGGATTCAGGGCGCACGGCGTCGTTTGATTAACGATTTTGGCTGTCAAAAGTAAGCATTTCGGTGACTTCCTTGTGCTGTCAATTGTACAATAGATGTAGCTATTGTTGTGACAGGAGGCCAAGTCTTCTTGTCGGGAAGGGGGGAGAAGAGGCAATGTCACGTGTCAAATAATTATCGACACACACAATGACTGTCTGCTTTGTGGGTATATAGACCCTTCAAATCAGCAATTATCCGCTTTTCAGAAAGAAAATAATCCAATAAGCGAGGGGTTTTTCGGGTTCCAGATGGTATGTCCTTGTTGGACTGTCATGTTAATATGCCCTTCTTTAAACAAGAATTTTGTGGTGGAGGACGAAATTAGTGTTGTAGTTGTAGCTTGCATTATATTCCATTGTTTCATCACAAGGATATAAGTAGAGTACAGCAGAACTTCATCTAGCAGGACGGAGAACAGCCTCCTAATTACAGACTTTCTCCATGTCAACGTTGAGCAAGAAATTTCCTGCTTCCCATCGTTCCCTATTTTGGTGGAATATAGATCTGTAATAGTCCGAATTCCCCGAAACAATCGAAGCCAAATTGACGAGCCTTTTACACGATACCGCGCTTTGATCTTCAGTCAAATGCTTCATGAAATGTACTCGGTGACCTGTCGCATCCAGCAACTTTTTGAAGTGCATGTATCGTTACATCGCAGAATTTGCTGCGTTCACTTGGCAATAGAACTGATGATTTGAGTCTAAACTTTGGAGACGCTGCCTTAACTAAATTTTCTCTCTTGGCCAACAAGCCATGGACTTCAAAAAAGCTGGTTGTACCTACTCTTACTTAAATCAGCCATGCCACCCTCGAGCTCTTCTTTCACGTGTAGATAAGTCAGCATAATGGTCCCCTTCCCTCAGTATTCAATTCGCTCAAGTGGCACAACATACCATTGGGAGATTCTGTCTCTTCCCGATTTGGATTCTTATTATGTTGATCAAGTCGCTGCTGACATAGAAGATGTGTGCACATGGCCACCTGTGTTTGCTTGCTCTTTCAACTTTCCTCTTTTAGCTAGCCAGCTTTTAATAGCAATCATTTACTCCACTGAAGAAATGTAGCAATCAAGCAAAAGGGTTCCTCAGACGCCTTAGTCACAGGATCACAGAATCTGGACAGAGTACCAGATTTATGATTGTATCCAAGTTCAACAGATTCCTGCTCTTTGTCTCTTCAATCCAAGAAATTTGTGAGGACAGTTTGTGAGGACAAGTTTCATGTTGAACAAAATTGTCAAAATACGCTGCACCCTGGGCAGCATTCGATCAAATGGGGGAGCAATGCAGGTGAGCAAACAGGAGAGGCTATTACTGAACAGCCAGGTTGGTGGAGGACTGTTGCCACTGCATTTCACTCTTCTCAATGAAACAATACATTCGCCTCGGCAGCTTGAAAATCTCCTCAGCAGACACAAGTGAGAATTCCCAATGATGCGATTGCTTCTAAAATTCCTGCAGGAATCCTTGCATAGCACGATTCTCAATTTGAGGTCGTTGTTAGCAGCAATCTGTGAATGTTGCGTGATCAAGCCACTGCCCAATTCATAATTGTCTAGTCCCATTGCTGACATATGCACTACCAAAACAGTCTGGATTTGCCTTAGCCAGAAAATCCGCAATGCTTCCTGTGAGGACTGCAAAAAGCAAGCATCACGAAAATCAACAGCAACACTGATTGGGCATGTCTAATCGCGCACCCTGTACAGATGCAAAGATATTCAAGGAGAAAGGCATCTAAAGAGGAGGAGGGGTTGCATATTCTGCACAGGAGTGACTGTTAATGGCTGGGTCTCTTTTGCAGCAAACAGAGCTACCTTATGGACTACTCCAACCAATTGTTCAGACCTCCGTATCCAGGAGCTTCTTCTGGCAAAGGACACTTGCCTGCATGCCTTGAACATGGAGCTGCTTCATTGGATATCTTGGAAGCCGTATTACAGGCCGCCATATTCAGGAAAATATTTAATCAGGCTGATCATGTCCTCTGCCCCCAGCCGTGCAGCATGTCATCCAACAATGATGTCGAGCTTTCGCTACGTGGCATCACCTCACCGTTGAAGGTAACAATTAAGCTTTGCACAACCGGCAGGAGCAGCACAATAGCTCCCTTCCCTCCCAATGGCTTGTCAAATTGCTAAAGATTTGGTGTGGAGAATTTTTCGAAAATGATTTTGCAAGGCATGGACACCAGTTGCGCTGTGGCCAATTTTACATGTCCATATTATACTACCCTCGCTTATGGAATCTTTCATTGTCTTATTCTTTCGAAAGCATGTAACAATTTGATCATCAAATATCAAACTAAACTCCTGGAATTTGCATGCTGATGATTGATATGTACTAGCCAGCAGCAGCTTTATCGTGATTGACCTTACAAGAACGGGTCCAGGTGTAAGGTTTGCGCTGTCGGCATTTTCTTGCGTGTTGAATGATTAAGTCCTCTTCATTGCGTGTGCCAAATCAAGCAAGAAGGGAGCACATCTAGGATGTCGTGTAGCTCAAGGTGCTGCATCTCGCTTCTCAGGACAGGGAAATGATGATGGACCACCTCCGTGAAAGCGTGCAAAGAGTGCGGAGAACGGTCCCCGAAGAATGCCTCAACGGACATGACGCACTGCTGCAAGGGGTGGATGGTGTCCGGTAATCATGTTTTCTTTGACTCGACAGCATACCAAGCACACTGCAACTTATTATTTCCATTGATCACTCTGCTCTCATACATTGGAGAAGTGCAAGGAGTCTCTGCTAGATGAAAGAGAAGAAGCAATGTTCCAGTTTCTTTGGGGTCAGAAGCTATGAAGACATAAGTCAAGAAGTTGCTTGCTCTGCAACTTGTCAGCAAAGAGCACTTGCATGTCTATTGTCAGGACATGCAAACAAGATTCAAAATTTCAGGGGAAGAGCTCAGGCTCATGATATGTGAAATAAACACCCAATGTCTTTGTGGGTGTAGGTGGTCATACAGCAAAATTGATGCAGCAACAGGGGAGAATGGCTTGACAGAGGCTGCAAGACTTGCCAGAATGGCAGCTCCTGCATTCGTCGCTGACTTGGAGGCTACGGGGTGGAGCATTCATCCAATGAAATTGTCGATGAAAGAAAAGAATGGTTATGTTCTGTTTACATGAAAGAAATTGCTAGAATGTTTTGTTTGTGTGAATAAAATATCTAGAGCGGGACCAAAGTTGGCTCAGCATACCACATTTGCAGAATAATTACAGGAGCACAATTCAAATTGCAGAGGCCAAGTGTTTTGACCATAAAGCGTGTTCCTGGACACTCTCGAATGGAATTGCAAGGATGGAAGTTCATTGTAAGCACACATGTCACCTCTTCAGAGATGTGGAAGTCGTCAATGAATGAGGTGCATCTGAGAGCAGTGCGGTAGGGTTTTAGGGACGAGGTCAAGGAGGGGGGAAAGGAGACATTCTTCTGATTCACTAATTGCAGAGCGTCAAGATTTGGTTGTAGGTATCACATATATAGTTAGTTGTATCTCTCACTGCAGGACCATCCTGGTGTTGCACCAGGACATTGGTATCCAGGCAAAAGAAATCCCCAAAAATGGTTCCAGGCAAGATAAATATAGGTTATGAAGGAGGAATGTGGCGAGAGAGCTTTCGGTGGGACACTTGAAAATCTACCAGAAAGTCTTTCCCATACCATTTTATAGATATTGATATTTTTTCCACTCGATCTCGAACAAGGCACAGATTATTAACATCTGCAATTCATGTGGACAAACAGCAAAGCAAACTTCCTTTAGTCTTAAGGATATCTATCTCAACCACCCAAAGATATTGATCTCATGGCTGAGGCTTGATTGCCGCAGAGGAAAAAGCTAAAATTCCCATAATGTCTGGACAACGAGCTTGATCTCATACAGGCAGCATGTATGTGCAAGCGTGTGTCTTGCCCACACGGTCAGGAAAGACAGTGGCATGCATCAGACAACAACAAATGTGTGTCTTCCCCTGATGTACTGGCGAATAATTCGGCAGCAGAAAACCCACTGTGTTCTTATGTGTGTGTTGGCAAATTTTACGACGACATCCACAAACTTCACCTGCAAATAAATTTCTTCAAGAGCGCTTTCAAGAAGGAACTGCTTTCCTTTAGAGCAGGACCACTTTGCTGCTTGGGACCATGGTCGCGCTTAATCTCCACTTCATACTGTCTCAAAATCTTCCGTTGGTCAAGTCAGAACCTTCTCAATTTATTTCAAGCCACATATCCAAAGCATGAAATAAAATTAAAACAAGCCAACCACAAACAGTTGGGGCTGCGGTTTACTGTTGCTTCCCTTGCCTTGTGTAGGGGGTAATTTGGGTGAGTAAATGAGTAGGATGAATTGGAGGAACAATCTGTTGATTACTCAGTGGAGCTAGATTGTGAAAGGGCAAAGATTTCAAGCCAATCAGAAGCCAATTTATTAGTCTGCATCCCAAGTCCATTACACACAAACTCTTCTGCTCCATCTTTGTTTTACGCAATTTAAAATACATGCTTTTGGGGCGAGAAGAGGGCTTGTGCAAATTCTCGAAAGTCGAATTCGAAGCAGCGATAGCCTTGAGTTTGTATGCTGATGAAGTCCACGGAGATCAGCGGAGAATTCGGTAAATGGTTGACTAATTCAACGGAAAAGGCTACTTTTTTATGTCCGCTTACAGGTCCGAAAATATTATGCCAGCACTACGTTTTCGAAGTAATCTGCAGCAATAAAATTGCATTACATTATTGACTGCCAGTACTGACGGATTGCTTTTAAATGAGAAACGTCTATATATACTCCCCCTCTGAATGTATTTTCAACGTGGTGATAGAGAGAATCAGCTGAAAATCATATCCCAGTCAGCAGCAGTCCATATAGAGACGGGAAATGCTTCTCAGCAAATGTTGTCTTGCCCTGTCTCCAATCTACACAGTGTCAAAATCCAAAAAATGCCAATTGGTCTCAAGCACAAGAACAAAAATCAGACCAGAATTTTCGGATGATTATCAATTTGCTTGTGTCCATTCTGATTGGGGCGAAATTCAGGCCACATATCTATTTTGGGCCTCAGGTAATGTTTCCTCACTTCGGTTGAAGAGCTCTGAAAAATTGGAAACAGACACCAAAATTGGTGCTGTTCTAGAAGCATTGTTCTGCAATGTTCTCGAAGCATTGCAGTGACTGCAAATAAAGCAAATTGATATCTTGATTTTACTGTGTTTGGTGTCATCTTCTCTTCGGCTGCAGTGCACCATCATTGTCAGCCATAGACAAGCTCATATACCACGTTTGTCAAATGGTGAAGAGATGTATTGGTGGCATCTCTTCCCACAATGACTATCACTTCATTCCCAAGGCTCAGCGCTTGCAGTCAAAGCGTCAAAAAAAGTATGGGGTAGTATGATATGGTGAGCGCACAGTGCTTTCTTCAGCGTGCACATGACACCAAAGTCTATGAGTAGGATACAAGCGCTTGATCTCTCATCAAGCGCGTAGGGCAGTGGTGTTCACTTACCTTTACAAGTCGAAGATATGGCCCAGAAAGCCCTCATCGATAAGCCTGTCGAAATTCGATTCCAGGATTTTGTGTGTGGAAACCTTGAAGATCAATGGAGATCATTGTGCTTGCACCAGATTCTGAAGCCATTGCCTGCGTACAAATACCCATTCCCGAATCTGCTGAGTTGCGGGCAAAGCCAGAATAGCAAGAGCATGCCATAAAGTCACAGTACAGCACTACCCACGCCAGAAGAGTTTCACTTGCTTAAGCTGATTAAATGGAGATGTTTGAATGCACAAAAGGGACCAATTGAGGTTGAACAACCTGTAATTAATCTGCACTGGCTTTTATGGATTTTCTGGTACCGTGACCACACTAAAGATTAGACCATTTCTTAGATTTGAACGAGCTGTCAAGGTTTTCCAGAAACTGGACCATTTACTTCAATCGCCTTTTTAACAATAATTTTGACCAGGTCTAATTCCCGAGGTGACTTAAAATTTAGACCATTCTTCTCGAGGTTGCAAACAGAGTGAAACGCCACGAGAAGATATCCATTTGGACGGGAGATAATTTTCGACGATATCTGAGGTCGAGAAAGAGCGTCGAGCCGAACGCTTTCGCAGCAATGCTGAGAAATCCCTCTAGATTTAACTGACACTAAAGTTGACCACCGAATTCTATGATTTTTTAATGTGCGCTAAATTTGACCACTCGATTTCGAATTAAATATTTTTGGTCTAATCTTTAATGTTGTTACGGTATTGACCCATATTCTCTGGAAAAGTTATGTTACTTGCCTTGAACCTTTATCAGTAGTCAGCGCCATGTTAAATTCTTGGATTGACCTTACCCTTCCATACCAAAGTCCTTGTCGAGATTTCAACATGAGGGAACTGCGCAGGTACCCACTTGCAAAGGAAATGAAGATAGTCGACAGTGTTTTTCCAAGAAAGAATGTCAATCCGAGCGCTCTTGCTGGAACCTTCAGGAATCCCACCATTAAATAGGTGCTAGCTTTGATGGCCAAATTCAACCGGTTTAAATATCTGCCAATTTTGACCAATCAATATCGAGTTGTTATTATGGGTCCATCAAATTTTCTTACATGGCCACTCGGCTAAGCTGGAAGACCAACTTTGAGCTTTCATTTGATAGGCTTTTTGTGGGTATTCATGTGCTCAGTTGGAGCTTTGTGTTAAGGGTGAGCAGATATTGGATGCTCAACTACCAATCACGACCAGCGTATTTGATTTTTGAAGACTGGGATGCGAAACTTCACCAAACTTCACCTCCAAGTAGGAAGGCAAGAATTCTGCACATCGAAAATCAACCAGCACTCTATACACCTCTTGCTCGAGATCGCCAATACTTTCCAGCACATTTTGCCTGCCCGGAAGGATCACCTGCGCAAATTACGGGTCAGAAAGTCGGTCGTAATCATTTACATTTCCAAGATGACACTTGCATCGTTTTCCGTCTAACGTTTTGAGAGTGCACGGTTCATGCTTCCATTTATCTGATCTCTGCAATTCCAAAGCCTTAATTATTTCCTGGTGTGAATATACTTGGATTCAGCGACAGCAATGGAAACAACCCTCAATGAGAAAGAATCCTGATATCTCCTTAGCTTATTTTGTTAAAAAAATAAAGGCGATGAATGAGATGCTATCGCCCAATCACCGAGTGAGCATCCACCTGATATTGTTGATTGCAATACATTGAGACAGTAAAAAAAAGCAGCAAGTACAAAATTATCTGAGCTCTCAGCTTTGGCAACAATTCAATGGAAAGCATTACAAACATTGAGTATTCCCTTTTGCAAAAAAAAAATCTGCATGCTCAAATACTACATCATCAGACTTCATAGAATTGTCTGTCATCTCAGCCAATGTTTAAAAACATTGAAATGGAACGGACGGAAATGAATGCAGACGGATCCAATTGTCGCACCTTCCACCGACGGCGATATTGTGAAAACTTTCCTGGTATTTAGAGATTCCATTTTGGGCTCAGATTTGCATGCAGAAACATTAATTCTCCCTCCGGAGAATATTGAGCCATGGTATTTCCAAGAAAGCTTCCCCTGCAAGAGCTGAAACATCATATTATCCCATTGTGTCATCTCAGTCTCTTTCCTTGAAAGTGCTTGCACTCCTATCCTGCACCATAAAAATTGGCGATCATGTGCTCTACAATTTTGTCTTTATCTCTAAGCAAGATGCGAGTGTATGTGATTATTTGCAAGTTGACTTGCTTCTCCCTGCACATCTTGATTGAAGGTAAGAGATATGCACGAAATCGAATTTGCTTCAGGTTGGCATTAACAATTATCTGCACTTGCGGCATACACACAATGTGAAGGGACTAGGGGACAAAGATTTGCAAAGATTTGATGTTCTGTCCTGCAACAGCCGCCTTAGCGCAAATGCAACCAATGTGCTTGGTCCATGGGCGTCCCTAAACTTGTCAGCAAGATGGCAAGACCATTAGATTAGATAGATTGGAGTGCCTCGAAATGAAGATTCTGCAGGGTAGCTGCTGCCTGGAGTTCCCAATCTGGAATCAGATACTAGCAAAAGTGGAGCCTAAAATTCCCATAGTGAATTTGCAAGCATTTTGGTAGACAGTGGGCATGCTGGAAAGAACTGTGTGTCCAGAGGCAATCTTTCTTCTCCGTAAAAGGTTAAATTTCCCAATGTACACCTTTCATCCCATGAATCACCTTTTGGAGTTCAACACAATTGTCAGTCTCATTTATTGGTGCTCATGCAACAAGTCTCCATTTCTACAATCGACGCCATTCCACACACACATACTTATAAAAAGTGTTCATTTGACATTCATAACTAAGAAATGCACTTTGGTGTGGGGCACTGTGGTGATAGATGAGATCCCTGCATTTTCTCAACCACATCCGCTTGATAAGATGGACTGAAACTAGATTTTTAGAAATGGCTTTTATAATCACAGACGATCTCAAGGACTTACTTGCATGCGCCAGTGGAATAGCACAGTTGCACAAACTCCCCCACACTTCCAATCGGGGTCTTGATGATAGAGAATGGGATGCCTGTAGCTTGCAGGGCATATGCAAATGATTCCTTGTTTCCTTTTCCCATAAAATTTGAGAAGAGCTCATAGTACAGCTCTGACTGCATATTAAAGAAAGCTGCCAGCATTAAGCCCTTCCAGGACCTGCAGCAAAGGCTCATCAACAGCAAGCGATCCGCATCGATCCGCACAGTCAGAATACATTTGCGGGATGAGAGCTAAAATAGAAGATAGCTGCAGAATAGTTGTGTGCTTTTCATAAATGCATGAAAAGCGATGTCGTCTTTCATAAGCAAGTAATGCGCTCAGTTCCGCTCACAACAAAAGCAATAGAGCCACACTGAGAGGCAATGCAAGTTTGACCACCAGACCATCATGAAGATTGGGAAAGGTGCTTTAAAAATCTGTAAAACAGTGGAGATGAGATTTCCCATTGAGCACAAGAAAGAGAAGCGGCCAAGAAAGTACACAAGCTTTTCGAACAAGCGAGAGATTTTTGGTGGCACAGCGCCATATGATTTTTAAATTTGGCAGTCAAAAAATGACACTTCAGCGACTTGGACTGTACCGTGCTGATGAAAGGAGTCCAAGTCTATCCGTCGGTGAGGCTGAAAAAGAGGCCGTACTAAGTGAATCTTCATACTTTTCGATTTCCAAACGAACACAGGAACAGGATGTTAGCTTGGTGGGTATCTGGAGCCTTCAAGAGAACAACAAAAAGCTTTCTGGAAAGTGGATGTCACCGACAAGCAAGGGATTTGCAAACTTTTTATATGCAATTGTTTTGCTTGGATTGCTCCAGTGTACAAAGAAGCCTCAAATTTGTTTTCTTCAAATTGGCATCTTTCTGCAAAGCAACGATAAGCCGAACAAATTCTGTCATGACAATCCTTGTTGCTCAGAGCCCTTTCCACTGTGAATTTGCTCTGGAGGGGTTGGTGCTATTGGCAAATTCCCCATTATTGTCGAGCAATACAAGATGAAGTTACGAGCCAGATATCTTTGGCAAGCAAAGATGCATCCCGCACTCTTCTTCTGCAGTAAAGATGTCAGCGAACTATATGAGGCGGCTTCTTATTACATATTGCAGCTTTTCAGCGCGCATGTCTGGTTAGATTGAGAGGTTGGCCACATGAAAACTACATTATTTTTATATCAATGCTTTCAATGTTGTTATTACGGTAGAGAGCGTGAAAATTTTCCCATTGTTGTTCAGCCCATTTTATTGCTCAATTGCTGTGCAACAGTGCACTTTGCTCAGGGAAAAGGATCTTCCCGCTTACACAGTGCACTTTTAAAAGACCCAAAGGATATTAAAAGTACTAGAGAGTTGGAGTGTTATGTAGACTTCTTCATACTGTTCTGAGCGGGGCAAGACTACAGGCTGGGCAGATGTGCACCTAGACGTCTCTCTGTTGTGTTCAACTTGCTTTCATATCCCAAATGCGATTATACAATATACCCTGGAAACATTTGGTCTAGGTCAAACATCTGATGACCACACTTCCAATTTGAGCATTGGCATAAATTTGGGAGCCAAGTCAAGCGTCATGGAATGGTTGCCTGCTCAGACGATTTTGCCTGAACACCGTTGTCCTGCTTATCGTTGCACCAGTGAAAACCTGAGTACCTCATCAGTACTCCAAAAGGTTTGGATTTCGTGAAACGTCAATCACATGGATAGCAAAAATAAGTGATTCCAAGTTCGCTGCTACATGTGAATAGCTGCTTGACCACTAGGGGAGGGGCTGCAACATGCAACATCATCATCAAAATCATTACAGTTCCCAAAATGCAGCAAGGAGAAAAGGCAAGGCACGGTGGCAATAAGATTTCAAACAAGAATTCTATGAAGAATGAATGACACAGCAAACTATAAACGCTGGATTAGCCTGATGCAGCGGATGAGAGGGTCGAAAACATGACCAACAAAAGAAGCACTGACCAAGCTGTGGGAATTTAGAGATGTAAGACAATCCCCTAAAAATCACAATTTGGATGAAGATGAGTTCCGAATTTCTGAGATATTGGGTTTTAGGACCAGGATTTTGATTCAGTATTTGCAGAACGGTACTGTATAAATAAACTGCTGCGACAAGTCCCATATTGTTATTGGTGATCATTGGGTACCAATGATGGTGTCAAATCAAGCCCTTGTCTGGGACCTAACAGCCCTCAATGTGAACTGCTGAAGATGAATGCTGAGCGCCAAAGGGAGAAACCAAAAGAAGTGATTCCTTACATTGTATTTGATTTGGATGATTTGAGATGGAGATTTGCTTGGGAACATTGTCTTGGTGTTGATGCGCTGTGTGTAGATTTACTGCACTCAAGCTGTTACTCACATCCTTTCTGCAGCGTGAGCATTCAGTATACTGTGCCATGAAGGTAGGTAGTGTGCCATCTACAAGTTCAAGGAGTCGCTGAATGACTTTTGCTGCACAAATAAAGGGAAAGGATGTGGTGAATTGACTTGCAAGAGATTGGAGCACAGTAGCTATATGATACTGGAGAAATTCAATTGTGGGCTGCAAAAATACGAGCTACGATGTCTGAGTGATCTTCGCAAACCTGCGTTTGTTGAACACCATTTGCCCACTCTCAAATGATCCTCCTTGCAGATGGTGCACGCCCAAGATCTGGGCAAGGTCTGGTGCGGCTGAAGATTGCCAATAGTCTGGCCAGAGCAATGCACCGGTCTCCAAGTACTCCCGCGACTTCAACAAGGTGGCTGGATCAATGAGAGGCAGGTTGTCTGAGTCAAGAAAGATGACCTGCAAACATGAGGCAGCAGATGAGACATGCCAATTATGGATTGGGACGATGGAAGTCTGCAGAAGAAGTTGCTGGTGGCCAATACTTCAGAAGCTCCTTGCCCGGATCCTGCACGTTGAGACCCCAAGGAAGCTATAAATCAAGCTTTCTACCATTGATTGAGATGTTTTGGCACCCGGCTATTTATATTGTTCTTCTTCGAATTGAGGAAGGCATTGACCAGATTCTTGACAATAAAATCTTCTCTTGCCTTCTCAGGAGAAGGCGTCCTAGCCGTCATGGCCAAATAAGGCCTAGTATAATGATGTCATATCGTCTATGCATTGCAAAGTTCCGGCCTACCCAGAGTATGCTTTGAAGGTCAGTGAAGCTGTCCCTTTCTAGGAATTGATGACCCTTTGGGCTAAGTCTGAAGGAAGTTGAATTTATCGTAGACGACTTGCCCGCATTCAAAATTGATAGTAGCTTATTTTTTTAAACGTTGAATTACCATCAAAGAAAGTTGCATGACCATGAGCTGAAACTAATAGTCACTTTGGGTTGCTTGACATGCCTTTGGTGTCAAGTATCCAAAGAGTGGGGCTGAAACATAAAATATGAATGGCAAGGAATCTGCATGTGGTAAATCATGCAACATTGAAAGTGATCGCGCCCTCCCCCCAGCTCTTGGCGCATTGTCCACTCCTATCACAGCAGCAGAGTTGCTTAAGACAAAGCTCAGAGTGCTGACCTAGGCATACTGGCTGAGAATGAGAGCAGCTATCTTGAGGGTGAAGCCATTCAGTGACTTGGAGTTGTCGTTTGTCGGCTTCTGCAATGCCTGAAGATCTGGCAGTCGCCGACAAGTGACACCAAGCTCGGCAAGTGCATCTACTAATGGTGTAGGTGGAAATTCGATGCTCGGGAAAAACATTTTGACTGGCAGCGTAGAACCTGCGCTGGGGCATGTCCAGGAATGTGAGGTGTAATTCCATTTCCAGGGGCCATTCTCCCCTTTTTGCATTTTAACGAAGTTTTCAGAAATTTTATACGTAGGAGTCGCTCATAAGAACAGAATAATAACATCTAAAAGAATTAAAAAGGCTAATACCTTAGTAGGTATGCCTGATTTTGCCATTGACAATGGTTGCTATAGAAAGCAGCAACACACCTAGACTGCTCAGTATTGATCAGTGTTGGGCAGAGCACGAAATTCAATGCAATGAGCACTGTCCAAAAACAAAGTGATGCAGCCCAGTTGCTTGGCCAGACAATGCAGAGCTCCAACTTTGTCAATGTCAGCAGCAGAGCTCTGTGTGTGCTGCAAGCTGTGAGGAAGAAATGGACCTGTTTGCCGCAGTATGTGAACATTCACCCAAGCAGGCACCATGTATGTCAGATCACCAGCTAAAATGACAAGCCCTTGACCACGGAACAGCTTAGAAGGAAAATCAGGTGAGATAGATGCAAAGGCCTGCCATTGGTCTCGAATGGCACGTATATCTTCCTTACAACAGTGTCACACAAGTGAGATGTGCACCAAATCACTTCATCCTCCCACATCCTTGTATTACCAATTCTGTGTAGGGAGGAGTGGCGGTGTGTTATGCGTGCCGAGAATTTTATCAGAAAGCATGGGCATATGGTTGGCAAGGCTTGGCTTTTGAGCTCTCTCATTCCAAGCCAACAATCATCATGATGGTCTCAGCATGCATCGTGTGCCAGCAACTCCCTGGTATTCAGCCAAGCTCACCTGTGCAAGTGCATGCCATCTCGTACCCAATCCATGTCGACTGTTCTGCTCTCTGGAAGTCTTACAGCTGCACCTCTGTGCAGCTTTGAAGCTTCAAGTACCTTGATCCACAACTCGGCTGCTTCAGCGTCCAAAGCTTCTGCTCTGGAGCTTGAAAATTGGTTGCCATGATGCTTTGAAGAGCGCTGCAACCAACCTGCTGCCCCTGCGACTAAGAAGAATTCAAAGTCTCTAGAGACAGCTTATTGTGGAATGACAATACAGCCAGTGCAGCTTTCCAGTCATGCATGTGTATGTTGTCAGAGCCTTCCTCTCAGATGTACAAGCAGTGACCAGTCTCTGTACAGCTGAAGTACTACAGAGAAACACAGCAAGGAGTAGTCCGCGAACACGGCTTCCATACACGATTGGGCATGTTGGCGCCCAAATCCATTTTTCTCGGTAATTTGGATCATTGACACTGGACATGTGTAATCCAGAAGTATCTTGTGCATCCCACCTTGTGAATGGCATTTGACACCCTCAGGAAGCAGCTCTGCGTCTGATAGGATAATTCCCGGGGTTGAGCAAGCATTTTTGTAGGTGAAGGGCTTGTAATTGCCGCATCTTGACCTGCATATTAGTGTGCCTATATGGTGAACCTAGATGCACATCCACACAAATGCCAGCATTGTCACCTTTCCAGCAATGCAGCCCCTCCATTATGGTGATTGCAGGCTCAAATCAGCAGAACAGAGTGACAAAGAGAATCAATGGTGAAACGTCCTCCAAGCTCAGACAGCAGTGTAAGAGAGCCTTGAATTATCAACAATGTCACAGCCAACTTGCGTCCTACCGTTTCACGGTGACTCTCATCTCGCACTCACAGTATCCTGAGTGCCTCGAAATCCATGCTTGGCAGTCTTTGTCACCATCAACATCCCTAATCCTGAACACAGACAATGAGATTGGTGAAAAGCATCTAGCATATTAGGTGGAAACAGGATCCATATTGCTGCAGCTTTATTTTCTGTCAGTGCGTCCTCAATATTCTTCAAATTGTTATGCCGTCAGAGCAATCTGCATATTTTCCAATATCACCAATGGCTTATATGTCTGAGTTCTGAAAGCAGTACAGATTCACAGTGCCAGCAAACCAGGTCCCTGAGAATTTGACATGCTCTCCTGTGCGAATATGCTGCTTTTCAGGATCCAAGCCTTCCAGGGTGTCACTTCAGAGGGGGATAACGGTCTTTCTGCAAAAATTGCTAAGCAGAGCTGCCCCACAGGAAGGTGGGATGGATGGCCTTTGACACTTTTCGAATAGACACGATGAAGACGCCTAAGACATTACGAGGAGATAGGTTCATAAGACTCACATGCAGCATTGTGGATCATCCTGCAGCTTATCCTGCTAAGCATCCTGCTAAGCAAAGGCTTGAGGAGGCATTTACCCGTATGTTGTGCAGCTGCGCGTTTGCCTCCAGCCCAGGCAGCTTAAAGCCCCATCACCCTGCTTTACCAATTTCTGCTCATTTCGGTGTATCTGCCTCAAGGAGGTGATGTACGAGACCAAAATGGTGGCGAAGCAGACAAGAGTAAATGCAGACCATAGAAGTCTGCCTAGTACACCTCTCTTCGACCTACGGTTCGGAGCCTTCTGCATTATCCTGGAATATTACTGGAAGTTAATGTTTGCTGACATCTGCACACGCTGCTGTGCAGATGGATTTAACGATTTTGCAGGAAGTAACGCAAAGTTATGCCAGCGACCTCGACCCCCACCCCTTCCTTGTCCGAGAGATCGAGAAGACATACATAGCCTCCGCCCACAAGGGCAAAGAAGGAGTGCTATCACAACATGCGGTGCCCTCCTGCCCTTGCTGCCGCGTGCTCGCCGCCCGCGGTCCGAAAAAGCGCCCGCTCCGACACCCTGGCTGGTGAGAATTTGGAATCATGGCCAGCACTTTTTCCGCCAGTGGAAGCGAGACTGGGAAGCACCTAATAAGAACAGCAAGTGGTCTGAAATTTGCGAGTGTATAGCTCCTCATAGCGGTGGTGCTATACCACTCACACAGCGATGCTTTGCACAGTTCCCGAGAAAGGTGTCCTTCATTGGCTGAAAGAGGCAGGGCTTCTGCAGCACTCTTCCGGCCTGGGAAGACTCGGATTGCACGAGTTTCGCAGCCTACAAATGCAGGTATTATACAATTTCACAATCACCAGTTCAAACAACGACTTTACTCCAGCTTTATTCGAAGTGCAACCCTGACATGCGCAGGACTACTCGAGCTTTGGTGTGACGAAGGCCGAGGACAAGCAGAAGTTGTTCCGTGTCATCAAAGCTGTCAATCAAGACTGGTCAGAGGGATTGAAGGGCAACAAGCGGCCTCTGCAAGTCACGCCAGGCCCAGATGAGGACAATGAAGAACACAAACGCGACAGTTTGGCAGCAGAGGTAGGATCGCACTTGCTGAGCAGCTTCAAGCTGGTGGGGCAATAGATTGACTTTGTAACCGAAGGAGCACTTACAATTCATCAGTTTGTGGAGCATCACAAGCTGAATGGAATTTGTAGGCAATGTTCCCTCAGCTTTGCGTGAGTGGGCTTTTAGATCCTTTCCAGTTAAAAGACGCCTGACACTTTTTCCTATCAGCGATGGTCTCAGGAGCATTTTGCAACGTCTGCATACTGCAGAAGTCATCATAGAGAGGATATGAAGAGCTTTCGATCAGAGACCATTGTTCGAGGAAGGGAGAAAATAAAAGTCTTGATGTAGAGTACCTCCTGAGGTGTCCTACATTTCAATGGGAGGGGAAGAAATACTAGAATGACTTGCTTAAACGCCGCTTGGTGAGGGAAGGATTTGCTAAACTCATGCAAGTCCACAAATTGGGGATTAACATTCTCACTGTTCCGGGCTTGTGGTACCTTACAGACTCCAATTCTTTGGGGGCTTGCAAGAGCAGATTGAAATCGGTGACACAACCTGGGCGGTACCAGCCCGCAACCGTTTTTGGCTTAGGGACTTAATTCTTCAGCTCAATAATAATGTCTGGATGTGCTTATTTGAGCTTTGTGTCTTTTAAGATAGGGCTTCCGTCAGGCTTTGTAGGAAAAATGCTTGCCCTGACACTAATCCATTGCCCTCAGCAGTGTGCCTGTTTACATTCATCTCCCATACGAAAGACTACCTAGAATTCAGGCCTCTTGACAATTGGAAACTTGTAATTGTCCAATATGTCATCCAGAGTAGGACTCTGGGCCTGTCAAACTTCTCTATCCTCCATCCATATGCTACATTCAGTTTGGCATGCTTCTAGCATGCTACATGATCCCCTATTTGCATTCAGTGGTTGACCTGCTAGTCTCTTACAGGATGGTGAGAAATCTAGATCTTCCAGGAGCATGAAGCAAGACGCAAGCGTTCATGACCTGCAATTGGCTGAATATGATTATAGGGCATCATTTGGTTGTCCTCATCACCATTTCTATGTTCCAACATAGAGAATAATCTACCTTTGAGGTGGCTCTGGCTTGGTCGCTTCTGAGCAAGCGAGTAGCTGCTTACTGAATCAATTCCCCCCCCGCGGGGGGGGGGGGGGGGGGGGGGCTTCACCCCAGATCTGGACAGTCACTGAATTGTGTACTGTACAAGTACGCTTGTACTTTTCAACATTGCTTAAATCTGCAAGCCTACAAATGACCCCAGTATATCATTATGAATGTATTCTGACATTACAGGGCTCCAGTCGAAATATTGTGTTCAGAAGATATGAAAACGGGCCCCCCAGCTTTTCTCCTCTTTACTGATGACAAAGGCAAGGCCATGTAACTTCAAAGTCTATGGGACCTTACATCTTGATTGAAGACATGAACACTGTTTCGTGGGATTGAGCAGTGGTGGCAATTGCTTGACTACTAATGCCTATGCATATGCACATGTGGCAGCCATTTGAGAATGATTGCCGAGCACTTTCTGGCTACTATACTTAAGCAACGACTGGATCTGTGTGGAACAGGGACAAGCAGTCATGGACAGCGGGAATCCAAAGAGGATTAGAGTTGTTGTGCGCAAGCGGCCTCTAAATTTGAAGGTACATGCCTTTCAACCTCTCACTCCTCTGCTTCATTTTCTAGGATAGTTGTCTTCATTTCTTATAAAGTCCTAAATCTCGACAAGTCTGTGTTTATATCGTAGCAATATCAGATTCGCAGCAACGCAAGATTTTGAACACGCACAAAGTAGTCAACATGTGGTCCATAATTATGAGCATGCGCTCAGGTGGTTTATTCATCCAACTCAGTCTTAGACAGTCAGAAAGACTCTTCAGATCTCTGAATCCTAGAAGCGCGGTCTAATAGGTGCAACAAATGGTATCAGTGATCACCTGTGGCACTTATGAAGTCTATTAGGGCAGACTTACATCCTCAAATGTATAGCACAGCTTTTTATGATTCAAAAGTCGCTTCTGCAGGTGCCCCTTCAGCTCATCACACTTTCTTCTTGCATGTGCCCTTTACTGCACTCCATCGCAACACATAGTCTGCTGATTGAGCTTTCAAAATGAGCAAACAACATGAAAAGCATAAAATTTTCCCACGAACTCCCATGCAGAGAGCAGCGTACAAGAAAATCTGATTTCCAGACCTAAAGGTATTGTTTCCACTCGTCACAAAGCCAATTCAAATTCTGACCAAGACGTCAAGAAAATTCTCATCATGAAATAGTCGTTAATAATATGCACCTTGATTCATTAGTCCCAGGATCAATCTCTGGCCCGACAGAAGGTGGAGACCAGATGCCTGGTTTTGATAGTTCATATAGAGCGGATTGCTGCGACAAGCCATCATATACCATAACACATAACGATCAGATCACACTTTAAGCTTGAACGAGCTGTCAAGGGTTTCCAAAATTTGGGCCATACTTTAACCTGCTTTTCAAGCTCCTAACTGATCATGTCCAATTTCTGAGGTGAGTTCAAATTTGAACCATTCTTATCAAGGTTGTGAACAGAGTGAACCACAGCAAAATGACATTTGACAATAAATGAGATTGAAGGAGAGGGTTCACCCAAACGCTTTCGCAGGAATCTCAAGAAAGCCCTCAAATGAATGGATGCCAAAATTGTCCAATACGTAGAAGGTTTATTTGTGTGCGCTCAATTCGACCACTTGGTTTCTTATTACTTTTCATCACAATCTTTCATGAGTTTATGGTTCAGAATGGGAATGATTTTGGAATATTCCAGTTTGCAAACAGCATGATGCAATTGTAGGTCATCTGTTTGAGAAGGGAGTACTTCAATGAAGAGCGTTGAGCCAAGCGCTTTTGCCCAGCATTCATGAAGATCTCACTTCCCAAAAAAAAGAAATTGACCAGTGAAATCAATGACTTGTGAGGTGATTGCTAATCTTGACCATTTGATATTGGTGGATTCTTTCTCAGGTCGAGGGACAGTGAAGTACCACAGAAACAGCATTGAAATATCACACTTTAGTGTCCCTCTGCATTCCCGCGATTAATTAAAGCTGGCATTCAGACAGCTCGGAGTTCAAATAGTCCGCAATTATCTCCTCAAAGCGTTCCAATAGTTCAATGCAGACAGTTGAAATTCAGTTCAAGAGGCTCAATTCGTGCTGGTAAAGCCCAACTCGACACTTCAGTTGCAGAGAGTCAATCATTCTTTCTTGAATCAACCATTTCTTTTGGAACATTCACACCTATTGAAGTGTTGAGAAGGATGCAATTGTTGAATTGGCGATCACGTAACCCTGGAGCAAAAGGTCCAGAAACATGGTCTTTTCTGCTGTTCAATAAGTTGACAAGGCGTGCGGATAGACGACACGGAGAGGCCTGAATTGATCCAGAGTCTGCTGCAGATAGCAAACGAATAAGGCAAAAAAGATGGAAAAATAAATATAGGGTGCTTGAGGGCATTATGGTCCCAATTATTGAACAAGCTGTCGGATTTACCAGACCGTGTTTCATCCTTCCGTCAATATTCAACGAGGTCAAGACAGAGCCTCAAATCCCATGCTTTCATAGGAAATTTTTATTCACTGGACGCTGAATTTGACCAATGAATTTGAGCATCCTTTTAGAAGTACTACCATTTTTGGTCTCAGCGTCATGTACAATCATTATGTAAATGGCTTGCACACACAAAGTTCATTCAATGCAATATGGAGTTTCTGAGCAGAGACCTATCTTGCAGAGACCAAACTTGCAATCTGAGCTCAATGAGCTCATTTCTTGACAATGTGAAAATGAGACTTGCACTTACCAAATAGAAATAGTATGAGCCTCGCCTTTCCACCTCTGATATGAAGCTTCCGCTCATCCACTCTCAGCGTACAATCTCTACTTACCAAAGCCAGTGCTACATACATTTATTTTTGATTTGATTGGCAGGAGATTGAGAATGGCGAAGAAGACACCGTGGATGTTTGCATGGATCTTGCCTCTGTGGTTGTGAACGAACCTCGAGTGAAGGTCGACCTGACAAAATTTGTCGAAAGGCACACATTCAGCTTTGATGACTGTTTGAATGAAGCGGTCACAAACGATGAGGTCTACAAAATCACTGTTCAACCCCTTGTTGCAACCATCTTTCGGCAAGGCAAGGCCACATGCTTTGCCTACGGGCAGACAGGAAGTGGAAAGACATACACAATGCAGGTAACTCCTGCATGTACCTTAGGATCAACACAATTGTGAACGTCCTGTCATAAATTTATCACATTGGCTCTTGACACTTCTGCCTGCCCTCTAATTTTTTTTTGCAACTTCTTCAGGGGCTCAATGAAGATCTGATACCCAGCTGGATAATCATTGTTGAAAACATAAGCATATTACCATTCTTTGAAGGTGTCACTCACATGCTCATCTTATCAGTCAACAAAATCGTTGCCACCAATGTGATCGACTCTAACCAAGACACTACCACTTGCAGCCTTTGCCTCTTCGTGCAGCAGCAGATATATTCACATTGCTGGCAGAGCCACATTACAACAGCATGCAGCTCTGGATAAGCTGTTTTGAAATATACAGTGGCAAACTCTACGACCTCTTGAATGGGCGAAAGAGATTGGAAGCTCGCGAAGATGGAAAGAAGACTGTCCAGATCGTTGGACTGAAGGAGCTTCTCACTGAGAACGTGAGTTTTTGCAGCTTGGAAAAGAAAATATTGGCATTGACATTTAAAGTCCCTGGTGCATTTTGATTTCGGGCAGACATCTGCCGTAAGGGGCTCACCTTGAATTGCCCTTGACGGTTTGCTATCTGCAAAGATGCTAAAAAGTAACAGGAATTTAAGAGGGATCTGCTTCCTTCTGAAAACTTTGCATTAAAAGGGATTTGCCTGAATCATCTAGAGAATTTGGCTATTGGATTGTCAGATGTGGATGTTCAAAGCAGATTGTATTGGAGATGAGCTACCTATGCCACATTCATAAGTTTTAAAAGGAACGATGTATTGAGAAACGACTGGAAAAAAGGATCAGCGCAGGTGCCTGCCATAAAGGAGTTGCTGGACCTTAGTTCAGCATCCAGGAGCACCGGCTGCACAGGCGCCAATGCAGATTCTTCGCGAAGTCACTGCATTCTGCAATTCACTTTGAAGCGCAATGCTGGAAGAAGCAAAGGCGAAACCGAGGATGGATCAGTTGTCGGTAAAATTTCTTTCATCGACTTAGCAGGCAGCGAGCGCGGAGCAGACACCAGCGACAGCAACAGGCAATTTACTTTCTCACTTCCCATCCTCACAAAATTCCATTCTCACAAAAGAATTTCTTGCTTTAGCGACAAAGAAGATCATGTGAAATATAGATGTAGACCTCAAAGGAGATACCATTTCAGGGGGTAGCGTTTGTCAGCCTCTGAGTGACAGAGTCACGAAACCCCAGAAATACTGAATATCCACAGACACTGTGAGACTTTAAGGTGAAACCTACTTCGTATTAAAAACCTTCACAGAAATCACAAATTGTAGTGAGGTTTTACTACATGGTACCTGCTCCCTTTCTCCGACCAAAAATTTCAACCGTTCACGGTGTCAGTGTCCCCTTTTCACAGTGGGGCCAAGGATCTTCAAATTTCATTAGCTTGATGACATACTGAGAATTTTCCAAGTGAAGGTGGGGAAGTGATTCAGGCAAAGAGGAGTCAGAGTTTTTTATGGTATCATTGACAATTCTCACAATAGTGCTTCCCTTTCACAATGCCGTTGCTCTGCTAGATCTTGGATGAGGAGCCTTTTGAACCACCAGCAAGGGAATTCACATTAGGGCAAGCTAATGACATACTGGGAATTTTTCCAAGTGAAGGTGGGTAAGCGGTTTGGGCAAAGAGGAATCGGAGTTTTTCATGGTATTATTGACAATTCTCACAATAGTGCTTTCACAAGGCCTTTGCTCTGCTAGATCTTGGATGAGGAACCTTTTGAACCACCAGCAGGGAAAATTCACATTAGGGCTTCCAAAGCCAGATAATTATCTAAATGCTTTTCAGTAAGATCTTTCAGATATTTTATAATCGGCATGTGTACCAAGTTAGGGACTCTTTGCGGTGTCCGCGTCGGCTGGACACTCCGACATTCTTAGGTCTTGGGGACTTTAGGCAAGTCTACTTGCAACCTTCATGTGTGTCCTACTTTACGGCCCCAAATCACAGACAGACAATTACTTTCTTGGGAGAACGGCTGCAAATTGAATTGAGCTAAGCACGCTGTTAAGACAGTTCTTCATAGAGACCTGAGCAGTCTGGAAATTGTCTCCTCGATTTTTTTGCATCAGAAGGGGCAAGGGAGTGGATAACATATTGACTAAGGATTATGTTTGCCCATACAGTACACTGAATTACTTGCATTTGCTGTCTATCATTCGCTTCTCAGTACTTTCAACGCATCGAGAGCACAATCTTATTCACAAAGAATGCCGCAGTCAGGGGAAGAAACCAAACTTGCGATCTGACTTTACTAGTCCAATTTTCAGATGATGTGATATTCGCTGGGCGTATGCTGTATTGGAAGGTATGCCTCGTCGCATTCTGAGTACTCAAATTTGGTACTGTCATGCCTTGAAAGGCCACCTAATGATTGTGATGCACTTGAATTGTCATTTGAGCACTGATGCATTCATTATCTGGTCGTTACTTGCAAATGTCTAACAGAAAGAGTGTCGCAAATTGAAAGCGGAAAGTGCTTTGCTTCCATCATGTCCTTATACTGAGACAAAGGTCACATTCTGACTGCACGAGATAGACCTAATTTGTACTACAGCGTCGCAAATGTTCAGACCATATTCAATCTTGTTGAAGGCAATCTCCGCTTTCGATTACTCCATTCAGTCAGTCGCAAAGTTCTCGTCCCTAAGTCTCCTGCCATTGCAAGGAAAGCGCTTGCACCAAATTCCTGGTGGCCATCGTGACTTTACTGTTGTAGTTGTTGTAGGGACGTTTTTTGTATACCAACAGTATAAATGTATTCATTAAGCAAGAGTTGAATTACTCATGCAGGCAAACACGCATGGAAGGAGCAGAGATAAATAAGAGCCTGCTCGCATTAAAGGAATGCATACGGGCTCTTGATAATATGGCTCGCCATGTTCCATTCAGAGGCTCCAAACTGACTGAGGCATGATCCTGACACACTCTGTGGAAGCATGCTCCAATCCTCATTTGTACCACCAGTGAATTTTAGGGCTGCAGTTTGATTATAATCGGCCCAGAAAAGAAAACTTCTTCACCTGCAATCATAAAGCGACAAATCAATTTACAATACACATGCAATTGCAGCGGACTTACAGTTGTGTCTTTGCAATCTGTATGTAAAATTTGCAGAATCAGGAGACACCTCAAATTTTTATTAGAAACCAACATGTGACAAACGCAACATTTGTGCTTCGTACGCCAATTCTGCCCGCAAGAAGCTTCTGAGGTTAGATATAAAGACAGGCTTCTTCACGCCTCTTTCTCAGGCATGCACGATCGCCAACGTCATTAAGCATGGGTCAAAATCTTACCCAATCGCCAATGATCTCTGTTGTGAAGTTGTTGCTTCTACACAAAACCTGCTGCTACTCATGTAATTTGCAGTTGAAGGAATTTACAAGCGGGCCAGCGTCAGGTAAAGGAGGAATTTGGCTATTATCTCAGGTGATGGCTGGGTGTCTTGGTTGCTAAATTCGACACGACAAAGCACTTTTTATTGGCATGCAGGTCCTGAGAGATTCATTCATTGGTACTGAGGCCAGAACAGTGATGATAGCCAATGTCTCGCCAAATTCTGCATCATGCGAGCACACCCTCAATACACTGCGCTATGCTGATCGGGTCAAAGGTATAGACTTAACTTCTTCCATCCACGAATCTTTTCTCGTCTTCTGGCTGTGTATGCGACCCATACCTGGAGGGCAGATATGTAAATGGCGACTTCTTTTGCCAGTGCACCGAGTCGTGGAGCGAGAATATTGTACAATGTAAATCCACTGGCTGAATATAGCTCCTTGTAAATAGAATGCCATGCTTGAGTTCAAGTAGCTGCTTTAATACCTTGTATTCATAGACCATTTACAGGTTCTATTGGCAGAAGCACGCGCATAGGCTGGCTCCCAAAGTTGCATGGGTAGGAGGAAGATTTAACTCAATCCACTAAGGCTGTGTGGGGCAAGATTCAAAGTAGATTTTCAATTGCCGTAGGTAAATGATATATACACACAAGTTGAGCACCATGCAAGATGAAAATTATGAGGGATGTGCATACCATGATCTACAGCCAAGCCTGTGTCTAAGAATGAATGTGAAAATAATTTGCTAGATGTTTCCAGGTAATGCATGTCCCATGGCATTGAAAATTGAGGTCATTGTTGTCAAAAAATATAGCCTACAATGCTGTAAGAGAAGATGGTTCCCGTGATATTTTTCCTCCTTCGTGGTTCATTGTGCTTGGAGATTTTTTCAACTCAACTCAAAGTTGGGGCCAGATTCTCCAAAGAAAATCGTGTAGGTGTCAGAAATGACAAATAGAATACCGTACTGGCGACTGAAAGGCTCGGAAATTGATTAGATTTTCAGCCGAAAATTTCAAGAATCCAAAACACCCGAGAATAGTTAAGACTGGGTGTCCCGGCCCACCAAGAATGCCCTTTTCACCGAGAATTTCGCCGATTCGGAAAAATCTCGCTCGCGTTCCTTGTAAACCCTGAAACTTTCTGTCACTCTACCGAAAATTGCCTCAATTTACTGCTAAGAATAATCAAATGTCGCCCTGAGCCTCTTCTACCAAGAATGGGGGTCACTCAAACCGAGGAAGGGTTTTCACTGTTTTACCGAGAATTAATTAATTCCACATTTTGGCCCAAGGAACCGATGAATTCAGTCGCCAGTATGGTCTTGTGATTATTGGATATTGGATACTTCACGAATATCCTGAAATTGTCGCAGAATTAAAGAAGGGGAGGAAAGCACTGGAGCCAGCGATGCAGAGTGAAGGTTCTGGAACCCAGGTGCCACTTGCCGAGGTGCAGGGCCCTTCAACAATTGGGTCAAAATCTCCTCTTGAGGTAAGATCAGAGAACATTTGACCAGAACTTGGCAGGGTTTTCAAATTAAATACTCACCAGATTCAAGAATGGGTACAACAGTGTGTATATTGTCTTGAAACAAAAATCCCATTGTGTAGCAACAACCCTTTCTCCAGACAGACAATTACTGTAGGCTTAAATCCAAAAGTGCAAGGGCTTCTCAGAATATTGTGATCTTTTACATACTGTAGCGTCGCAGATTTTTTGACCATTACTTTAAAATCATGCGAGCTGTCGAGGCTTTTTTCCCCGAAAATTTGTACTATATTACAAACAGGACAGCTTTCACGAGGAAACGGAAGGGTCCTTGGAGGAGTTAAGAAATGGCATGCTATGCTTCCCAAAAACCGTTTATAGACATTGAATTCACGGTCAACAGGTCCAGGAACCCCCCACCCCTCCCCTTCCCCAACGCTTAATTTGATTTTGAAAAGGCACTGCAAATTGGTCCAATTTGTTCCAGGCTGTTCGCTTCTCATCGTGGGTTTTCAGAGGCAGCGTGAACAGTCTATAACATAACTTTCCTTTTGATATTGCAAACTTCACAATGTTATCAGACATGCTTGCCGAAAGCTTAACGTAATGTGTTGGCCCATGAATACTGATGACATGTCTTCACAAGAGGGCATGAAGCCTCTGCGCCAGCCAATTTTCATGTGTTGACTTCGCAATTTCAGCCAATATGCTCGACTATGGGGGGAATTTGCCTGATTTAAGCACCTAATCCCAGCAGGACAGGATAATTTGAAATGGGAAATCCTCGTGCTGAATGACAATAGGCCCCAGCTTGACTCTTTTTGGTGCACTTTTTGTTCAGCTTGTGATACTCTCATCTGTAAAAGCGGAATTTGAAATTGTAGGGCCTCCGTATGCCCGAGCCAAGTTTCAAGCAGTGTGTTGCATTTGTGGATTGCATTGTTGGTGGCAGATTTTCTAGAGCTACAACACGAATCAGTATAGTATGACATTGTGATCTCCAAACATTTTTCGCCCTTCTGACTTCCGAGGTGATGCCTATCAAAGCTCACAAAAACTCTCAATCATTAAGATTTGCCCCCAGGTTCATAAAAAGATTTCACTGCCCCATAGAGGAGATTGAAAGTGCAGTGAAATTCTGCTCTGTGATTTTGCATCTGCAAGTAAGTCAAGGAGGCTATTTGACACTCATTTGTCAATATAATAGTGATCTGCGTGAAGTGAAATGGGAAGCTTCCACTTCAAGAAACTCTTGTGACAGATGAAAAATTTAAAGGCAAGCAATGATGTTTGTAGCCCGCAGTGCTTAGTCATAAACAATGTAGCTGGACAAGCTGTCGTTAAAAGTCAAGGTAAAGATATGCTTTGCCAACTCTGTCATGCCCACTGGCATTTCTTCAAGATTTTAGCTTCTGCTAGCAATGACTGTGACTCGGTGAAATGACTCTGCTGACCTCCTCATCCAATGCAGGATGGGGTGAACGGCAGACCCAGGATTCCAATTATCACAGAATCATCACAAGCTTCTGCGACATGGCTGTCTGGTGTAGCTCTCCCAACACAGCGCCTCACATCACCTTCAAGAGCTCAGGCCCTTCTTCATGATCAAGGACAGCCAAAGTGAGCATTCCAGCTGCAATCTCACTTGCTTTACCCGTGTGCATGCACAAAGCCCTCAATTTGGAAATGCCATAATTCGTCTCTCATCGAAGCTCTGCTACTCAGGTGTTCTGAGCAGAACCTCCTACCGAACAGTGTGTACATATCTCTCGCTTTTCTCTTCCCCTTCATCAATTTTAGCCTGAGTGAAATCGCCCAGCATTATGGTGGATAAAATGACTGGGTCATATTGTTGAGGTATCTCTGGAAGAGCCGAGGTAGATGGTCGTTTGATAGTGGAGAATCCTTCCAGCTCAACTCCTCTACATGATGGCTGCCAGGCCTGGAAGACCTGAAAGGCTTGTCAAAGGTTGTCTGGGGAAGTAGGAGTGACATGAATTCTTAGGGTTTAGCTTTTTAGGGTTTAGCCTTTTTTTGGCCAACGCTTAAAATAGAGCAGAACACGACCAGAAATACTCCAATTGGAGGGAATGATTTTTCGACGATTGAGATGATGAAAGATCGTCGAGCCCAACGCTTTCGCAGTAATCGTAAAAATTCCCTCAATTTAATGGACGCTGAAGTTGACCAGAGATTTGTAGGATTTTTGTTGTTTGCTAAATGTGACCACCTGATTTCGACTTACATCTTGTAGGGCCAATCCTCTATATCCTTACAGTACTATTTGGACTTGTTTTAGTTCGATGTTGACCTTTCATCAAATCGCAGGGCACATATCGGCACTTCACAAAGCCACAGCCTTCATGTCTTTCTTCTTGAGCTTGAGTGATAATTGTTGCCATTGAGACTTTCCCAGTGAACTTTCGGGCTAACAGCTTGGCCACTTACAGGAGCTGGGTTCATCCCCAAGACAAACATCTTCCTTGCAAGAGCGGTCAAGATGCCAGCACGGACATAGAAGCTTTAGGAAAGCACGACGGGGCAGGAGAGGCATGCTTTGATGAGGAGAACGACTTGATTGCGCAACACAGGAAGCACATCGAGGGGACAATGAGACTGGTCAGACATGAAATGGTTCTTCTTGGGAAGGTGCGACAATGACATATGTATTCCATAATTCACTCGTCCCTGTCGCGTAGCTGCATGCTCTGCTTGGGAAGAAAGGGATCCTCCGTCCTCATCTTTCTCTGCTATTGGCTCACTCACAATCTTCATTCAGTCAACTTGTCAGTCCTGATTAGATTTGAAAGGAAGAAAATTGTAGAATGGAAGTGGCAGAAAGGATATTTGCCGTTCAGCAGGCGATGTAATATGCTTCATGGAGCATGACCGACGCAAGGCAAACCACTATAAAAGTTCTC
Source organism: Chloroidium sp. JM (assembly GCA_004335615.1). NCBI lineage: Eukaryota > Viridiplantae > Chlorophyta > Trebouxiophyceae > Watanabeales > Watanabeaceae > Chloroidium > Chloroidium sp. JM. Next base: position 121,876 of record QAXI01000387.1, read on the forward strand.
AATAAATCAAGTCAATAATCAGTATAGGTATAGGAGTACTGATCACAGTATAGGTGTACTGATCACTGAGAACTATTATATATAGTGAGTCTGTGATTGACTAAAACCTTATGAGAGCAACCCATCTTGCAAACTGTGCTCTTCCCCGCAAATTTTCCATACAGTTCAGCCCCACAATGCGAGTTCTGACACATTTGTGGCATCGTACTGAAGAATTAGCTGGACCAAAGATCAGGCCTGCTCTCAGGGGTCTCTAATATTAGGTGTCCATGCACCCTCATGCACTGCACTTTCTATGCGTGATGTCTCAACCGTACACGAAGCACAGGGTCTTCAGTGGTAGGCATGGGGGTCGGTACTGCAGTGATCTTCGTTCTTGCTATTTGTAGGTAGATCAGCATGGAGTAGCTGCCAACTATGTGGAGAGATTGAACAGCATCTTGGATGAGAAAGACGCGATGACAAAGACCTTGCGACAGTACCTAGCTGTATATCAGAGAAGATATTCTGACATGTAGACCTTCCGTATGTACGGGTGAAGACTGTTCTCCGGTCTTGTTGCATAGCGCTGTACATAAGCCCCATGCTCAAGCAGATCAAGGTCTGCCAAGGCTTTCTGCTTGTGCTGATGAAATTTAGCTTCTCTTGCAGCAGCGATTTATTGCTGCTGCTGCTGCACTCAGTGTCTAGCATGACATTCACATGGTCGAGTTTGAATACAGTCGACAGACCAGAGTGATCTACAGAGGGAATTCTCCATCAAAAGAAGGTGCCCATTTCTCTTGAACGTGAATGTGATGACGAGAGTCGGCAGAAGAGTTCCAAATGGTAAAAGGTTCTATTTAGTGGGAGCTCAATTTCAATACGTGTGAGAGATGATCAGTAGAAACATGCATCAAAGTCTCTCCTCCTACGGAATCTGCACCCCAGCAATTTGAAGTTGCAGAGCTTCAGATTCTGTCTGCATTACATTCTTCCATTAATGACCCTTTCTTTGTCTCTCAAAGTGCAGATGACTCTCACTACATGCAAAAAAAGCAGGCCCCTTTCTCCTAAATGTAAGACTCTTCCGCATTTAAAATTGCCATGGCACTACATTCCATCAGAATTTGTATATTGCACAGGATGACCAAAGACATCCATCTACAGGTATGTATACAAATGTTTGTCTAACTACATGTCAACATGCGCTGCCTAATTATCCTGCAACACAGTCACTGAATGCAACATGGAGATTCTGCATCGCCGGGCAATCCGATCTCCTCATACGGCAATCCTGGCGCAAGATCGTTCACTATATCTACAGGCGGCTGCCCAAATGACTGCATCTGCATAAATATGAGCACTTGTTTGCTTACTGCAATTTTCTTGAAGAATCTGGTATAGGACAAAACGCCGCAGCATTGCTTAAGGGAACCACATCGACCATCTCTGAACCTGGCAAGCTGCCGAGGGGAAAGGAGGGGTGGGGAAGGGTCCTCTGAAAGGTCTATGAAGACCTCTGAATGTTGGATACTGCAGTTGACCATCACTTCTCGTACTTCAATGTTTGTATATTGAACACTCTGCACTGTATTTAGTGCTTTTGGCTTCTTCTGATGCTAAGCATCGTCTACCGTAGTGGCGAATGAATTTCACGGTAATTAATTACAATTTTGGCCGAAAGTTCCGAGAACATGAAAATTCCAAGAATGAAGAGGTAGGGTAGCCCTACCTACCGAGAATGTACATTTCCAACGAGAACCTCGTCGATGCCAAAATTTTTGCGCAAGCCCTAAACCCTATTGGCTTTTTACCGAGGATTGCACTTTTGGGTCTCCCCTACTGAGAATTCGGGTCATTTCTACCGAGTACAGTTTTTCATGGTTCTACCGAGAAATTGGTCCACCGAGAAATAATTAATTCCAAAATTTGGTCCGAGCTACCGTGAAATTCAGTCGCCACTATGGTATTTGGATCCGTCAGAATCATGGGAAGGCTGGATTGATTGCATCCAATCAATTTTTTGATTTTGAGGCAGCATTTCCTATACCAACGAGTGGCTCTTGAGATGTATTCCCCTAGTCGCGGACAGTTCCCCGTCCTTCTCTGTGGCGGCATGTGCACCATAGTGTTGCAAATTGTCATTGTGACTTTCTCAGTCAAAGATGCATGTGCCCAGAAATTACCTTCTGTAGCGCTGTGAACAGCTGCTCGTGATTCTGGCCATCTTGCTCGTAAATTGCTAGTATCTCGTGTATCTGTCGTTCTTGGGCCTCGTACCTGGAAAGATCATCTTTGGACAATGTGTCCCTGCAATCAATTGAGTTGTTTTGCCTTCCCGTTAATCTTTATAGCTTTCGTCCTTGGAAATAGTCACTTCAAAACCATGCTCATGGCAGTTTTGCGTTGACATCATTTAAATATATTTGAATAGAATGCGATATGGCACCCAAACATCTGATCAGCACTGGTAGTAAGATCTTGCTGAGATGCTTTTATTTAGAGAGTTCTAGTGTCCTAGTAAATGTCAGCGCTCTGGGCAGTGCATTGAGTTTGAGAGCCAAGCTCAAAGCAAACAGGCAGATATCATGGCTTTTACAAAGAAATCGTCCGTAAGGATGCACTTCATATCCAGGAGAGCAATTCATGATAAGGCGCAGGAATTGTGCAGCTTCTGAGAGGTTGAAAGTGTAGCTCAACCGCAGTTTAGTTATGCTTGTGGTCTCGTATTTTATTCAATGACTTTTGATGCATGAAATGTCACTTACCTATGGGCATTCAACCATGCTGGATAGCGCTCCCCAATATCTTTCATGGGCTGATACAAGATTTCCTTTGACAAGAGCTGGTGCATAAGGCTCTCTGCAAGCCTGCCAAGCCCACCGCTGTTCAGGGAAGGAATTTGCTCTGCTTGTGCTCTACAACAATGATGCTTCCCGTGAATCTCTTTTGCATTGCTGGCTGACACACGGTCAAATACATGAAATCCCTGAATGATGCACCTCGCAAAAGCTGCCCGACACTTTCTCCCTCATAGAGGAGAACAATATTTGGGGATGATTGTGCAATACTGCAAGCAAGAACTTGACAGACTGCATACCTTTCAGATATGGAACCGGTATGACTGTTGTCAAGATTACCCTCTGGGTTGACTGAACTGCTCGTCCCTGTCTGCTGACTTGCTCCACCTGCGGAAGAGCAGTTAGAATGATCCAAAGGATACCATTGCAGTCGAGGCGAGGTTCTTTGCATGCTTAGATCTGTCATCGGAATCGTAGCGCGTCCGCTGTGGCAAAGCGTATGGAAAACCCTGCCATGTTTCAGCTTTGCTACATTTGGCACATAGACAACAATTGGATTTGGTTTGTCGATCCAACAAAAAGAGATACACCTGCCAGATCATCGACACAATTGACCATGAACAGGCCAAGGCATATATATGCGGGCAAGATGTGTGAGTGTTATAAGATTATTCTGATTTGCTAGATGCAATATCACTGTTCCTCTTAGAAATTCGTGTGACAGTCTACCTTTTCGGTCACAAAAATTGATATTTTAAGTAACCAAGATCAGGACACCGGAAGGTGGAGATCCAGCAAAAGCAGCAAAAAGACTGAGGCTCATCCGAAATGCAGCAGTTTTACATGTCTCAAGCTCTGATTCTTGTGGATCAAGAAAATTTTGGCAGCAACTTCCTTGCCAACAATTGGATGAAGCTCATCAGATCAGACCTTTGCAATGCTTCCTCCTCTCAGCTTTACGCAAACCCCGTGCACGGGAAGGCAGGGGGTCAAACTTCATATGTCTGGCTGATGGAGTCTGCCGTTGGTCTGGATTACTCCGGCTTGCATCTCTGAAAACATCACGCATGTCAATCTGCTGTTTTTCTTGCTTGCCCTCATGATCACTGCAAATATTGGTGAGCAGACTATTCAAAGTCCTTCATGCTTGACATTTCAATGCCAGCACTGCATTTACTGACCTTATACATATGCGGCAATTCTAGGCAGAACAAATAAGCATTCCAGGATGCATGTGCCATCAATGGAAATGAAGAACTGCATTGGTGCAAATAACCAGCAACCGCAGAGGGAGTATTCCTGTCAGCTCAATTTTGATCACCCATTTCTGGTGGAAACTACCTCATTCCAGCAAATTGAATGCCACAAAAATTCTATGTACAACGTAATTTTCAATTTAGCAGTTCAGAGTACAGCATCAGCCCCTGAAATGCGCTGGAGGCAGCTCCTAGGAATTCAAGCTGATTTTCATAGCCAAAAAATTGTTGGAATTTATTTCCAGACAAGATCAACAGCATTGAGTGCTATGAATGCATTTGTGAGATACTCTGAAGTTGCTTTTTGAATGCAGCTGCATCTTCTACGCCTTTCTTTGGTCCCGATTACCAGAAAACAAGGAACAGGGATTTCAAACCCAAGGTGCTTATGATGTGTAGCCATGTGCATAATCCAGTAAATATAAATCGATCAGACAAAATTTCAGGTGACCTACCCCAACTTAATCTTTGCTTCCATCATCCAATATGCCATATTGTCGCCTGAATTTTTGGAGCGCACCGCAGATGTATCAGACACCATACTGTCCGCTTCCCTTTCCTCTCAACGAGATACACCACCAGCCAGTGTATTGAATTCATTTGAAAAAATCCCATGAATGGATCTCTTGCGTATGCTGTAAAGTCTTTTGCGCCTCCACCCGCAGGATACTTTGCGCACAGCTATGTTGAATCGAAATGCAAGGAGAGGGTACAAGGACACGGAGCAGTTGCAGAAGGTGGCATCAGGTGCAGATGGAGACAGAGCTCAAAAACTACCGGCAATTTGTTGCATATTCAGTGTGAGAGAATGGCTCAGTCTTGCATTGTCAAATGTAAATGCGGATTGCAGGAGTCTGTGTGAATGCATTCCCTGGTCAACGTCCGTGCTGTGTAAAACCTAATACGTTGGGGGCCACGCTATTGATGGCATCATGCAATAAATGATCCTCTACCGACTCAATTCATCGCATATGAGAAGGCATGCAGGTCTGGGAATTGAGAGGTAGGGACTAGCTGTGGAAGGGAGTGGTGACCGGCAGAGACAAACGCTCATTGACGGAAACGTCAGTGGAAACCAGCGCTTCCAAGTTCAAAACAGAATTTGCTGTAGATGACCTCCACTAAGCGCTCTACTCCGCGAGACTTTCTGGAGGCCTAGGACTCACTCCTACCCAGCAAGCCCCACCTCCTCCTCCAGGGCAGTGGATGCATGGAAGTGCAACCGCCTTCAGATAGAATCCCACCTTGCAGATTGATTGGCTGTTCGTTGATGGACAGGTCCCTCAGCTGTTCCAAACCCCTCCAGAGCATCTGTACAAAGCTTCAGGTCAGATATACGTCCTCACTTATCTGAACGAGCTGTTGAGTGCATTAGCATTAGTATTCTTTCGAAGGTTCTATCGTCTCAGGCAGCGTGCAGCACCGTTTAGCAGCTCGTCCAAGTCAGAGGTGTTTTCCGCTTCGTTGATTGCGTTTTTTGGGAGCTCAACACTCCGTTGGGAATATTTGTCTGTCATTCTCGAAGATATGCTCGCTAGTCGCACTAGTAGCAACCCAAATAGCATTACTTCGTTTTAACAGAACTCACAGTGTTGGCAACCCCCTCCCCCGATGACGCGAATGTTCCTGTTATACCTCTGTTGAAATTGCAATCTGACAAAAATGCGCCCGACAAAATGTTACAGTAGGCTTGAAATTTTGCCAAAGATCGACTCCCAATCGCAGCGCTCTATCAGGACACCCAACGAAGAGTCCAAATTTCGGTGCGCACCTCTTCATCGCGAAAAGCCTGGTCCTTTCAATCTGTTCGCCGGGAATGCTGCACTCGTCTACCTCATGAAAGCACGCTCACATGTGTAGCATGCAGATATGGCGTTCACAACTACCACTTTCGCTGCCGCACCCGTCGGAAATACGCGACTCGTCGTTCCCTCACCAGTGAAGACTGCTCACAGAGTATCCACGCCCTCAAGGTAAGATATTATGCCGAACTAATCTACGAGTACAGAGCGCGTTCTTGGTACCGGCGGGCTTGACCAAAGGGCTTTTACCTGCAGGCGCACAGCATGCACTGCGGCCCCTCACCATTTGGAGCACCTCAGCGCCAGCAATCCATTTGACGACTTCAAGTTCGCGCCTATCAGGGAATCGCAAGTACGTCTAGCCCACTTTGTAGTCCCAGCTAATTACACACAAAGACCAGATTCTTGGCAGAGCGTTGAGTTGCCTGCGCGCCATCTTTGCAATGTCTAGAGCAGTGGTTGTGAGTCAGATGCAAGCCAATATAATTCCTGTCTAGTAAATTAGTTAGTATCCCATAAGCCTACAGGTCTAATCAATGTCATTGTCTGCCTGTTTCAGGTCAGCCGGGCCATGACCAGCAGGTACTTCAAGGACCTGAACGAGTATGCAGAGTGCGACGTCATTATAGTCGGGGCTGGATCTGCTGGACTCTCATGCGCTTATGAGCTCTCAAAGCATCCTGACGTCAAGGTGGCCCTCCTGCATTACAAATCCAGATTCCAGGTCTCCACATAAAAAAGAGGTTAAATTGAGCAGCACTTCAGATTTTGGCCTCAGTGAAATCCAGCCACCATCAATCCACTCACTTGTTGCTTCGATACATATGCTGCAATTCCGGATATCTGTGCAGGTGGCAATTATTGAACAGGGTGTGGCTCCTGGAGGCGGAGCCTGGCTGGGCGGTCAATTGTTCTCAGCCATGGTGGTGCGTCACCTCCCCCAAAAAGATTGCTTCGCCAATTGTGTGTTCCAAGCATTTCAGCCTTTTACACATTTGCCTTAAAAGCTGAGTTGGGCGATGTCTTACTTTTTTATCTTTCAGCTCTAGGTAACATTTTCTTCCATGGCTCACAAAGTTACTTGCAGGTCCGAAAGCCAGCCAATGAGCTCCTTGATGAGCTGTCTGTGCCTTACGAAGACGAAGGCGACTTCGTTGTCATCAAACATGCGGCGCTGTTCACTTCCACCCTTCTCTCCAAAGTCTTGCAGGTAGGTTGTCATGTCCAGTGAAGAAATGGAGGGAGGAAAAGGCAGCAAATTGTTGGATATGAAGGAGGATCTGTGTAGCATCATTATGGGCACCCCTCAAAGATAAAGGCTACACAGCGTACATAGCGTGCTGGACACTGAAGGAAGACTGAGCATAGTCGCAGTGATAGCAGGCGTACTGAAGCTTGTAAAATCTGCAGGCACCCAATATCAAACTTTTTAATGCCACCGCTGTAGAGGATCTTGTCATTCGCGATGATTCAGCCACTGGACCCTACGTTGGAGGGGCTGTCACGAACTGGACCCTTGTGTCCCTCAATCACGACACACAGATGTGCATGGATCCTAATGTGCTGGAGTCCAAAGTGATGGTGTCGTCGACGGGTCATGATGGCCCAATGGGCGCTAGCGGTACGTTTCCAATCGCCAGTTGCCCAGACTGTTCTTTCAGATTCCTGCCTGGTTTATGCCTGGGTTTGATTGTCTGCAACATTACCGGGGCTGAGGTGTCATGCTCATGAGATTGCCTCACAATTTGGCCCTATCTTGACTGTGCTACTGCAACCTTGACACCTGGAAACTGTATGATCTTTGCCTTTTCTTGTCACGTTGGCCCATTTTCAGGTGTCAAACGGTTGGCGAAGCTGGGGCTTGTGAAGGCAGCACCTGGGATGGCTGCTCTGGATATGAACAGTGCCGAGGATGCGGTTGTCAACCACACCCGTGAAGTCGTGCCCGGAATGGTTATTTGTGGAATGGAGGTAGGACCTTTATAAAGGTCGTGTAGTGGCCAGAAAGTCTGACCTGACGGGGCCACAGCTGACAAAAACCTTTGTCTGACAGTCAATGTGTCATGCTCTTGTCTGCCAAGAAATTTGTGCTGATCATGTACAGCCCATGCCTTACGCAATTTCATGAAGCATTATCAAAATTTCTCCTGGAGCTCTGCTTTGCTATTCAGGTTGCAGAGCTGGATGGATGCCCTCGCATGGGTCCGACATTTGGTGCGATGTTTATGAGCGGGCAGAAGGCAGCTCACTGTGCCCTGAACAGTCTCCATCGCCAGCAGGCAGAGGGGAAACAAACCGCCCCTTCCCCAACAAAGGACCTGATTTCAGCCTAGAAGTGTTGGTCCCCTTAGAACTGTTCTGAAGGTGATACTGAAAATGATTGTGGTGGCCTTGAGGTCCAGAATCAGGGACTTGGTGCATGTATCTTGTGCGTGCTCATGGATGAGTGGTAGGGGATGCTACATTGTTCAAGCTTTCTGACTGTACTACATTCACATAAACTAAGAGGGCACAGATGTGGCAGTTTTATTGCTGAATACAGAATTGCATGTTCAACTTCTCTCCCTGAAGAGACAGGAAATTTCTGGTACTGCACAACGGCCAGTTTGGGGCCCTTCAGCCTGGATGCGTGCCGCATTTAAGAGGGGTGAAGTATATTGTACAGCCACCAGCACTGCCTTCTCCCCAGCCATGTCTGTTACGTACGCACGTCACTTGGATTGGGTGAACACAATTCGAGCATCTGCACTTGCATGTACTTTACGGAGAAAGCACTGTAACACCGACAGAGCTCGCTGACCTGAGTATGGAGCTGTCAAGCGGATAGGGAGGACCCAAAGTATGAGTGCCACTCCGATGAGGCACAAAGCTTGACATGTTGAAGGGAGTAGGGGCATTCTGAGCATCCGGTAATGCAGCTCTGGAAAACAATTTGCAGGACTGAATGTTGGGGCCATCTGGACAGACAAGTATCTGTTGGATATCTGTAGCAAAATATCTACTTTATTAGATCTGGAATATCTATGGGTTATTCATAAAATGAAGAGAAAAAATTATATTTTCCAGCCACATCAGGCTGATTAGCTGGAAACAAATACCTCTGTGCCATGCAACACCGGGGTGGGGTGCCCAAATATAGGCATGCCAATAGGATAATTGAGTCAGGACTGTAATCTGCAACGATCTGGTCGAGGCGGAAATGATAAGGGAACTGCAGAAAATTGTACAGCTGTATGTCCACGGAAGTCGAGGGCAAAGCAAAATGAGGGGGGCACAACCTGAGCAAAGAGCTGAGACTACAAGCCCAGACAGAACGCTGCCAGAAGCTCCTCAGTGCCAATCACCAATTACATTCCCCCACTCTCCTCTCGCCATGAAGGACGGGTATCCAACCAGACCATGTACCTGGCAATTGGCGCCCTGGCTTACTGGATGGCCGCGGAGGATTCTCGATCATTGATTTCACAGCGAGATGAATTGGCAGCCCGTCCTCACAAACAGCGAAGACTTAGAAATTATAGATATAAGCGCCCAGCCACATTCATAAATCGGAAAGCCAGATCAATGAAGAGCAGCAATGACAGCCACAATGCAAGGAACCCTTCTGCCATAGGAAATGGAGCATCAAACAATGCCGGGGTCGGAAATTCCCTTGAATTCATTTCTCAAAGGGGCCGGGGCAGGGCACCCAAACGCTGCATGATGTTTGTCATGAACAGATTGGGAAGCACAATGCAAAGCTGCAGAGACTGTGGAGTGGGGAAGGGCCTGTATGGCAGCCAATTTCTATAGGAGACTACTGCATCCAAGCTAACGTGGAGACAACAACATTAGGTAGTCTGTGGCAGGCCCAAACCGATGAGAGGTACAGCCTTCCTTGCCCAAGCGGGCTTCTGCATCAAGCAAGAGTATGTACAAGCATGTTTCTCCCAGAGGGGTAAGTCGAGGGGTAAAGATTGACTGCCGTCGAAGTAAAGAGGGTTGAGCGGTGGCCAGCCTGCAAACGCCGACTAGCAAGAGCTTAAGTATCAACTCTCCTTAAGTCCACATTTTCAACACGGTAGGGTAAATGACGGCAGTCACAGCAGCAGAAAGGGAGCTGGTCCAGCCATCACCAGGAGTTGCCTGTCCCTCATGCTCCATAGCCGTGCACAGAAACAAAAAGGTGTGGGGCAAGGCCAAAACAGTCCCGAAAGGTGACAAAATTGGTGCAGCCAGGGAAGCTGTGAAGGCAAGACTAGCTCCTGACGTGTACTCTTCCAAATCCCCCAGAACCCCACAACTGCCGCAGCATGTGCAGGAGAGCATCCACTCGAGGCTCTGAAGATTGCATCTATTAAAAAGCCTTTAGTGAGATGCACGCCTGATTCACTCGGGCAAGCAGGCCCAGGTTGACACCACAATCCAGGCCAGCATACTGGAGCTGAGACTTATCAAAGCTCACCATATATTTTGTTCCATGGCTGAGCGGTCAGGCCATGCTTGGCGTAATTGGCCAGGTCCAAGTATTAGCAGAAGACCCCACTCAACGGGGAAATCACACACATGCCGTGTGAGAGAACGACCTGGTTGGCTACGTACATGATCAAATTCTCCTCAAAACATTTTGACAGCGACTTTGATCGTCGACGACCTTTATGGATGCAGTGAGCACGGTGGTTAGAGCACTCATCCAAACTGGGACCCCGCCCCCCCCCCCCCCCCCCCCCCCCAAACAGCTCCTTCTCCCCTAGCGTTTCCTTTTGGAAAACATCAACAATCTCTCGAGTGTCGTCTTGCTCACCGAAAGTATCCAGCTGCTGTCTTCAGTAATTTACACCAACATCTGCGAGTCGCTGCCGGGCTTCCATGCCTCAGCTGGCCAAGCTGAGGATAGCAAACTGTCCAAATAATGTAAGGGAAAAACCACTTCCCTGCCATCTCGCGGTGGTCTCCTTATAAGGAGGATCCTTAAACTCAACACTGTGCACCTGCAGGACCTGGCAAAGACCAACCAGGTGTTTGCCTCCTCACAAGAAAGCTGGGCAGGAACGCTGAGATATCTCGAAATCCGCAACATGTGAGTCCTCCGCTCTCAATTTTCACATACGTTTGCTGTTGCCATTGATATCCTGCCGGCAGTCTGCAGTACAAGCCGGCCTTGCGGATTCAATTCCTTCAGGGGCATTGAGGCAAGTGTACATTTGAATCTGCAGAGTTTTCTCGGTTGCTTACCATGCTGGCATCGAATTAAATCAACTGGGGCTCAATTCAGTACAGAGACGGGTAAGTACTACCTGCTTTGAGTGAGATGTGCATTTTGTCAAGAGCAAAACAATATATAGCAAGCTCTCTGACACAGTGGTGATCACCAAGACTTGATGCTCATACCAAAATTCTACACTCAATGCTTTACTTCCAACCTGAAAAGGTTTACCAAGCAAGTGCCCTGCTGTGCCTGGGTAAAAGCAGCTTGCGATATTGCAGCGATGTAGTGTTGAGTGTACAAAAGGAAGTTGAATTGCAAGCATCACATCATATCACGCTGGTGCTTTCCAGCTTACACGCGTGCTGAATTGCAATTTGTGAACCATCACTTTGTCAATGGATTGGTTGCAGTGCCGGGATTTGGTGTTGTGATTGCCACAAACCATTCAAAACGCTCTACATTTGCACCTTCATGTACACCACTATCACAAAGAGCATCATGTTACAATCACAATACTAGACATGTTTATACAACGCATCTCCACGATTGAGACTCTCTCTGGCAAAAATCACGACAGGAGCTCAGGAACCTTGATAGTGTCAATTTATATGCTTGGCAAGAGTTGGCACTGCTAGCGCACATCTGCTGGAATCAATCAGGCCCTTGGCATTGCCGCAATTGCATTCTGTGTGTGCAGTCTATAAGAGCGTCAACAGGAGATGAAATTGAGGTTGCCAGCTTTGTTCTTCCTTCGTCATGCTTCCAGCTCGTGCTACTCTATGGTGAAGTCGAGCTGGTTTCCAAGTCAAAGGCAAAAGCAGGAGGCGGCCTCGAGATCGACTCTCAAGATTTGAGCCGTCACATGCAGACACGCTTCTCTGGCCAGGTGTTGCATTTGCTACATTGATATATTCATGGCGTTTGCCTGCGACAGAATAAATTCTCAAAGGACAAATTCCGGTCAACTCAAAACTTTGGGAATCTAATTGTCTCCAGCAGGAATTATTCGTTCCGTCGGGAGGCACGGGAGGTATTGAGCAGTTCTCCTTTTCGCTTTATGGTCAGCTGTCTTTGAGCAGCTGCGGGCACTTTCTTATGGCTGTGCGGTGAGCACTGCACTCCATACTCAACTAGTTCCACATGTCACTTGCAGTGACACAAGCCATTTTTTTAGGATGTCAACCTCGATTGAAATTACGTTTAAATGTTGACGTTGATGAGATTTTCGACTCCATTTTCCAAATAACGCGGAAACGAGGGAAATGCAACTTGTCAGATTATAAACAGAGCTTGCCTCATATCTTGTGGTGCCGCTATCAGCTAGTCATGTCAATCCTATGTTGTGAAGGCCGTATCGCCACATCGACCAGCATGTTCAGACACTTCTTAGCTTGAGGACACCAGCTTTGAGGACTTAATTTTGCTAATCCAACAACCTCTTGGAAAATGCCAATTGCCATTGTGTCTTGCGCAAGTGACTCGCTGCCAACGAGCACTACAATATGGAAAGGAAGGAATTCTTTACAGAAAAACGTTACATACAGTCTTGCAATCGCAATTTGCCTTTCAATGGAGAACGCAATTGTCTTTCAATGGAGAATCAAATCTTTCTTGTGTCCGCATTGACACGCTAAGGCAATCCCTCTTTCGTAAATCGTAATGCTCCCTCCCATTAGCAGCATCCTGCACCGATGCCAATCCGTTTTTCAATGTAAAAGACTTATTCTGGCATGTAGACACCCTCACCATTCTGTGTGAAACAACCTCCGAAAGACATGCAGACAGAGAGAATTGGATAGCGGAAAAAACACAGGTGGTCACCGCGTTTGATCCTGAGACTGACATTGTGAGAGCTGGGATTGTGCAGTCAGGGCTCAAGCCCCCTCTTGCAGATCGCAATGCTTTTGCTGTAGAATAATTGGCTGAAGGATACAGTATAAGGATTGCGGTCAGTCTCAATGAAGTTGGTAGGGCGCATGGCTAGCAATATGGAAAGGGTTTGAGGATCGCATTTTCAATGCAAAAATTATGCTGACAGCCTCCTCACATGCAGAGAGGCATGGGATTCATTTTGGCACTGCCTTTTTTTAGTCAGATATCCCCAATATAATTTTGGCCTGATTTCATCAGCCCTTTCCTCACAATTTTTATGGAATAATAGCTGAAGATTATGAAAGGCAATACTTTGAGATCATTCACTACTTTGCCATCTCTCACATCATTTCTTGCCAGCATGGCAAGACAAGCTGCTGGAAGTGATCAATCCATATGGCGCCAATATTTGTTATTATTTTTCCCCCCCAGAATACTTGGAATTGCGTCGTCTGAACGATGTGCCATGCCAAAAACACAAGTCTGCAAGTCTACAAATTATCAGAAGCTCCATTGGTGAGTTAAAATGACAAAAGTTCATCAATGTTCACTGACAATGGTGCAGGTATTCGTCACAGACCAAGCCTTGATGTTTGAGTATCAAGGAACCAACTTTCTCTTCAAAATTGTCAATCTTCTTGTGCTGGACAAAAATGGTCAGCAGGTAAGCTAATGCGAGTGCCATTTAACAGCAATGGACATGCATTTGGTTGATTGTCTTCACAGTATCTCATTCTTTCCATATTTTGAATATGCAAGTGGACGATGCAGCTCTGCAACTGCACTTTGATGAGGTGATGTCGTCTGCACAGGTGCCTGTACAGCGAGGCTTATTGACACAAGAGACTCCACTGATCTTTGAGACAGCAGCTGGCTCAGGTATCATTGTGAAAGGGCAGAGAAACTTGGCGGCTCCGCAACTGTTCAAGGCGAAGGAGCTGAATTTTGAAAAGCTTGGGATTGGTGGTTTAGACAGTCAATTTGAAGAGATATTTCGAAGAGCTTTCCAGTCTAGAGTTCTTCCACCTGCCCTTGCGGAGAGGCTGGGTGTGCCGCATGTGAAAGGAATGCTACTGCATGGCCCTCCTGGAACAGGTAGAAACACTCCCTTTTGCTCCACACTTTCTCCGCGCCACATTTTGCTCAAATCTCCCTGCAAAGCCTGATATACATGCAGAAACCAGTTGGGCCTGTATCTTGCATATCATCGTTCTTCTGATATGATAAATGGGCAATTCATCAAGCTTTGTGTCAGGTATGCTTTCAAGTGAATTTCCTGATTCGTGGGGTGACACTTTAAATCACTCCCTTGCTAATAGTTGAACGATTGATGGTAAACCCATTTCCTCAATATTTGCCTCAATTCTGCACAGCATTGGACTGCTTAATAGGGGAAGGGGGAGTAGAGGGTGGGCTCTCAAGTGTGAGTGATGAGTTAGCGCACTGAGACAAAATTACAGGTATTAGTCACCAGTCCAAACAATACAACAAACAGCGAAAATTTGAAGCTGCGTTCCGCTAGCAAAATGGGGTGTCATGAATTGTAAAGCACAAGTCAGACAAGCCATGCGTAGGGCCACTGATCTCCCAATTTAGTTCATGGCCACTGAGCTCTCTTATTCACCCCCCACCCTCCCACTTGTGAGGCAACACTGGTAGCGTGAATAAGGCAAGTGGAAGTATGAGCCATGATGAGAAGAACATCAAGACGTTAAACAAAGTTTGGATTGCTGCTTTTTGGATCAGCACCATTGCAGTATTATATCGGAGCTACTCATACACTCTTCTGTACTTGCACATGCTTGCACTTGTGTGTTCGACATTTGCCTGGCAGTATGATTGGATTGCTGAGGACGCAAACCTCCTTTTTGGTCGGTATTAAGCAGCACACTGTGCTTGCCTACATGCTCATGCTTCCTTTTTTGCAGGCAAGACCCTCATTGCTCGGCAGATCGGCAAGATGCTCAATAGTAGAGAGCCAAAGATTGTCAATGGACCAGAGGTCCTCAATAAATACGTCGGAGCATCAGAAGAGAATGTGCGAGAGCTATTTAAGGACGCTGAGCTTGAACAAGCTGAGAAGGGAGAGGCTTCAGATCTGCATGTCATCATTTTCGACGAGATTGATGCCATCTGCAAACAGAGGGGCTCCGTTTCAAGCGGAACAGGAGTACATGATACTGTGGTCAACCAGCTTCTCACCAAAATTGATGGAGTGGATGCCCTCAACAACATCCTTCTGATAGGTCCTCCCTTTTGCCTTGATACAGGAATCCCAGCCTAAGTCTCAGCAAACAATATAAAGACTCACCTTTCTAACAGGCCGATTTGGGTTCTCAGAATTATGTTCTGCAGAAATTTGCAGATTTGCAATTCTGTTGGCATCATAGCACTTTCTTTTGCAATGGAGGTTAGTGCATATTGAAGCAGCCATCTGCAAACTCCAATCTGCTTCAAATCATTAAGCATGACTCCATATACAAATGAATATTTGCGGCACACAATTCAAGCATGAAGCATCAAACCACTTGTGCATTGTCAGCAGTCCAAACACATGTCCACAGGGATGACAAACAGGAAGGACATGCTGGATGAAGCCCTGCTCCGACCTGGCAGGTTAGAGGTGCAGGTGGAGATTGGGCTGCCAGATGAAAAGGGGCGGCTCCAAATTTTGAAGGTTCGTACCTATCCAGTCAAAAAAAGAGCGTTTTGACACACACTACAGGCAAAATCTATGCCAACAACAAACGCTGAGAAGTAGAGATTGCTAAGTGACCAGAGAAACTTCTTGCTCATCTTTTCAATTGCTTGAGGAACCATTCTAGCGCCATCAAATTCTATTTCAGAAATGAATTACACTGTTGACTATACGCAATGAAAGAGCTGGTATTGCTGATTACACAGGAGAATTGTGCTGTTTGGCACTGGCGTAGGGCTAGCAACTTCAATGTGGCAGCTGGCTCTTGACAACAAAGCTCCTAGTCATGCCTTACTTTCTTTTTCTCTGCAGTGGGGTTCTTATAGCTTTTTCCAATTCATATGGAATTGAAGTTTGTGACAGAAGCTCATCTCATGGAATGAAAGTTTGGAGGGCTGAGGAGGGGTGGTGCAAAGCTGCAAATATTGCTTGAGCTTTTTGTCCAATCTCATCAGGCCAAATTGATGAGTGGTGTCTGTGCTTGTAGCGTATCTGATTCATCCGCTGCACTTACCCTCCATACATTCTGGACCTGCATGGAGTGAGTCAAAAATGATCTAAGTCATATTTATTATGGATGATTTTGCTCACTGCAAGGAACTTTTTTTGGTTGCACAATGATTAGCTGCCCAACTGCACACATCAGCTTATCTGCATTCAATAATAACTAGAGTAAAAAGCAAAAACTTTTTTTGTAAATTCTCGTCGAATATTTTTCCTCTGACACACATAATGCTCCTCTTTTCGGATACTCTCTATGTTCATATATATTCTCTGATTCTGGTGACCACAGATGCTTCAGAGGGGCTCTGCGTGTTTGAAATCATAGGCCCATTCTCGCACCGCCTTCAGCAATTCAGATTTTCAAACTTTACACAATCATACTGGAATATGTCTTTGTCATATCAAGTTCAGTGCATGGAGTATTTAGGCAATTTTGGAGAGAGATTCAGCTTGTACTACAAGTAAGATCGATCAGCAAGTCAGATCAAATCATTTGTGCAAAGTCTGAGCTTCAGTGCAGTATGCACTACATGCGATTGTAAATCATAGTCAAGTACCATTTAAGGAGCTGAACGGTGGACGTCTATCATTTGTGGTGAAGGCAAATTCTCCTTGTTGCGGATGCCTTGTGAAGGATTGCAGAGGAATTTTCAAGCTCTCTCAAATGGGTGCATCCAGGACTCCAGCTCTTGCTTCAGTGCACAAGGTGCAGACGATAAAAGTCTCAAGTCAGTGAGTTCAAGAGTCTAAGTCAACTCTTGAAGTTGAGTTGTCAAGTCTACTAAAGGAGTTTCCAACTCTATATGTGCGTCTCCGCGCCTTCTCTCACTCCATCCTTGCCATATTCACTCCTGCAAGATAGCTTGAAAATATGTAGACGCTTCTGCTGCAGACTTGACTCCGTCCCATATCCATAACGTTATTCCACACCTGAGCTTGAGCTTGCCTTCAATTTGCGGCGGTCACAGTTTGACTCCAAATTTCAAGCTTGTGAAATGACAGTGCATTGCAGATTCACACAAACAAGATGCTTGTAAACTCGTTCCTGTCCCAAGACATCAATCTCCAGGAGCTTGCAGGTAATCTTCTCCTTTTGTGACAATAGAAGAGTCTAGCGTTTGAGGATGAATTGTATCATTCTGGTCCGAAGACGAGGAACATGGTGGGAAAAGGAGGGAGAATAAGGTGTCTTCAGATTTTGCATAGTAGACAGCCCTTGGTTTCTGCGGTAAAATTACCCATTCCGCTAAAAAATTACTGATCTTCTCTACCCAAGGGGAAGTTCTATGAACAGGGCCACTGCAAAGCATTCTGATATAATTCAGGATGACTCTGCTTTCCATGAAAGCTCTTCAGTGCCGCAAAAGAACATTTGCAATTGTCCATTGCAAGCGAAATAATTTTCTTTGTTGACAATCGAATTCCATCATTTGTGATCCTTCCAGAAGGACAGAAATAAAATCCGTCCACTTGAAAATGATCAAATTTTCAATTCAGAAACCTAGGTTTAATTCGTTGCAAGTATTATGTATGAGAGCCAGATAAGCGCCGTAGATCGCAGATGGCTTTGCTTTGAGCAGTTGCTCTCTCTGAATTGGACAGTGCACCACCAAAAATAATCAGATATGATCTGAGCATAATTTCCCCGCCATAAAGTATGCCAGCTCCACCACTCCTGACTATTATTTCCCATCCTGGGAGCTTGTGTAATCTGCATCGAGCTGCACAGTCCGCTTGTGCACTCATCACGCATTCATTCAGCACTCAGCCTCAACTTGCAAATTTTTTGATGTAATATTATGGCTATTTAGAAGGATTCAAACATGGAATTGTGCCAAAATTGTGAATTTGGAATCGCAATGCTCAGCTTCAGATTGAATGAACTGCATTAGCAGGATGTTTGGTGACTCAAAATCTGGGCCGTCCTACCCTCGTCCTGCCAAATCATGTACCAAAAACCAGCATCGACAATTCTGTTTGCAGCCACGACAAAGAATTTCAGTGGAGCAGAGATACAAGGACTTGTCAAAAGTGCTATCTCCTTCGCCTTGAACCAGCAGATTGACATGAGCGATCTTTCCAAGGGAGTTGATGAAGAGAATCTGAAGGTAAGATTGAATGCCTTCCATTCCTTGTACCGGCATCTATATTTATGCTTTGTTGAATATTTGAGAATGGTGAATGAAGCAAGTAAACGAAGGGCGGCAGATAAAGAGCAGCGACTCGCCGTTTGGCTCTGGCACAAAGGGAAGCATGAAGTGGTAAATCTCAGCATTTCTGGACGGCACTTGATATGGCAGGAATCCTGTGTTGTGTCATTTGGATGCAGTACCAATGCGTGAGTGCGCTTTTCTGCAAATACAATGCTTCATTTGCAGTATGCCCCAACAGAAGCCTGGACCTTCCTCTCGAAAGCAATTTCCAGCAGCAGCCATAACAATATCTTTACAATTGTAAAGGATTTGCATGTTTGCACGAGTGTTATATGCTTCTCCATCAACTGTTACCGTCCTGTGATTCTGTTCAGACTCTCCCAGATGCTCTGATGCCTTGTTTAAGTCATCCGCATCAGAAAGTTAGAGACCTCTGTTTCGATATTCTGTCTATTGTAGATTAATGGTCGGCAATTCTGTGGATCGCACTATTGTTTACCGCTTTGTCCTCATTCAGATTTCTGCTTTTTCCAAGTCAAGAGCTCCTTGCTCTTATAAATCTCATGAATTATCTCAAGTGTCTGAATGACACTAATAGGCTGAGGAATTTTTCAGAAGTTTTTGAAAAGCTGAAATACATGCAATGCGCTGTTTCTGGAGGTAAAGCCACAACTTTGTATACTTTCCCTCATTTTGCTCATTCCAACTATCTGGATATCATGGTCTATGCATGAACATTGAATTTTTCTAGGTGACCATGGACAACTTCCGCTGCGCCCTATCTGAAGTGAAGCCAGCATTTGGAGCGGTGGTAGACACGCTCGAGCTTTACCGACCAAATGGAATGATTTCCAGTGGAGCTCGCATGGAAAAACTGATGACGACGTGCAAAATTCTAGTCAAGCAGGTGCGTGGGAAATGGCAGGCTGAAAGCCATGAACTGCATCTTTCGAGCCACAATCTGAATGGCTTAGAGATGAACATTCTATCAAGAAGAAGAGCCATTTCATCACCGCAAAAACTTTACCTCAGGGGAGGTAGGTGATGGACTTATGTGGCTAGCAAATTAGTCGATGGAAGATGTTGCTCATTTACGCCCCTTCAAATGCATTCAGCAAAATGGATGGTCTCATCTCTTTTGATGTGCAGACATGGGCCAAGTGAACAGCTTTATGAGCCAGGCTGCCCGTATCATTCATTTTGAACATGACAGACTATTGATGTTCTCCATCCATTTTCAGCTAGATGTAATCATTTCCTTCCTTTCTTCAGCGCGGAGCTGATTTATTTATTTGTTTATTTATTTACCGTCGCCACTTTAAAGATTGGACCAAAATAAATAACTCGAAATCGAGTGGTCAAATTTCGTGCAGATTAAAAACCCATTAGATTTGTTGGTCAACTTTAGTGTTCATCAAATCGAGGGATTTCTTAGGAATCCTGCGAATGCATTCAGCTCGACACACTTTTTTCTCGACCTCGATGGTCGTCGAAAATAATTCCCGACCCGAATAGAGAACTTCTTGCGACGTTTCACTCTGTTTGCACCCTTGATAAGAATGGTCCAAATTGACAGTCACCTCAGACAATGGCCCTGGTCAAATTTAAAGCTTAAAATAAGCGATTAAAAATAATGGTCCAAATCTCGGAAAACCCTCGACAGCTCGGTCAAATTTAAAATCTGGTCTAATCTTTAATGTGGCGACGGTATTTATTAAATTATTTTGGACCGATGCAATGCCAAGATCACTTGATTTGTGGCAATTTTGACCACGACTGTGGAACCAGTGGAGGATATTTGAGACATGCAAAGCGCAAAGCTAACCCTACCAAAATATGTGCTAAAAGCTTTTTATGAGGTTCACTGGCAGCTGGGATTCAAGATTCTCTGGCAGCTTAAAATGGGCTGTGAACATTGTCCTTCGCTATGATTCACCCTGATGCTGAAAAAGGCGCTCAGAGAACATGTTTGCCATTGATTTTGTCTTCACCTCCAGTGATTAAGAGAATTGCAATTTGGCCTGAGAAGTGGCTGTACAAATCTTGCAATTCACATCGAGAATTTTAAGATTCTTTGTATATCAAAATCTCAGATTTGGGTTCACAATTGTACTATGCCATGATATGTAAGCAGCAAGCAAGCATAGCTGAGAGGGAATTGTCATCAAGGAGGCCGTTTAATACAAGGTCTTACCCTCTGCTGGATATTGAGGATTGCAACCTGATGTATGTGCTGTCTGCTCCTGCTCCAGCAGAGTCTTTCAGCCCAGAGATTCTGGTAGAGTATACTGCCTAGGAATACGCAGCCTTCATTCTTTGTATTTTTTCAGAAAAGGCATACAATCAATGCATCCCTTGCAAGATCACTACAGTTTATCACACAATCAATGTTGTAATAGGGTACTTACAAGCAAAAAGCTCATATTTCAAAGTGGAGCTAAAAGCAATCTCCTAATAGGTGTCATTTTGAAAGCTGCGTGGCGTGTGCCTCACAGAATACTGACTTCCTCAATGAACAAATGTTGAGTTGGCTCGAGGAGATTTGCAGCATACTGTGGGATATCAGCGCGGATGCTACACATCACAATGTCTTTGAAGACTCAGCTGCAACACAAGGGCGAGCTCAGTTGGAGCGCTCACATCTGAACAGAAAATGAACATTTATCTGCTAAGCTGTCTTATCTGCTTTTGTCCATTTTGAGTCAGTGGCCATACTATTGCGCAGGTACAGGAGAGAGACAAAACACACTTGTTGACCTGCCTCTTGGAAGGAGCATCTGGAAGTGGCAAAACAGCTGTTGCAGCCACACTGGGGATCGAGAGCGGATTCCCGTTTGTAAAGGTCATCAGCTCATCCAGTATGATGGGTTACACAGAAGCTGCGAAGGCTTCTTACATCACAAGGATCATTGAGGACAGTTACAGGGTAAGTCTCCAGTTTCTTGGGGAATAGAGAAAGTATCAGGCTGTTTCTGTCCCTCTGAAATCGCAAGGAAATTTGCCGTTGTGCATTTGAGAGACATACTGTACTGCTTCGTGTCGGAATGAGTTTGATTGCATTGGCATGTTTGTGCCATGATCTGATGTTGAATTTTGCCATTCAAAATCCACCAGTCAGAAAGATACAGCAGGCCTTATACCACTTCAAGCTGCACAGGAACTGGTCGCAGCATTTTGTTCAAGAACATGTATGTATAGGCCTCTTGTCCGGCATCGGCTACAGAAGCTGACACTCGAATGCATAGAAGATGTGATCAAGTCTCCATGTAGGACAAAGGAGTATTTTGTTCACTTTGGCAAGCTTCCAATATCAGTGTATACTCAAATCAGGCATGGATCCAACATACATTCATGACCAGGTCTCATGTGCTGCAGTCACAAACTTCACTGGTAATTTTGGACAACATAGAACGAATTGTGGAGTACGTACCCATAGGGCCACGTTTCTCAAATACGCTTCTGCAGCTCGTACTTGAGCTTTTAGAGAAGCCTCCACCGCGAGGAAAGAAGCTGATGATCATTGGAACATCAAGTGACGCAGGCGTGATGAAGGATCTGGGAATTTTCGGTGCCTTCAATATGGTATTTGATGTTCCTCTACTGAAGGAGGATGAAATCAGACAAGTGCTCCTTGAGCTGAAGGCTTTCTTGCCTCATGAGGTAAGCTCCTGCCGGTCATGCTAGTTAGCAAATAATCTAACAGATCATTTTATAGCACTCAGGCGTTGTATTCCGCTCTTGAAAGGCCGTCATCATTTTTGCATTCATACATCAAGGCAAACAAGCAAAGGCAATTGCCTACAGCATGCATGCAGACGAAAAACACCTGGGATTTTAATATTTCGGAGTCAGACCTTGGCTTGTCACGTGCTTCTCATGCGGCAATCCATCACTCTCAACTGTCATGCTATTCTGCTTGGATTTTATCACAGGAATGGTGTATTTAAATCTCTTCTTGTCTGGCATGAATCATTATGCTTATATCTTTCAGGACTGTCGTAGGACAGCGTGCAACCTTGAGATTAAACAGTTGGCTTGTTCAATCCCGGATCAGTACTTCAAATGGTTCTGAAATTCTGCACACGCAAACATCCTTCCACTACAGAACCCAAGACAGTGAATAATATTTCTGCTGTGGTCTACAGATTGACATGGCCGTGGCAAGCTTGCTGGAACCAGAATTGTCGATCAAAAAATTGTTGCTGCTGGTAGATCTCGCACGGGGTGGAGGATCTGATCAAGAACACATACCCGTGCATAGATGGCAGCAGATCATTCGAGATTTTACTTGAACTAATTGCAGTGCATTCATGATTCTTGAACTTCCTGACCTGCCAATTCTCACCTCACTCACTGCCCTGAACATTGTATGATGATGATGTCCTGAGAAGGGCAGTGGTCCTTGTGTTTTATTGTCTATTGACGGGTGAGCAATTTCGTAGAGACTTGACAAGGTTGTGCGAATTACCATGACACCCAAGCAGGCTGATGTAATGCAGAGTCTCCTTTTGCCAGGCAAGTGAGAACGTCAAGGAAACTAAGAACTAGAAGCATTTGCAAGAAAGCTTGGAATTATCGATGAATCACTGTAATTGTATCTACTTCAAAGCGGTCATGGGCAGCAGTGAAGCTGGAGCTCTGCTCAACTTGGGAGGCTGGACTCCATTCCAACTTTCATATGATGACAGGGAGACACCGCTGTAAGCAGAGGGGGTCAGCTCGAATCTGAGCTGTTGAGTACGGATGACAACCAAATCTTGCATTTCTCTTCCATCTGGGGATATTGCCACCGTACATTGCACTGCACAATGCTTGAAACATCAAAAGGAAGGCCCTCAATTTCAGATGGCTGGCAATTGATTTCTCATGGCCCTGCATCCCAAAAGAATATCCTCCCCCCCCCTCTCTCGTGGGTTGGGGATTCCGCAATTGTCCCCAGTGCTGCCGGCTGGTCTGCCCGCTTTTGATGCCTGCTCTGGCTCTTTTGACTGGGAAGGTATTGCAATCCGCCCTTTATGGCTGCCCTTGAGTTTGGCCCCCAAGCTTGAATGACCACTCTGACATTGACGAGGGAGACCTAGGGGGAAGGACTGGGATTGGCCATTACCAACCCAAGTACTTTGTTACTAAGCTTTTGAGACAGATGAGGTGAAACCTTGAGACTTTTGAGTCTCATGATCCTCACACTTGAGTTTGGAGCAATGCTCCATGCAGTGGACATGTTGACTGCCAATGTCATGTACTACAACCTCTCCGAGGAGCAGAGTGGACTCGCAGCTGAGCAATTTGCAATTTGGCTTTATTCAAGCAGAACTACCTTGCTCACGGAGTGCATCATAAAAGCTCTCTAAACGAGCTTCTACTCACAGCCCTTGGCAAAGCAAAATGCAGAACATATTGCACCTATTCAGGCAACAAACTAATACACGTAACCCTTCTCGTATGTGCGCTCTCCTGCCTCAGACGACTCTGTCGATGGATCGTACTGACCCAGCTGCGCCGACGAATTTGCCTTAGCCCGCTTGAGCAAGGCCTGCAACATGCAGCTATGCTTATGACACTCCCTTAGAAATTCACCTTGTGGGTCTGCCATTGAAGCGCGCACACCAGTCATTGTCTTCACAAGAGAGAAATCACGACGAGCAAGTTGTGGATACATCCTCGCCGACTTCTTTGGATGAAGCAGCCTTGTCCAAGAAGCATTGACTCTGTGTAAGCGGTGATGCATGTGAAAGCTGAGAAGCGCCCAGCAGATTGGTGATTTGACTGTTACTTCAGTGGAAGTAAATCAGAGACAGGGAGGAAAGGCGCACCTGCTGTGCATCAGGGATGTTCTTCTCTTCACCCTGCCAAGTCTTGAGGACCGAGTTTTGCAGGGCACGTGCATATGAGAAAGACACATGCCAGGGGTTGGGCTTCTGGTTCATGGCATTGAGATTCAGGGTGGCCTCAAGCTCTGACTGGCCACCAGAGAGGAACATGATTCCTGCAAAGAAGAAAAATGCAGGCATGAATAGCTGATTCTTCAAAAGTAAGCAGCTTGAACACATCACAGAGAGAAACGAAGAAAGCCCAAGGCTGTCCAGGTAAGCTTGCCATTTGTCTTGCACAACGACAGCGCTCGCGATTTAAAAACTTCATGCAATTGGACATCCCCACTGCTTTTCAAGATGTCTGTGAATCTCTGCACACATATAATCTTCCCTGTGTAATCAATTGACAGATTTCGCTTTGAATATTTCCTTCGATGTTGTTGGAAATCTACTGCCAGAGTGGATGGCCCATGACAAGCTTCTTGTGTAAGACAGCCACCTGGGACTGCCGGAGGCACACGGCGCTTCAGGAGCTTGAGTGTGTAATCAGCGACTACTTCAGGGGCCTCCTTCTTTGAACTGTCTGCTCCTGGCGTGACCTGCATGTTTGCATCCTCAAACACACTGGCTGATGTGCACTGTAAAAGCGGATCAGTAGACTGTCTCCATGCATGCAAAGCATGCAAGCTAAGTTGCAGTTGGTGCTGGGCCAGTCCTCACCATGGATGGCTTGAGGAGGATTCCCTCGAACATGACCTTCTGATCAGCCATGTACTTGAATGTCTCAGCCCAGATTGCCTCGGCAACCTCCAGAGTCCTGTCGATTCCATGTTCGCCATCAAGAAGCACCTCGGGCTCTACGATGGGCACCAGACCTGAAGCCTGACACAGGGAAATATGGATATTCACTATGATATTGGGAGCCAACATGCAGCAATCATGCGGCTGTTTGCGAGTTCATTCAAGACAAATTCCCAAAAGAACTTCCAATGCCAAGAATAGGGTTTAGAAACTTTGTGCTGTGTAAAATTGAGAGTGAGCTCAACAATGCTATATAAAGGTGCCAAGTCACAGTAGGCTGATACCTAGAATGCCATACATGATTGCCAATCTCATGGGATTTTGCTGGTCGTGCACAGAATGTCTTTCCAGGATGGCAGGGTTTGTGAACATCTCGCATTTCTATATTTGGGCGCAACACGTCACTCTCCTTTCAGGAAAATAATGAAGGGGGGAACCTGGGAGATTGCAGCGTAACGGGCAAGTCCATATGCAGCATCCCGCAGGGCCGCTTGGGTGGGCCCAGCTGGAATGGAGACGACCGCCCTCCACTTGGCAAAACGAGCTCCGGCCTTGTAGTACTCTGCAGTCCTCTCTGCCAGGCCGTCGAGCCCCTGGCACCATGACTCTCCGTTTGAGTTGGCCAAGGGCACCAGGCCTTTGTCCACCTTGATACCTGTGCATCGCAACAACAAAGACTTAATCGCTCCTTGCCAAGGAAGGATACCTATGCGCCGCAACAACAAAGAGTTAATTGCTCATTGCCAAGGAAGAGATTCCTGGAAACATCTTTCTAAAGCTTCCAATTTGAGCATATGTGTTTGATTTGGACACTTGATACTCTCCATGTGGTTCAGAGCCTTCTTCTTCCACTACATTTGACACCTTGCTGATCCATTGCCACTTTGCATCTTTGCCTCATCGACACCCTCCTACTCTTGCCGGACCTCTCAATGGCCTGCATGTCTGAATTTACCACCAAGATAAGACAGGTGCTGGTACTTGATTGGCTATGTGACTCTGCAGGAGATCTCACGTCGATCAGCATTCAATTGCCCCAATTAATTTGGGTGAGAAACAAGAAGGTAACGCCCAGATCACCTCGTGATCAGCACATACTCAAAAAGTGCCAGTTGCACCTGTTCACTATGAATGGTGCACAGAGAAATTCACCTGGAACAATTCCTTGCTGGTTGAGCTTGTCCACGAACGAAGTCCCGTCTTGGCAGCTCTGGTACAGCGTCTCCTCAAATAGGATAGCACCGGATATGTACTCTCCCAGACCCGGGGTCGCCAGTAGCAATTCTCTGTAGGCACGGCGGTTTGGCTCGGTGTTGTCAACACCGATGCTGTCCAGCCTCTTTCCACAGGTTGCGTTTGACTCGTCCATAGCAAGAATGCCCCGCCCCTTACTGGCAATTTTGTTCTGCAAAGAGAAGCACAAGGGTTTGCAGCAAACAAGAATGGCAAATCAACAAACAAGCTTCCCTCAGAAGACAAGTGCCGTCCTGTTGAATTTGCAAGGGCAGAAAATAGCAAGCGTTGTAGGTTGAGTAGCAATAGTAAATCGCAAATGCAATAATGTTGCAGATTCATCAGATTCAAGTGGTACTGCGTACCGCTGTCTGGATCAGCTCTTCATCATAGGCACCGGCGTGCGCAGCGATGGCTCTGCGGCGAATCTGTACGGCCTTGTTGCTCACGATGTTGCAGCCCAGGAGGCTCTTCTGTGATGTGAAAGCTGCCATGTTTGCTTCTGTCTTGAGAATCGTATCGATAGGACTTCTCAACCTCTCAGACAAGCCCCAAGTTTTAGTAGCCCCTTATCTATTCCGAGACCTTCTGCAGAAAGATATTCGCTTATGAGTTTCTCTAATTTGTGTTCGCATCAAATTTGCAGGTCCGGGGAGAGGCGGCTTTGCCTCGGTTCTGTCAGATCAATTAGCTTGCAGATCAGGCGCTGTGGGACAAGGGGAAAACAAGACAACTTTGCCCAGTAGACAGGTTCTGTGGGCTCAAGCGTGAGTTTTAGCAGGCATGCTTTGATAGCAGAGATTGTCTGGCAGAGAAGGAAAGGGAGAGAAATTGCGGCTTATAGAGACGAATGGAGCTGGAATAAGCTGACTGGTGATTGCAAAGGAGAACCTTTTTAGGCCAAGTTGAGCATGATATATTTGGCGAGTATTGTCTGTTTCTCGATGGAAGAATGTTTTCGATCAACTGCAACAAACATACATGCAACAGACTCCTGCAGTGTACTCTCATATGATACAGAGCAGCTACCAGCTAATATTGCTAGATCCTACATAAAGCAACGATAAATTGTTTTCTGCATGGCTGTCCCAGTGGTCCGTCTTCCATACTTAGTCCACCTCCTGCATCGAATGCTGAGTTCAGGTGCAATTGATCTCCGCTTGCAAATAAAAAGAATACCACATGATCAGCTCATGAAAGGATGTGAACGAATCGATATTTTTTTCAAGAAACAGATACACACAGCTCAGCATTGGGCTTGATATGCATACAAATGGTGGACAAGTGTTGTAAGTAATATAGGATTGAGATACACGGAAATTTGGTTGGAACAAAAATCTGATATCCAATGCCCATGTTGCCTCTTCCAAATTCGTCAAATTATGTTTCTCATATAGGAATTAAAATACCACATTATACACATAAATTTTCCCCATGGAAAAAAACCATCTACCTCACCCAGAAAACAAAGAGGAAAGTTCAACCTCTCGCTAGTCTAGCCACGTCTCGCCTCATGACTTCAGATAAGAACCCTGTAACTGGATGATTCTGCCTTCCTGCCAACCTTCTTCCAGGTCTGAGCAAACAGAGCAGGGACCCCCCCCCCCACCTCCCCCACTC
>QAXI01000387.1:149863-260192 GCA_004335615.1 Chloroidium sp. JM
ACGTCCACAGTGAGTGTAACAATAACGGAGAAGTGGTGCGTTGCCCCTTGAAGGCTCGCTGGTGCTTTCTGCATCGAGTCTGACCCTTACGGCCATGGGGAAGTAGTCCTGGGACGAATCATGTCAAGCACAATGGAAGGGATCCTACACAGATGTCCAACAAGACCTGGCGAAGGGCTCGCCTTGCAACCACCTGACCCTGCCCTTTTCCCGTCTGTGCAGTTTGTGAAGGCGTCTGCCAGGCTGTTGAAGAACGTGGCCCTGAAGGAGGTCCAGAACAGGCAGTGCGTCATCGGCATAAAGGTCAACCCCCCCTACCCCCCCCCCCAGTATGGGAGGGTATGGTACGCCCCGGCCTGATCCCACAGCGGGTCGCGAGAATTCTGTTATGTAGCGAGAATTACAATAGATTCCAGATGTTCTCTTCTCTACTTGACTACAAGTATAAGTCGCAGAAGGAACGAAATGATTCGTCATGAAGGGAGGGAAATGATTGCATATTCCAGGAAGGCACCGCTGAGGGGTGCATTGGGAATAAAATTTGTACGATCATAACCTTCAAATTCTACATACGACATAATTCTACAAAGGCGCCTGAATTGGCTTCATGTCCTGACATTACCAAGGGGCCTGCACTGTTTGTTGGTTGAATCTCGGTACAAAGACCTGAACAATAACAACAATTGTGACTGATATTGTTGCTTATTGAAGCCTGTATTGCCTGATGGTGAGGCATTTTTCATCTGAACCTATTTTGAAGTGCGGTCGATGGTGCCCAGGAGTACCACAATATACAGATACTTCCATAGTGAAGCTTTGTCTCTGTGGAAATGTAGCGTACCTCTATCTTAGGGCCAGCACCACCGCTGCTGGGTTCGTCTGTTGTTGTACTTGGCATGCCCCCCTCGCCTCCACTCGCTCCTTGGCTGTAAATTTTGGAAATGATGCCCGAGCAACTGGATTCCAGCTCCTTCAGCTTGGCCTCCAATTCATCAACCTCGGCGAGCTGGTTCCCATCGAGCCACTGTATAGTCTCCTCCACAGCCTTCTCAATGGTAGCCTTGTCTTCAGCTGAAAGCTTTCCACCCACCTGCAAAGTGCAGAATGGCCTGGGTGATTGCAGGACAAAATCGGAATCCAGTAGCGTGCACACAAGATCAACGGAAACTTCTGTATTGCTGTACTTTGTCCTTCCCAATTTGGTCTAGTTGGTCTGTCTGCTGAGTGTGCCAGGATTCAACTTGTGCTCTCCCAACATAGATTGAGCAATCTTGGGGGAACTAGGATTTTTGGCTGCCCAGAGCAGGCTGGTCTATAGTGCTCTCAATGGAAAAGTCGGACAGGATGAGGCAGATACTCTAAGAACGACGAGCTTGTCTGTTTGTAATACAATCATATTTCCGCAACTTTGCTGATCACTTACCAAATCAGTAGGAGTACAGAGTGATTACAGCAAGCAGTTAAATGCTTTTTGTTACTTGATTTACAGGGGTTTTGCAGCAACAATGACCCACTCTTGCTCCTGCTTCCATTGCATGGCAAACAAGTAGTGGACGCATCACGGAGAACCAAAGACGACCATCCGACCACATATGGACGGATACATACCTTGTCATCGCGGATTGTGTTGCGCATGTTAAAGGCATAGTTCTCCAGGCTGTTCTTGGCGTCAATTCGCTTCTTGTGTTCCTCATCTTCTACTTTGTACTTCTCAGCCTCTTGAACCATGCGCTCAATTTCATCCTTGCTGAGGCGGCCTTTATCATTTGTGATGACAATCTTGTTTTTGCTCCCTGCAGAGTCACATTTTGAAATGACTTTCGATTCTATGAAATTGTTGCATTGCAACCATATGCAGATGATTTCCTGCAGCAGTCATTCTAGGTGTCGAGAATACCCCGGTATTATCAACAAGCAGCTCAGGACAATACTCAGAATTTTGGGGTGTGAAAATCACATATTTTCCATTCGCAATATTTCACAATTATCTAAAGTTGCCTGTTCATAGCAATTACAGGTTGGTGGGAAGTTGTTTCAGAATTTAAAATTCTTGGCGCTGAGGAGAATCTTGCCAGAACCTGGAAGGGAACAGTCTTTTCGGGTTGACCCACAAATTCTTGGCAGTGGATCTCTTTTGCAAGCGAGAAGTCACCTGTTCCCTTGTCCTCTGCTGAAACATTCAGAATGCCGTTTGCATCGATGTCAAAGACAACATTGATCTGCGGCACTCCACGAGGTGCTGGAGGAATGCCGCTGAGCTCAAACTTGCCGAGCAGATTGTTGTCCTTGGTACGTGAGCGCTCTCCCTCGAAGACTTGGATGAGGACACCTGGCTGATTGTCAGAATATGTGGAGAAGACCTGCTCCTTCTTTGTGGGGATGGTTGTATTCCTCGGAATCAAGACCGTCTGCACACAGAACTGCAAATTAAGCCTTGGGAGTACCAATTGAATACCGTCGCCAGATTGAAGATTAGACCATATTTTAAATTTGACCAAGCTGTCGAGGGTTTTCCAAGATTTGAACCGTACTTTTTAATCGCTTTTTGAACTTTAAATATGACAAGGGCCATTGTCTGAGGTGACTTTAAATTTGGACCATTCTCTTTGAGGGTGCAAATAGAGTGAAACGTCGTGAGAAGTTATCCATTTGGACGGGGAATAATTTACGACGATACCTGAGGTCGAGGAAGAGGTTTGAGCCAAACGCTTTCGCAGCAATGCTAGGATTTCCCTCGATTTAATCAACACTAAAGTTGACCACCGAATTTAATGGCTTTTCTACATTTGCGCTAAATTTGACCACTCGATTTCTATTTATTTAATTTTGGTCCATTCTTTAAGTGGCGGCGGTGCACTTGGGAGGTGACTTTTATTTCCAGGTCATTGAAAGTACTTCAGTACTTCTCTACTGAACGCCTGTTGGATGTTGTGCTGTTTCTTTGAAAGCAGGATTCGGCCAGCTGCCATTTGCAAATGTATGTATGCCTATGCCAAGCGACGATTCAACTCGTCATCAGTAGAACGCATGCAGTTCTTGAGTGTGGAAATCGTTCTCTGCATCCCTTGTAATGTGCACAAGCAAGCAAATGCAGGTTTCAGCTGGATTTTTGGGTCACTTTTTTGACACCTTGGACACGAGTCTTCGTTGTTGGTCTTATTGAATCATGAAGGAAGAGATGGGAGGAATGAATTGTAGCATGGCAGTCATTTTAGCACTTGGCAGCATGCATCTTTGCACCATCCACTGCATCAGGGAATTGCACTTACCATGACACCACCAGCAGTCTCCAGGCCCTGAGACAATGGCGTCACATCCAAAAGGAGAAGGTCTTGCACTTTCTCGCTCCCTTCTCCGCTCAGAATTGCAGCTTGTACGGCTGCCCCATAAGCTACAGCCTCGTCTGGGTTGATGGATTTGCACAGCTCTTTTCCATTGAAGAAATCTTGAAGCAATTGCTGAACCTTGGGGATGCGAGTGGACCCTCCAACCAGTACCACTTCGTGCACCTACAAGTGGCGGGAGTCAATCGTGAGTACCGAGACGAACTAGAAGCTGAAGCAAAGTGGCACAGCACACTGAAAGAAATGCCTCCCAAGGCCCTGCTTGAGCAAGACACGGACATGATAACATTGCCAATGCCCGTGCTGAAAACATGCGAAACTACATCTACAGATCAGATCTGCATGAGCATTGACCGAAGGGTGTTCAACAGCAATTTTGGAGATAAAGATCAAATAAAGAGGCTGCCTTTGCAATATGATGTGTATTGTGCAACAGCTTGGCAGCAAGATCCTCAATTTGGCTTTGCGTCAAGCATTGAGGAGTCGTTCCTGAAACCTCTCCTTGTTTCCTGTATGTTTCTTTCTGGCCACGATTTTTGCATTAAGTGGCCATTCCATGCATTGCTGCTTGAGGTGGCTATCCCCATTTCCCAAATCACTTATCTGGACCAGGTCCTCAAAGTGCTTCTTTAAACTGGTCCTTATTGGTGTGACGCTCATTAATTTTACCAAGTTTGCTTGTAGGTTTTTTGCAATGCATAACTGGATAGAAAATAATGCAAGAATTTGTTCCTGCTGTACAGCATTGCAATTTGAAGAAGGTAGAGATGCTCACAGAGCTCTTGTCCATCTTGGCATCCCGCAAGCACTTCTCAACGGGCTCCATGCACCTCCGGAAGAGATCCATATTCAACTCTTCAAAGCGGGCGCGTGTGATGCTGCTGTAGAAATCTACGCCTTCATAAAGCGAGTCAATCTCAATACTGGTCTGAGAGGATGCTGACAATGTCCGCTTGGCACGTTCACAAGAGGTCCGCAGGCGGCGAAGGGCTCTCGGATTGCCAGTGATGTCCTTTTTGTATTTCCTCTTAAACTCCTGCATGAAGCACGACTTCAAGATGCTGTGGCACTTGTCCTCCTGTTCAGTTCCTTACTGCAACAGGTGCGTCCAGATGATTGCAAATGATTGCTGCAGCTTGATATCATCGGCAATTGCAAGGACACATTTGTCATGGTATTTGTCTGGGCTTTTGACACATCATGGCTGGCTTTGCCACCAATTTTGAGAGCACCCTTTTCCACCTCTTTGCATTTCCCCCTAGACCGACCGCACTCCAGGCCAAGAGCGCCCAGGATAGGGGTTGGCGACTGAGGGCAGAGTGTGGGCTGGAGAGGGCCATCTGCCCATTCAATTGAGATTTGATGTAATTTGTAATTTGTGATCTTTGTCATGCTTGTGCCACTACCAGCGATAAGCCTTTTGGCTCCCACACATCAGTGGTCATCTGAGATTCTCACCTGAGTGAAATGGTTGGTCATCTAAGATTCTCACCTGAGTGAAATGGTTGACAAGTCTATTGTCGAAATCCTCTCCTCCAAGGTGTGTGTCACCAGCTGTGGACCGGACTTCAAAAATTCCCTCCTCGATGGTCAAGAGTGACACATCAAATGTCCCACCACCAAGATCAAAGATCAGTACGTTCTGCTCTTTCCCACTGGTGTCTTTCTTGTCAAGCCCATACGCAATAGCAGCGGCGGTGGGCTCATTGATGATGCGCAGAACATCCAGACCCGCGATTACACCTGAGGCGCAAGTAGCAGGCTCATTGGTGCTGCACAGTGCGGAGGCTTCCCAAGAAGAGGGGCTATTGAAATACTTGGGCCCAAGAACATTGCTGCTTAATCTGAGCACCTCCATACCCAACATTCCAGAGCTGACGCTGCTTCTGAGCAAGCTCTCCTCTCCCATTGGCAAAATCAACTATCCATACGATATCCTCCCTTTCAGACACTGGCAACACAGGGAGGGGGAACTTGTAACCGTTTGCTATAAATCGATGGTCTGTAACAGAGAGATTGTGCGCACAAGGAATAGTTGAGCCTGCGGCTGAAACATTGGCTCAACCAAAATATGTACGTGAAGACTGATCTTTACAATTCAGCTTATGGCTGTCAGTATTCCTGAGTGAAGTGCCAACATGCTGCCATTAAATGAAAACAGTATTCCTGAGTGAAGTGCCAACATGCTGCCAGCAGCTGAGAAACCTTGCAAGGAGCCCACCATCCGCCAAACAGATCTCACAATCGAGTCATGGACAAAACATAATTGCTGTTGAGAGCCCACAGGTGCACCCAACCATCAGTGCTCACCTGCATCCTTTGTAGCTTGCCGTTGTGAGTCATTGAAGTAGGCAGGCACAGTCACAACGGCCCTCTTCACCTCCTTCTTGTCTCCCAGAAAAGCTTGAGCTGTCTCTTTCATCTTGATCAGAACCATGCTGCTGATCTCCTCTGCTGAAAAAGTCTTCTGCTCGCCCTTGTATCCGACTGCAGTGCATGTGACAAGGCATGATCAGATTTGCAAGATATTGCTTGGCAGAGGGCCTTATTTGCTTTCAAGCCACCTCTGCCATTTGCCTCTCTTTGTCTGCAAACCAATTGTTCCCCAACGTTACCCCATATTTCTTGAACTTGTCAAATTAGGGAGGCAAGGCAGGCTAACCGAGATGGCATTTGCAGCAGTGGCAAGACAATGACCGCACTAATCCAATGAGATCAGCATTTTGCCCCCAAGCTTCAGCCTGTAGTAATCTTGCCATCCAGCTGTATTGGACATCTGCCGACCAAAGGGTTTGTGATGGTAGCTACCCATGAGCGTCAGATCAAGTTGCCACAACACCACTCTAGGAAGGGCTCTGGGCACAAGCTGACCTTCAATCATTGGCTTGTCTGCCTGCCCCGGCTTGACTTTAAAGGGCCAGTGCTTGATGTCTGCTTGCACGCTTGCATCCTGGAACTTCCTGCCAATCAGCCGCTTTGCATCAAAGACAGTGTTGATGGGGTTCATAGCCACCTGCAACAACATACATGCTGACCAATGTACCCAGAAGTCTCGCCATCCTCACTGGGCACTCGTGCCACCACGTGAAGGCACCAACAGCATTGCATCCTGACATACCACAAATATCAGCAACTTTTCAGTATGTGCTGACACTTTGCAATCGTCAACCGCTCTCCACATTTTGGAGCCACCTCTTCTGCAAGCGGGAAACTCTACCAAGGTATGAAATTGGGCCTTCAATCAAGGGAAGCTTGCTTTTACCTGATTCTTCGCAGCATCTCCGATCAGGCGCTCAGTGTCAGTGAAACCGACGTAACTGGGCGTGGTCCTGTTCCCCATGTCGTTTGCGATGATCTCGACCCTGTCGTTCTGCCATACTCCCACACAGGAGTACTGCGAGACGAATACACAGCAGTCAGATCAACCAAGTCTCGATTCCCTGAGCGTTGTCAAGGGCAAAGTTTACAGGTCGCCCAAGGAAAAGCGGGCGTTTCGTCTCATAGAAGGTGGAAATGCAACCATCGCGTTTACCAATGCTCGAAATCATCATGACAAGTCGGATGCTCAACGCCTTCCTGCCCACACCGAGCTCGAATTGTACAGACTTCAGATCACAAGGAAGCCAATCAGACAGAGAAGGAGCTGCCAGATCGTACCGTTGTGCCCAGATCAATGCCAATCGCCGGTGCTTGAGCCATGCTTTCCTGGGGATCCTCGGAAACGTTGTCACAGAAAAGTTGATCTGGAATGTTCTATTCAGAATTCTCTGGCCGTCTGAGGGTCTCCCGAGGGTTTGCAGGAGCATACGTCGATCTTTTTGCCAAAAATCTTTTTGCCAGCTTGCACGCAATGAACGCAGGAGGATTCAGTGGCCATTCTCATGTTGCTTCACCAGGGCGCAGGGTGTCGTCTCGGCCTGGGTAGGTTGTGAACTAAACTTCAAGGACACACCTGCTCTGCTGGTTGTTCACGCAAGTGCGCAGTCATGATTGCCAGATGGTGGGCGCTTGCAGGCCGCTTAAAACCTGTCTTGGACACTGCTTGGCGCCCCAGAAGCTGCCTGTGAGACCAGTGCAAGCAGTTGATACTGCTGCACAGACAGCAGTCTTGGAGCCCGTCCAGGAAGAGAAGAAACACATTCAGCAGCTCTTAGCAAGGTGAGTGTAGCATTCACTTCCTGTGCTGAAGGGAAAATTGGTTGGGACCGTCGCAGAAAAGCCTTCATACATACATCATTGTGCATATCTTGCGCATTTGCCTGACCAGGGCTAGGTTGCATATTCCTGCATGATCTCCATACAGACAGACTCCAGGAATGCATGAAGAGATGCATGCCTGCGGGTTGTATGCGTTGGCGTTAATTGCGCAGGCCTTACCTACCGGGCTGGAGGACCATCATCGAGAGCGACACATTTCCAAAAGGGCTGGACGAGAATGTGGTGAGAGGCATATCTGCCAAAAAGCATGAGCCAGAGTGGATGCTGGACTTCCGACTCAAGGCTTTCAGAAAGTGGTTGACGATGGCAGAGCCTGCTTGGTCTGACAATGATTATCCCACAATAAATTACCAGGTAGGTTTTCATGGCTGACTTCTAGGTACACCTACCATGTTTGACAGCTGCAAAAAATTGCGCTTGCTCTTCGTGCAAAACCACTTCAGGCGAGGCAAGAAAATAGCCGCATAAGATTGATCCCAAAGTGCAGCACTATTGTCATCCCCAGCAGGCTATCCCCTGCTGGCTAGCAATTGAACACGGCGACATTCTCCTGTTGCAATTGTCCTTTCGCCGTCCCCAACCTCCAAAGTCTACCATGCGCTGCATGTGCCACCGAACTTCACAGATGATCAATGTGCAACATCTTGTGCTGGCCAGCATTTCCATTCGTGAGTACACAAATATCTTGTGTCGTCCAGGACTACAGCTACTATTCAGAGCCAAAAGCAAAAGAAGTCAAAGCAAGCCTTGATGAGGTGGACCCTGAACTGCTGCGCACGTTTGAGAGGCTGGGAGTTCCAGTGAACGAGCAAAAGCGACTGACCAATGTCGCCGTGGATGCTGTCTTTGATTCAGTCAGCATTCTGACGACATTCAAGAAAGAGCTGATGGACCACGGAATCATCTTTTGTTCCATATCTGATGCCGTCCGTGACTACCCAGAGCTTGTGAAGAAGCACTTGGGGAGCGTGGTAAGCACTGCTAGCACCTGCCGGAGAAAGATTCAGCTGTGCTGGACCTGCTACTCGGAAAATATCATGAAATAGCTCTGCTGCTGCTCCTCTAGTAGATTCTGCCATCATGCCTTTTCTGTCAGTGTCTGACGTGGCCGAAATTCTGACTTTTGTGCATGGCAGGTGCCAGCTGCAGATAATTACTTTGCAGCTCTGAACTCGGCAGTATTCTCGGATGGCTCGTTTGTCTATGTTCCAAAAGGAGTCATCTCACCAATGGAGGTATCAACATATTTTCGGATCAATGCCGAGAATACTGGGCAGGTGCTCCCCTTAATTCCAAGAATGCAATTTGTTTGGCAGCAGATTGAGGTTCTTGGATCCTCTGCTCAATCGGATGTGGACAAAATTGTCAAACGGACAAAGATGTATATATGGAATGAATTCCCTTAATTGCAGCATTTAATGCATTGCCGAGATTAGAAATAAAGGATGTTGCATGCCGTATGCTCGTCGATCCCGCTGTATGTATTCAGGCTTCAACTTGTGTACCCCTAGTCACAGTAGAAGTGGTTGCAGTTTGAAAGGACGTTGATTGTTGCTGAGGAGGATTCATTCATCAGCTATCTGGAGGGCTGCACTGCCCCTTCATACGACAAAAATCAGGTATCTGTTTCACTCTGGGTCTGCACTTCTTCCCTATCGTTGCATGAGATTCTATTCCCTGAGGCTCTTTGTGACTTTCCTTTTTGAGAATAGCGCTTGAATGCAACAATCAAAGAGTCAGCTGAATTATACTGAATTATGTACTTAGTATAGAACGTATATACTGTACGGTGATTTGGACTGCTTTTCTGGATGAGAAACCGATTTGATGGAACATGTGGGGCACTCAACAATGGTTGTTCCATTGCTGAAGGATTGGGTACTGGTGCTTGTGCTACCCTGAACAGTCTCCTGCCCAATTCTTTGATGGCAACGAATGCATGGTCTTGCAGCTTCATGCAGCAGTGGTGGAATTGTCCACTGCCAGAGGAGCAGAGATAAAATATTCCACGGTGCAAAATTGGTTCTCAGGCGATGAAAATGGTGTTGGTGGCATCTACAACTTTGTGACCAAGCGAGGCATCTGCCACGGCGATAATTCCAAGATCTCATGGACACAGGTCTTCCTCCTCCCCCCCCCTCTCCCCTCTTGTGATTTAGTCAGCAGCGTAGGAAGTTGTTGGAAAGTATTTTTTGATGGTTTCTTTATACATGAACAATATTGACAAGTTCATCCGACTGAGCTCATGATGCACACCCAGCTGTCTGCCCTGTGATATGTTCATTGATCTTTGAGTTGTACATCCCAATCGCTAAGTTCTGCACCCCTCATTTCAATGAACTTTGGCATGAAACGATACTTCGATCGGTATGTCGGTATGGCTGTTCCCTCTTCTCTTGCAGGGGACTGATCAACTTTAATTTGTGGCGTTTCAATTTGCGTGCTTATATTTGCAACCATAAAAGTCTCTTCTCCGGCAATTTTCAGCCAAATTCTGATGCAGAAACTACTGTGCATTCCCTGCGACTGCTCAAGTCTGTCTATCCCACTTCCTTTTTCCAATCTTGCATGACATTACAATGGTTTACATTTTCCAGAGATAGCTATATTGCCTCTACCTCTCGTCAAGTCAAATCTGAATCCTACACTTGCACAAGCCTTCAAATATTTACGAGGCAATGTCAACAAAAGTTCCACCACACCGATTTGTCGACTATAAGACCATGAGGTGTCATGCAGGTGGAGACAGGGTCTGCCATCACATGGAAGTATCCTTCTGTGATTTTGAAGGGTGACAATACAGTCGGCGAGTTCTACTCTGTTGCCCTGACAAATCACTACCAACAAGCAGATACAGGCACCAAAATGGTTCATATTGGAAAGAACAGCAGATCACGAATCATCTCAAAAGGCATATCGGCTGGCAATTCGCGGAATGTCTACAGAGGACAAGTCAAAGTACAGCCAGGGGCCAGCACCTCAAGAAACTTTTCACAGTGTGATTCGATGTTGATTGGAGATACAGCTGGTGCCAATACATACCCCTATATACAGGTACGACTCAAATGCACATTGCATGTAGACTCAGATTTTTGCGCCCAGCCGACTAGCAAGAGGCTGTATTCTTGATGGTGGTCATGTGAGTGTGTATGTTTCTGAGAAGACCATATGCTTTCACCCCCCGTGTCAAGGTGCTGGAGGAGAATATTGCAGGAAGAGAATGCTGTGCAGGTCCGAGAGCCTTCTGCCCAAGTGGAGCATGAAGCCAGTACAAGCAAAATTGGTGCTGACCAGCTGTTCTACTTCCAGCAGAGGGGGATCTCCCAAGCTGAGGCTGTGGCCATGATCATAGGGGGTTTCTGCCGGGAGGTTTTCAATCATTTGCCTCAAGAGTTCTCGCAGGAGGTTGATCAACTGATGAGTTTAAAGTTGGAAGGCTCAGTTGGGTGAGTTATTTCTGTGGCTGCCTGTGGAAGTGCAGCATCCATTGATATTTCATTACTATTATTGAACCGGAACTGTAGTTAGGCAGCAGCCAGGGTCAAGTGGTTGTGCCCACTATCAGTGTAATTGCCCACCACAGTGTGGTGTAAATAAACTTTTGACCTGAAACGTAGTCTGGCCAAAGACATACCCTATGAATGGTCCGGGGCCACACATCACTAGCAAGCCGAACTGCTCAATTAGCCATTCGCAGCTGAGATCGTGCCTGGAGGGCTGTAGCATCCCCAGCAGGTTTTCTCCAGCACTCTGCTTTGTCTCGGCAGCCATGTTCAAATCTGCTTGATGGACGCACAATCCCAAGTTCTTTCTCTGCAGTCACTGTGCCTCTCCACAGGTCCCAAGCCTCCTTTGCACCTTTTTCACAGGCTCGCATTCCCTACGTTACTATGTGGCAGAAACGCAAAAGATCTGGCTGGTAGACTGGGTCTAGCTTCACGAAAGTGTGGAGGAGCATTGTTGCAGTTGCTATTCTACAGCCCAACAACCCCACTTCAGGTGCACAGACAACACAAATACTAAAATTTGCAGCCTGCAAGATTTTGAAGGTCAACAATCTCTCGTTAAACTCTCCGGGGGCACTCTGAGGGGGCAGTGAGTCCTTCCGGCCGAAGGTCGCAATTCTACTAAACATGCACAAACAGTAGTAGTGCTCTTCAGTTGCAATGATTTTAATCTTTCAAGTGCATGGTGCAACCCTGAATCTGCATAAGACTTTCCAACGCCACGAAATCCAGCATGGCCTACGATTGCGCACAAAGAGTTTCGAGGTTATCTAGTTCGTAGCGTAAAGCACTTTCGAACCTGTCCGTACCCCAGATTGGTAGCTCATTGCAAAGAAATTTATGTCGGTACAAGGTGGTTGCCAGAGTCTCGGAAGATTGTCCCAACAATCGCAAGCAGCAGTAACAATAAATGCGCGTGAACAGGTATGTTGCCCATCACATCGCACTTTGACTCGATCAAGTGCCCGAATTTGTCTCGGCTGTGGCTGAAAAAGGCAAACCGTTTCGTAGAACGCGCAAGGGCCGGGACAAGCACAACGTCGTCAAGTCACGACGGGTGACGATGTGCTTGGAACAGCAGAGATCCGAAATGGAGGTGATTTTCATACCTAACCGTCCTGCCAAGTTATGCGCTTGACTGCACTTCTTGCAAAGTCAAGCTCTTGTGTGGTGTGGCCTGAAACATACCCTTTTTTTTACCATGATGACCTTCTGCCAGTGTTACAGTGATTTGCTGCCATGACCTTCCGCCATCCAAGGCATGACCCATCCGTGCCGCTTTGTACAGGCATTGTAGGCTTGAGCAGGCTACTGATGAAGAGAGGCTCTGAGCTGGAAAGGGAACAGACTGTCATGAAGCTGTACGTGTTGCTCCTCCAGAGTTCAGGCTGGTCCAAGGATGGAAAAGGAGAGGGCGGTTCAGATGGGCTTTCTGGCATTGTGAAGATCGACCTGCCTGGTCTTTTGAAGCAAGTTGCTAACATTGTCCTGCGCAAGGACAAACGCCACTCAGAGCATGTAAGCCCAATCCGGGCCTGGCCTGGCCCATCACATTTGAAAGGATAGGAAGGGAGAAATGTCAAGCAGGGCAGCAAATCCAGAATCACATGCTCACTCTTGAACCCTTCTATTCGCACTGGGATATTGGTCCTACGCCTACCTGGCATAGTAACAGTGCCCCAGGTATTTGAGCGTCTTGCCAAAGCCAGGAACCAAGTAGATCAATGGCTGAAACAGAATGGATTGCAACCCAATCCATCGCTTCAGCAGCTCGCTGCTGACTTACCACATTCTCTGTCAAGCGTTCACAATTGATATGCACTTATCAACACAATCAAAGTGCCAATCTAACACCATGCTCAGCCGGATTGTTGTTGGCTTTATTCGAAGATAATCTGTGCAGCATCAATTGTGGCATTTAAGCTCTATCGTCCCGTAATACTGCAAACTTGACTGGCAAATGGTGCATGAAGATCCTCCAAACTTCACAATAGAGCACAGCAACCTTCCCTGGAGCAACAAGACAACATTCTCCATCCCTGCCTTCTCCCTTTATGTATAGGCTATTTCCCCTCTCCTTTCCCCTGAGGTTTTGATTACAGTACTGTACTGCATAGAATTAGGTTTCCGTTCACACAGAAACTTGTGTATTCATTTCAACTTTTCCATCTTTGTACGCTGCTTTGCACCCCATTCACATCTATTTTCACCTGCAACACCTGCAACACCAATGCAAAAGTCTGTCAGAGATTGGAAAGTCAAGATCCTCAATGCACCTGTAGAATTGTCAGACAAGGGATCCAATAGGCCTGCAACCCCATCCAGACAGCTGGAAACCTGTCATCACATTCAGACCTGGTTTGCAGTTTTGCAGTCATGTAAGGGGTAGAAGGTTTCGCTACTTGTTACCCCTGCTTACTTATCAATATTGCCTGAAAGATGTTTCAAAAGCTTCTGCATAGAGCATCAAATACATGGTTGATATTATACCAGGCTGGCGTCTCGTCCACATTCGGAATCAAATCTGGACAGGGACTTTTGGTCCCAATATTGATATGCTTTCGTGTGGATGGAGTCCCGAAGGACTGCGGTACCTGAGCATGCAACATCATTTCTGTTCGAGAGGGTCACTGCAAAGACTCAAAGAAATATTATTGGAAAGTCGGAGAGCTGGTACAGATGTGCAACATATTATTGCATGACAGAGCATGCTGGCCCTTGACTTGCTTGGCCCTTGGAAGATTATTTGGTATTAATTTTGACTTAGATCAGTGAATTTTCTCGGCAGGAATTTTCTGTGGCTAAATCACCTGGGTAAGAATGAGTGGACTCTCGATTGGCAAGCACTTTACAGCCCTTGTATGTCGCCTATTCTTGATCCAAGTTTTAGATACTCTCGGCACCTTGTGCATATATTTGTTTGGGGATCGAAGAAGTCTGCAAATGCATTGCATGGTAATTTCCTATGGCGCACGTCAACATTGTCTTTTCTTGCAATTTGGGGTCGGTGTTGGGGGGGGTTTGTCTGGAGGGCCTCTGGAACTAAGGCTGCTGTAGCCGACGATTGCTAAGCAATCCGCAGGCCAACTTTTCATAATCCTCTTGAGCATGTCTCTGGACCAGCACCCCACTTTCACTTTCCATCTCAGAGGCAAGGGAAATTGTCTTCTGTAGATCAGGGGATTGCAAAATGGGCAATTGTACAATGCTCTGTGATGGAACGCGCTTTTTCAGTCATATGGTAGTTCCTAAACAGTGTGGAAAACATCCAAGTGGACAGTAATGGGCTTGTGAAGCACATGAATATG
Organism: Chloroidium sp. JM; assembly: GCA_004335615.1. Classification (NCBI taxonomy): domain Eukaryota; kingdom Viridiplantae; phylum Chlorophyta; class Trebouxiophyceae; order Watanabeales; family Watanabeaceae; genus Chloroidium; species Chloroidium sp. JM. The sequence goes on from QAXI01000387.1 coordinate 164,240, forward strand.
TTGACCAGGGATAGGGAAATTCAAATGTGTGTTCCTTCTTACATTTTCAAAGGATCATAGCAATGCAGAATTGCTCTGGCCAATGTCTGCAAATTGCAATCAAGGTCCAAGGCTGCCAGGGAGTCCCTGCCTAGACTGATGCATTTCAGGAATGAGATAAGTTTTCGGTCGTGTGCAGCAGAGACATTTGTTGGCAAGGTCAAACATAAGGAGGGATGCTTTTGAAGCTCGTCCACTGCCAGGCGGTCTCTTCATGTTATATGTGTCTGGTCTCACATCGATGTGGGCTGCTGTTGCAGATGCGGCAGAGCGCAGCTGCCAGCCTCAAATTGATTTGCCGCTGGATAGAAGGCCGATTGAGCAGAGATGACAAAAGCGAGGTGACGCAGCAGCTCAAGAATATGCTCCAAGAGGTATTGTTGGACGGTGGACAGTCAGGCAGGATACCGGACATTCTCCAAGAAGAAGGGCAGACCAGTTCTCAAGGTAAACATAATCCAGGGGACGCAATCAGGGTTCAGGTGAACATCTGATGGGAAAACTATTCTTCGTGTGACAGGTTTCTGCAAGCTTCTCCATACTTTCAAGGGACACACTTGCTGTCTGATCCTCCACAATTACAGTGATTATTATAAAGCTGTCGAAAACTAGATGCTTTCCTCTCATAGCTTGGTCTTTGCAGAGTGGTTGGTCTATTTCCATGTGCAGCAGTGTACATTGCTAGAAGTATACCCAAAGATGGGGGAAAATATCCTCCTCGACCCGGCTTACTCGTTGACTTATTGGCAGACATTGACAGTGCAAGTGCATTAGCAGATGCTTTTGAATCTTGTGAGTTCAGAAGCTCACCAAATCCTTCTGCAGATTTCAACTTGCTAGACACAAACGCGCTGGAAGGCCTGCTCGACCACACAACAGCCAGCCCGCCATTTGCAAAAAGGAACCAAATTTTGGATACACGCCAGATTTTTGACAGCATGGTGGAAGTGGGGACCCTGGAGGCATTGGTCTCTCAGAGGGCTAGGCCTGGCCAAGCCAGCAAGCAGTTGATGGGCACGCACTTGTACAGCTCCATCGGGAGTGTATTGGACACAGCTGACATTGCTGGTCACATGCTTCGCTTGAAAGGCGCGGCAAGGGCAATCGTCTGGCTTTTTAAGAGCGATCAGCAAGATGCTTGGTAAGCGCTCAGATCTTGCTTCGTATCCCTATCTTGTCGCATGATCTGGAGTAAATGTATTTAAATATTAATTGAGAATCAGTCACAAGGATGGTGTCATCTAGGCCAGCAATTTTCTTGAGAGAAGTGCTCGTGGTTGCAGGTGTGCTGCAGCCTCGCTGGTGGGTAGCATGGCCCTGCAAGGGCCCACCTACATTCAGGCACTTGGAGGCACCAAATTGATAAAGCCATTGATGTGGATCGTCCGTTATGCCAACTCCGAAACAAAAGCAGCTGCCATGCGAGCCTTGCATTCTCTCACAAAGGATGCCACCTGCTGCACTTTTCTTTCCAGGGTGAGACACAGCGTTCTCTGCTAACGGTCAATGCAGGCAACAGGTTTTACCAGATGGTAGCAAGGGGCTTGCCAGCGTATGATGCATCCCATACTTGAAGAAGGTATCGAGCGGTACTGACCTTGACCCATTCCTATGCAGCATGACAGATACCTTCGCTTGATTGCTAAAGCAGCAAAGGAGCAGGAGGGTGTTTGCAAGTATATGGCAGCAGCCACCATCAATGCACTTCTGGCCAATGACCCGTCCACTCATTGGATTTTGGGGCAGACAGGCATCGTCGTTTCTTTGGTCAAGATCTTGAGGGAGCCAACAGCTCCATCTTCTGTCAAAGCTGAAGCCACTCTGGGCCTGAAGCACCTGACTACCTTCAGCCAGAGGAACAGAGATGATGTGGTGCAGGCCAAGGGCATGCAAGATCTCATCCAGATATTGAAGGTAATGGCATTGCCATGTCATCTCCCCTCATTGTCCTTAGTCGCTCGCACCTTTTTGGAAAATTGATCAAGATTGTCTCTTGCAAGAGAGTCTATGGCTTTTCAGGCATTGTATAGGTTGGCAAGGGTCTCCAACCAGACAGAGTGGCTCCACCCTCCCACCGTGGCAAGTCACAGCACAAATAAATGGGCTTCTTCTTGGCAAGTGCCTTGGGCAATCCAGTTCACAAAGAAGGAAAGTTGGGGTTGCATAACAGGGCCGCGAACGCCGTCAGCAATGGAGGCGTACAGCTTGCCAATTGGTACAGCAAAACCTCGCACCTGAGGAATTGCTGTGGGTGATGTGTGGATGTGATATTGTGGCAGGATAGACCATGGAGGATCAGGTGCAGAATGGACGATCCTGTTTTTGCGAAGCTCTTCCCATGCCATGGAAGCCTATTATGTCCAGGGAATGAAATCTCGGTCTGTGATTGGCACAGGTCGGCAATACAGACGCTCAGTACAATGCTGCGCGAGTCTTGCGGCACCTGGCCATGAGTGGCGGCAGTGTGGCTAAGTCCTCATCGCTGCCTGCTGTCCCAGCTCTACTGTCCGGCCTCAAGGTCTTTCCATTGACTTGTTCCTTTAATGACGCCAAGTCTGCCGTTTGACAATACTTCTCTAAAAGAAATGCAAGAATGACACAAACTTGTCAAAGAAGCCTGCCTATCTATTGTGAGGATGCCTATTGCATCAGTAAGAAGGGTGGGATAGCTTTGCTGAACATTGGCACGATTCTGTACTTCCCAAGCACGCCCATATCAAGATAGACCTGGATGTCTTGCTGGGGGGATGTGAGGGCCATGGAATAGCAACCTTTTGCAGATAGGATTCGTGCTGGATGAAAGGGTCTTTTCTGAGCAGAATGGGAGACCTCGAGTGCAATTTGCATGCGCGGCAACGCTTGCAATGGTGACGGAGGGACAACCACAGATATGCCATGCAATCGAGCAGGCAGATGGCATAAGGAGTCTGGTTGCCTTGCTGTCCTCTGGAGGAAACCAAGGCAAGAAGGTAGGATGTGTTGCACTTTCTTTTGAGATACTGTCGACCATGCAAAAGTGCTTGAATTCCCTGATCAATTTTATTGTACTGCACAGTATTGCCAGGCACAATTTGGCAGCAAGATCAGTGCTCTTGGCCAGGGAATCTTTTTTAGGGCAAGCAAACCCTCAATATTCCACTCTTTGTGGTAAAATTTTGCACAAAGTCCACCACAGGAGCCTCTCTGTAGGAGAGCATGCAATTCTTGTCACAATGAGATGGCAGCGAAAATCCACTGCAAAGCTTGTTGTAGAGCTTCGACTGTGAGCTTTTGTGTCGGCTGCGAAACCCTTGTAGGGTTTCACAACAACATCAATTGCCTTTGCTGGCAGGAACTGTTGACTGAGCTGGAGTGCAGTCTCTCCAAATCTGATCAAAAGAGAATCATCTTTGCAATTTGTATGCCTGTGTAACAATACTCTACTGGCCCAGGCCGCAGCAGAGGCTCTGCAAGCTCTTGCTGCAGAGAGTGAGGACATCCGACCCAAGATCGCTGCTGCTGGAGCCATCTGGCCCCTCACACAGATGTTGGAGACAGGTATGCTCTTTTCTGGTGGAAGGATGAGTGTGTGACAGTATCCTCCTTGATCTTGAGTCAATCCAGCTAAGACTATGAGACCAGGAACCTTGACCGTTCTTGCTAATTGAATGTGCTTTGCACAAAAACTGCTCCTTATTTCAAGATCTGTTCCCCAGGAATGAGCAATTTTGTGTTGAGATCTGCTTGGTTTTACTGGTCTGGTGGCCAATGTGTGGACATACCTTATGCAACATGATTCCTGTCGTATGATGAATTATATGGCTACCTTCTTAGCTGGCTCACGGTAAGCCATTGCTTATTAATCCACTGTCAAATGCAGCACCTAGCTGTTCTCAACACGACAATTTGAAAAAGCCGGACCCCAATGGTGGGTGAACTTCAAGCTGTGATGTCTATCAATAATGCCAACTCATAGATAAGTTGGTGAAGCTTGAGTTCCACAGCTTGAACTTGGCTCTATCTTGTCACCTGCATCCGAGAGGCTGGACAGCCTTGTTGGGCTGCATGATTAGGTCATGCCACTACATTTCAAATCGATCAGTGCAGGCAGCTTGCAGCAGCAGGCAGCCGCTGCAGGAGCAGTGCAAGCGCTCGCTTACTGCCCCAATGCAGCCGTCAGCTTGTCAAGCGCCTTGGCAGGACATGGGGTCATCGAGCCATTGGTCCGCATGCTCAAACATGCCCCTGGCGCAATGCGATGTGCAGCCGCAGGAGCGCTCTGTAATCTTGCGCTGCGATCCTGCCCCATCCAGGTCATCCCCATGTCTCGAAGAAGTCCTTGTAAGACCTGAATGTCCCTCACGGCTTTAGCTGCTTACAGATGTCACGTTTCTCACCTCATTTCCAAGTCAGGTTGAAGCAGGTTCAGAGGGTCTTGAAGGCGGGACATGGAATTTGCCACGTCATGGTTACAGAGAGAACGACTGCACAAGTAAAAGAGGTCTCAGGATCCATCATGATTGCCTTCTCCTCACCCTTACAGTGACCTGCCCAAGAAATCATGATAGCAATTTTGCTTTCCTTGCTTTGCAACTCACCTTGATAGGTGATCCAGCATGCCACCCAATCTGCTGAATTGGCAAAGTTAACTGCTGTAGATGGCGATCATTGAGTTTGGAGCTCTGGAACCACTCGTGCAACTACTGGTGGAAGCACAGCCTGATGGCCAGTATTCTGCAGCTGCTCTATTGAATAATCTAGCAGCTGCGGGCCCAGGCACTAGCGATGCAATCCTGGAACATGATCCGCTACCAGCCATAGCAGCCATGTTGAAAGCCAACTCATGGTGATTCATGTCCCCCTCTTTCCCATCAGAGTCCAGAAATTACTACACTGGATTTGGAGAAAGGTCATCTAATGGAGCACATGCTTGGAACTCCTCAAGCTGTGCCTCCAGACGCAACAAAGGAAAGGCACTCTTCCAGACTTTGAATTCTGGTCTGCTCTCCTACCGTCGCAACTATTAATCAGCAGTCCTTGCTGTTCAATTCATTTGAAAGAGTTGAAAATGCTGTTAGTACATTTCTCAAAGATATCTGGTTCACCATAGTTTTCACCGCATGATTTTTATAGGACAGTTTGTCACCAGTCTGTATTCAATTTATGACTCAAAAATAAAAGTTTGACAAACACGCCTTGACATGCATACGTCGCACTTGCAGGTATTGCCGTATAGTTGCAGCAGACCTGCTGGCTCACCTCTACAGCTACCAGCCGCTTGGCAAGTCAATTGGCGCATTGTCAGGGATGTTCGAGTCATTGTTGGCGCTCCTCTGCCTCCCGGAGATGCGCAGCGAGGAGGTTCATTATGATAGCTGTGTAGCTCACGTGGCTTACGAGCGGAGCCATGACGTCATTGTCATGAAGGGGTACCCTTTTTTGCGAGCCAGGGTTGTAGCAGCCAACGCGTTGGGCGTGATGTTGGCACATGACCCAGACGCACCTGCACTTGCTGCAGCAAACTTGTTGCTTTTATCCAATGAGCTGCAAGCTATGCTTGCTCAGGGCTCAGACAATGTCCGCCTGGTGGCCATTGCAGCAATAATTGATATTGCGCAGACATCAGAGGCTGCGCAGGAAATCTTGGCACAGGTGAATGGCTCGCTGAAGATCTTGAGGGTGCTTATGTGAAGGGACTATCGTCACGACCGCAGCTTGTTGAAATGTATTTTGCTGAGTGTTGTGACATGCAACCACCAGAATCTCGAGTTCTTGGATTTTTTTCCAGAGAGGATGCTCAATTGGCCAGCAGCCTTAAATTCTTTGCTGATTGCAGGACAAAATGGTGGGTTTGTTGGTGTCCCTGCTCAGTAAAACAAGCAGCGCAGCAGTAAAGCAGTTTCGAAGCTCAGGGCAACCAATATTTACTGCTTTTCGCGATACATCTGCAATTGCTGCAGCACTGGTGGTCTTGGTGAGCGATCGCTCGACGAAAAAGATGTTGCGAGACGCACCGAAGGGTACTGTTCGTAATCTTCTGTTTCTCCTCCAGCATGCGCCTGCACAGCAGTGCTCCGACTTCGCTGCCCTTCTCTTGCTTCTCCAGGAAGGTAGGCTTTCAGTATCCAAGGTTTCCATGCAGTGCGATGTGGCAAATAACAGACATACATTCAGTGGTTCTGATTTGCAATCCCTCCTGATTGCTTTATACAATTACGTAGTCCAATATGCCTCTGATGAATGATGGCGCTGACACCTATTTCTTGTCCCGCCATCCTCTAGACAGTAAGAGTACATGAACACAGGCAAGACGCCTAAGTGAATGATACCTAGACCAGAATGTCAAAAGATGGCAATCTTGATATGTACTTAGGGCCAAGAGCATTCGTAGTTCTCTTTTTGGTGTCATATCAGGAGGTAAGAACCTACTAAGGAATTTGGGCTGTGCGGTGTGCAAAAATCTCTTACATATTGCACGCCTTGCAGTGTCAGTCAAAAGGAGGAAAGATATTGAAGGATCTGGCATGTCTGAGGCGATAGCTTCTGCGGAGAAAAAAAGGGCTGATGACAATGTGGCAAGCTGCCACTCAGCTGCTTTGCTGAAGGCTAGGATGAGGCAACAAAGTTCTGGTTATGCCATCACCGCGAAGCCTAGCGCAAACCTCTACATCCTCTTGCAAGTATGGTCCCCCTCTTGTGTGAAAGTTCACATACACATTTACTGAATTGCTCGAAAGCAATTTGTAGAGCCAACGTCCACTTGCTCTTAATTGCACACTTTGACCTGTAGCTCTGTCGATGGCCTGTTGTTACTGCAGGTGCCCCTAGAAGAATTGATGCCCTCTGCGCTTGGTCATGTGGCTGATGTTGACGCGTCGTCGCGCCCTCGTACAGGTGTTTCTCCAGTCTGCCATTTTTTTTTGTCAAAGTCGTCATAGTGTGCTTGCGACTCTTCGAAATAGCAGAATACTCTGTCTGCTGCTCACATGCGCTGAAACTTCTTCAGCATGTTGGCTCAATCCGTGCAAAGCAAGCAATCTCAACATCCTGGCAGAATTGTGATGCGGGGGGGCTATGCCAGACTTTGTATTAGGTGGTCACTTCTCCGCACGGCATAATTAAAGATATGAAAATAACTATCCACTGGAGATAGGCAAATTCTCTTTCAATAACCAATACCGATATCTCCAGCTAGGCGGATTTTAAGTATCAGTGATCATGAATTGCCCCACAATCGGGTTTTGCTTCATGATTCAGGGGGGCTACTATTGGACCACACGCCCCTTGCTTGGTTGGAACCCTTGTTTCGATTTTGAGGCCTATCAACCAATGGCAATGCATCTTTGCTGTTACTGAAGAGGAATGTTCAGCCAAGACTTTCCTCAAGACTGTTTGGAACACTTGTTTCATGAGCACCATGAGTGCATGTTTTGTTTTTGTGGTCTTCAGGATTTTGTCTTTCTTGATCTGGCAATTCTACCATGCAGGTGGAGTTGTGGAACGACAAGCAGCTGCTGATGATGGGTTCAGTGTTCTGGAATCTCTGCCAGAGGCAAGACAGACTTTCCCAGACGTAATGGAAACTTGGCAATAGAATGTTGCAAACATAGTGACAGGTCTTTTGACCGAACAATACCGCTGGCTGCATGAATTCCTTTCTGTGACTTATTGTATGAATCTGGCATTGTGGAACACATTTGTGTTGCTATTCAATTGTTAGTTCTCAAGCATGCATATATATGATATGAGGCCCAGAGCATCCCGTGAGCTTTGGTGAGATATTGCTGAAGTCTATGAGTCTTTGTCCTGTATAGAGACAGCCTGGAAACTTGACCTCTCTCTTTTTGTAACGAATAAACCAGACACATGCACAATCGAAGGCCTTAGCTTGAGCCATAAACCACTACTCGCGTCTGAATTCTGAAGGGTTGCACACACATCACAGCATTGGACAGAATTTTGGCCCGCCCTGCTGAAAGCCATTGCTCTCAAAAAAGATTGTTCAAGATTGAGGCTGGGAGATGCATTGATTGTATAAAGCAGCCAATTTCTTCTGGCAATTTTGATGTCGGCCTGGCATGTAGCAGGTGGCACAACTTGACCGCTGGGCAGTTATGACAACATATTCAGCACTCTAAAGAACAACGGTATTCGCTGTTCTCAGTCAAGCTTGAGAAGTCATTTCAAGAAGTCATCATTTATCTTCTGATTGTCAAGAAAATTGTTCATGCCTGTGGACATACATCATGGGTGTAAAGTTGGTCGTTGCGGAATCCCGCGAGACACGTTTTCCATGGTCTGCTATCTACCAGCAAACATTAAACACCAAGCGAATTTTGTCCTTGTTCAGGACTTGTCTTCTCCGCTCTAAGAACTACGCCTGCTCTGAACCTACTCTGCTATGCCTGGTATTTCTGAAGGCCTCCTCATGAGCTTGTCACCCTTGACCTCACCTACAGACAAGAATATGGTGATGACTAGAGACAAAAATACTTTTGGATGTCAAATTGCGAAACTCTTGGCTGACGCAGCTGCCAATTGAACGAGCCTCTCTCATTCAGAAGCTGGAAATAATTTCATTGTCCCATATCCTGATGACGAGAGGCCATTGCAACAGAGGGATGTAAATTTCGGTTCAGGCACATGCCAGGAAAGTCTGGAAAGTTAACCATTTGTTCAAAAAAATTACCTTGGCAATGAGATCTTCTCTTCAATCATTCTTCAGGACGCTGTACCGTTTCATATCACTCTAGGCCTGTACTTCTTGGGCCTCACACTCTTACGATATGTTGGTTTTAAATTGCCAGCTTGATAGATCTATTTGCTGGACTGTCAAATCGGGCAGTCAGAAATCTTGTACCTGGGAGGTGCAGGTTCATTGGATGGTCTGTAATTTTCTCTTCAAAGGCATCCCCTGGCCTGCCTCTGCACCAGAATTTGGCATATGAGTCCCCACCGCCGCTTGCCAGAAGGTGTCCTTCGGGATGCCAGGCCAGGCTCCACACAGGACCTTGATGAGCTCTCGTTACATCTGCCTGCAATTGTGCGCAGATCCGTTTTGTACTGCTGATTTCAAAAAGCTTTTTAATACAATGGAGCGCTCCCATCACCGAAAGCAACCATCTGCAAGCATCGCAACAGCAAAGGAAATTGCTTTTGCTTGTAAATTGGCAAACTAGATTGCCCATGGAAAGTGCATGTCTCATTGCCTCAAATAAAGCTGAATGACGACTCTATGTTTACGCCATTTCTTTGGCTCCCCTGGGATACACAGACTCTGCGGCAGCTCTGCCAAGCTTCGTCTATGACCCACCACAGAAGTGCATGCTGCCACCGCTTAACAAAGGAAAACAAAAGTAGACTGGTGATCACAAGAGAGGCGCCAGGAGAAAGGTGGTGGATGGTGGACCTGCGGCATCTTATGAGATGTCGACCAAAAAAGGATGGTGCCATCATGACTCCCGCTCACAAACATGCTGCTGTGGACTGGATGCCATGTAGCGCAGTTGAGAGGGGCATCAGCACCGTTGAAGCTCATCACTTCCTTCATTACTCTTGTGTCCCAAAGCTGTGCAGAACAATAGCAAAAGTGACAAGCCATAAGTACCAGACACAGTAATATTGAATACCAGATTTCAAGCCATCTGACTCTGGACTGAGCAAGATATTCGAATGTGCAATACATTTGACAATCTGTTCACGAGTCCACACGGCTGGTGTGGTTGTCACTGTTTTAAGCTACAAGTGTGTGATGTGAAATTATTTAGTGCACGTTCTTAATCAGCGTATACAGTCTTTGATGACGGAAAGGACACTCGTTCTTCCCTGGTGGAATTTAGAAGACGAAAGCAACGTCATTGTGGAAACGCTGGAGAGTATTTTGTGCCCTATTGGAGCGGAAGAAAGGACGAAAGGACAAGCAAACAGCAAATGCATCGGTATTCGCTGTATCATTTATGCCTCCTTGAGCCCTTCATTGTTGCAAGTGAACTAGGTGGCAGGCATTGAACGTGCAACTCGGACTGCTTGCTCAACATAAATTATGTGTGGAAATTGGGGCTTGCCTTCCCCATCAGGCATTCAGCATAACATACGCCACAAATTTGGAAAAGCATGCCAGAAGCCTACTATTAATGTCCTGTGCGGGATTTTCAAGTGGGGCCCAGAGCGTAGTGTCTCAAAACCTCAAAAATGCAAAGACTATCCCAGGAAGGGCCAAAAATACGAAGGTGACGTTGACGATGCTGCTGAAGGCATCCTACTAGTGCGACACAATTGGTATGTTAGAGCCTTTCACAAAAGTACCTAAACTTTCAAGGTGCTGAGAGAAGAGGTTCCAACTTCACAAGCCAAATGCTTTCAAGCTCCATTTATTGAAGGAATGGAGAGAAGAGCAATAGTAAGGGGTGCAAATCTTTTCTGCCTCATGCCAGCTCACGGTCTGAAGCAGTGTCCATTTTCAAAATGTTAAGTGATTTTTCTGCTGCACAACTATTGTTCGTCGAAAGAGTGCTCTGTCTGGCAAGGCTTCATCAAAAAGTATGTGGGCAGGAATTTTTATTACAAAACATGTGATTTTGCTTACCTTTATTTGGCTGTCACGAGAAGCAGACAGGACAAAGTAGCCATTGTTGTGCCACTGAACTGACGTTACTTCATTCAAATGACCGTCCAAACTGGAGAGTGACTGCCCCCCCACACGCGCGTCCCACAGCCTTGCAGTGTAGTCTTTGCTGCCACTCACGATGATGCTCTACAGTCACAGCCTTGTAGGACCTTTCTTGTCACAATATGCTGGAGTGACCATGGGATTTCTGTGAAGGCTTCCAATCGACAAAACAGAAATCCAGGAAATTTCTGGCTTCTGGTGCAATCTTCGCGTTGTAAACATTATGCCCAGATTCAAGTCGATGCTTTGCGGAAGAACATTCTCCAATTCACTGGTGGCAAGTGTCCTGAGCCACCGAGTCTTTAAAAGGCAATTGACCTCAGCCATTCTGCATGCTCTCTTGAGATTTTCTGTGGGCTGAGTATAAGGAAGAAGATTGACATTTCAAGTGAACAACTTTGCTGTTCTTGCTGGACAAGCCCCAGGTCCTCTGAAAGACAACACTGTTCCAGTAAGCCAAAAACTATTCTATTTATTCCCGCAGTGGATTGAATTTTGGTGGTGCCGTGATGTTCAACAATTCTGGAGCTTGAAACACCCATATAGTATTGTAGTCCAAATTCCTATATATCTTGACATGCAGGGATCTGTAATGTCTGATGGACAACCAGGGATGTGGTTAACGATGGCAACCTCCAATTCCACATCCCAATAAAATTTCAAGGTCCTATATTCAGACAGTCACCGAGAATGGAAAATATGCCAGAGAATGGGTGACAATGCGACCCATCAGGGGTACATAAATGGGACACCAAAAATTTCCCCCCTACAGCAATGATAAAGCCACCTTGCGAGTGACGATATTTATGCATTGTGCCCTTTTAATCGGTCTTCAGTCTGTTTCTGCCCATATTCTTTGGGATATTTGTCAACAATAAAGGAACAATAAAATCTAGGATATCGCTTGAAAGGTCTCAGAGTCCTCTTGTGCATGCTGCCAGAGAATTCTTGCCCTTTCTATCAATTATGCCTCATAAACAGCAGGGCTTGCAATTGCATGAGCATGTGAACTTCTCTCGCCATTACTGGGTCAACGTACATGGTACAACACCCAAGAAGAGCCTGCAGTCGTCCCATAAGGTCATGCAAAACACAAATGCCAACTACAGATCTGGAGCAGTGGCAAGCATGCGAGCATCGAAAGTTACTGCGACCCAAATCCGATGTGAAACAATGCACGTCATGTAAGTCACATTTAACAACTCTTTCAAGAATCCTCGTAAAAAGGTGTCCTCCATTTATGGCGAAAGGTCAATTCAGTGCACCAATCTGTGGCTCCTCTCAATCAAGGCTCGCAAAAATCCAGAAGAATCGGCAATCAAGTGGAAACGAGGGGTGATATGAAGCAAAGCAGTATGTTGGCCAACTTTGAGTGTATCTGATGGGCTCCTGTCTCCTCCAGGAGATATGAGTGAAATGGTATTGGATTCTGTATTGCCTCTTTGAACGGCATATTGATGAGACTATCTTCTGTAACAGTCATGCAATCAAATCTCAGAGCAGATTGCGGGTTGACATAAAAGACATGGCTCACCGAAGATGGATGCCAATCACAGGAGAGAACGTCTCGTGCATGGCCGTTTAAAGCCCTGTCTTCCTGGCAAGTTACAAAATTCCAAATCTGCGACAGAGATGCGTTGCCCCTCAACCCAAAATTCAAGAATTTGCAAATGACCAAGAATCCTAGAAAGAGCAAACAGATGATGTGCAGCATTGATGCAACAAGGCGGATGAAATAGACAGTCGGCATTGACATTACAAGGATCGTGGATGATACCTTCAACATGGAGTCAGTGGATGCCGTCACAAATTTGACGCTGCTTGGGGAAAAGGACGTGCATTTCACAGCTTCCTTGTGGGCTACAAATTCCTGCAGCGTGTCCACATTTTGATAAGAGAAGTTTCTCCGGCTTTCTAAAATGGGCAACACTGTGCATGTCAACTCAGTGATTGATGAGGAGATTCATAGTATTTGACTGAGACCTCTTGTGATAACAACAATTTTCTATACCGTCGCCACTTTAAAGATTAGACCAAAAATAAATAATTCGAAATCGAGTGGTCCAACCATAAAGTTTGGTGGTCAATTTTAGTGTCAATTAAATCGAGGGATTTCCTAGGATTGCTGCGAAAGCGCTCGGCTCGACTCTCTTTCTCGACCTCAGGTATTGTCGAAAATTATTCCCCGTCCGAATAAATAACTTCTCGCGACGTCTCACTCTTTTTGGACCCTCGAGAAGAATGGTCCAAATTTAAAGTCACCGCAGACAATGGCCCTGGTCATATTTAAAGTTCAAAAAGCAATTAAAAAAATGGTCCAAATCTCCGGAAAACCCTCGACAGCTTGGTCAGATTTAAAATATGGCTAATCTTAAATGTGGCGACGTTAATTGCCTAGTTTTAGAGAAAAGTGAACACCGTCTCCTGTCAAATTTCACTGCAAGCAGGGCAAACTGTTCTGGCAATGGTAGAACCTTTGAAGGCAGAACTTTGCTAGCGAGAAAAAACACTCTAGCGGGACACGTTTCCCATGCAATTAACTGTGCTCCCACATTCAGATTGATAAGGGGGAAACACAAGGCACACACAGAATACATTATTCTTGGCCGAGGGCACTTGTGCACAGCAATCAAGCGATGAACAAATGAATGACAGTGTATACCTCTTGAAAGTCACTGTAAGCAATTACGATATGAAAACCCCTCTTCAATGTCGCCAACACAAGACACGCATGCCAAGAAAGCAACTAGAGGTCGCCCCATTCAATTTGATGATGAACCTATGTGTAAAACAAGAATGCAAGAAGCATCTCTGCTAATTGCCAATTCAGTGTATCAGGCTCACGATTTCAGCTACTGTTGCTAGGTGGAAAATGGACAAGTTTCTATAAATTTCTATAAACAGCACAAATCCCCTCTAATCAGTGTGAATAGGAAGCTTAAGCTTCCTGCTTATCAGGTAAAGGTTGAAGATGTGTCTCTTGAGCGGGCTACATGTTTCCGTATTTCCCAAAAACTCCAGTCTTGAAGTCCTACTGTACCTTGACAAGCTCGTTGCGTCCTTTCCAGTACTTGATATGGCCTATTCCATCACTGGTGACCAGCCAATTCTCATTGTGTGAGTATCGCATACTTGTGATTGCAGCTTCATGAGCCTGCAGGGAACCCTGACTTGTCATGTGTAGGCTGCACGTATCCTCATTGAATCCTCCAAATGATCACTTATTAATAGGCAACGGATCGTCAAGACATTGCGAAAAGCAACACGCATTAGTGAAGTGTTGAGATATGCTTATCTGCCTTGCACAATGCCCTGGCCCAGTTGCAATTGATTGAAACAACTCAGTAATAGAGTAATACATGCAAGATGATGGCATTGCAGGGACCATCTCAAGATTCAAACCTGAAGTATGCCCTCGAATTTGAAGGATAAACTGTTCCATAAAGTGAATTCTCCTCGGTGGCTGCCTGTTGAACATCTGCGTCCGTCGGGGCTCCATGCCAGGCTGTCAATGCTGCATCGTATCTGAGCACATGAGCAACCGGTACTCAGCTTTCAAAATTTGGCAGGGTATTTGAGTTGGAAATGTTGTGTACGATATGAATTACTGCATGAAGTGCCTGCGCGCACACTAGAAATATTACACAGGATTCCCCATTCAACCCTCACAAGGAATCGAACCCCGTGGATCATCAGACAATCTTGAGTCCAATATCACAGTTCTACTCAGCACTGCAATCTATTCCCTGCAGCGACCCACTGTGGCAATCCCCTGACTGCAGGTCCGAAGATATTTGACGATTGGATGGCGGCTCTTGCAGCTGATTGTTGCTCTCTGATGTTCATTCCTCTCTCTCAATTTTCTAGAATCATCAAAACCTTGAAACCCTACTCAGAAGATTCAGCTGCATGAGCATCACAACTATTAGTACAGCCAGAACATCAGCACCAAACGTGACTACTGGGACATGATGTAGATTTGGCATTATACACATGGCAACGACAAACATAGCCCGAATGCATCATGAGGTGTAAGAATCATGAAAATACTGTTGACAGAACTCTTATCCTATGAAGCAGCCGCTGTGTGCCATCTGGATTCAGCATGGTAGTCCCCTACACCTACTTGCTCTTTGGACTCACAATGTAGCAGGGAAAGTAATTTGGGAATTCTGCCCTACTTGCTTGATGTACAAGGTGACCAGAATTGCAACTCCTTCCTCAGACTGTGCTAAGACATGTTGTAGTAACAGCTCAATAGCCGTGGAGGACCCCCAAATGTCTACAATGGGTAGAATCTGGAGCTATGAATGATTGTAATCCATGGGACGCTGCTCAGATCCCTCCATGAATTTTCTGAGGCGCTGTGAACATTCCAATTCTGGAAACGCGGCTGTGCAATTGTATAAACAAAAAATGACTTCTTTGTTGCAATTGAGGCTGATGAATATGTCAAATGCACCTAATCACCTTGCAAAAGAGAAATTCCTCATGCAAGATCCAGCAGAACAAAGGCGTCAAGAAAGGGGACAAATAGCATGATAAATGTTGATGGTCCCATATATTATTGTTTGCCTAGATTGCAATCTGTCCTGGATTTGAAAACGCACGATGCGAGAAATATTACATTTATTTTGTTTGTACCAAAACATACATACAGGTACACATATCTCCCCTCCTCATTAGAATTGCACTCACACACCATCAAAATTTAGATTTCATGATGGGAGGCGGGGGGGGGGGCAACATGAAGTACAAGTCATGGCATTGAGAATGCAAAGTATCAGCAAAGCACATGCGGGGGCAAACCTTGTTGGTAGATGCGCTTGCAAAGCTGTTGGTGAAACTTGTTGCAGGCTGGGCAAGAGTGCGGTAGAGCGGGCTGAGCTGCATGCAGCAAAAAACAATTGCTGCCAGGAAAGAGGCATGCAGTAACGCAAAATTTTCTCCGCTTGGCATTGAGCAAGGGTTTGCTGGAGTAATAAATGAGATCAGACAGATTCTATTTACATACATGTATAGAGAATGATCCACTTCCAAAGCACAGAGCAGAATTCCAAGGTGACACAACTTCAACTCCTGTAGGGTTTTGGCTGAGGGTGTCAGCAGAAAGGTGAAGCCTATCATCAAGCTTCCAAGCTGCAATCAGAGTACCAAGTAAAGTCACGGCAGCCGAGCACATAACACAAAGCATTGCCAATTGTAGCAGGAAAATCCCACAAGCCCCAAGTCAAGCCCCAAATTCAGTTACACAGTCAACATGCTGCTAAGCAGGGATGTGTTCACGAGAGAATAGGGTTTTGTTAAGTAACAGCTGAATAGGCTGATAATGCTTTTAAAAACAGAGAAAAACATCGCTATGATGGGAGTCCTTCCTATAAGCAGAAGATGCCATCCGCGCTTGCAGAAGGTCTTTCCCCAAATTCAATGACAAAATCCACCAAACTCGGTGACAAAGACCTCTAAGATTGCACGATCGAAGCACATTAAGAAAGTCAAGGCGTAGTCCAGCATCAAAATAGCTGATTGACTTTGATTCAATTTGTCATTGCTCAAGAGTGCATGTGCCGCTGTTTTGTCTCTTGTAAGCAACAGTGTGCTCTGCTTGTGTCAGGGCGTATAGCCATAATAATTGAGTTCCTTCCTGTAAGCGGGAAATTGTGTCTCTTATCTCTAAAGGTGGACAGCCGTCGCTTTACCATCATGATGGAGCCCTGTGAGGCTTTGACAATTTTGAGAGCAGAGCCCTTCCCCCCCCTCCCCCCCTCCCGCTGAAAAGCATGATGATTCTATTGGTGATATTAGCTGATCTGTCAACAACAGAGGTTTGTGGCAGTAGTTCTTCATTTGGCTCAGTCTAGACTTCTCTAAAGTCTTGAGGACCAGCAGAGATCAAAGCTGGCTGTGAGAAGATCTTCAGTGGAGTCATGATCAAGACAGGGCGGGAGGGCCTGTCAGGACAGCACCAGACATGTCAAAATCAGAGTCATCAGCAATGCTGGATTTACCTACAGCACTGTAAAGCATCATCTCAGGAATTTGCCTTTGTTTGCATCCGGAGGCAAAGTAAGGATATTTGAGAATACTTGCTCTTGACAGACAATGAAGGTCGACAAGCCAGACACTAAGATGCAAGGACAGCATGGCATCCCCACTCCCTGCTCTCCATGTCAAGAAATCTTTGGTGTGCATCACACTCAAACTGCTGCAAGTAGGGAAGCATAAAATAAACTATTACTTTGGCAGGACCTTTTTTAGTATGCATTCAATATTCGTGGTCATGCAGGCCCAAGGAGGTGATATTTTAATATCATGATTGTGGCATACTAGGAGTATGCCACTAGGAGCCAAGCCTTTGGATATTTTTGTGTAGAAAGACCATGGGCACTTGATCAGCAACCCTTGAGTGTCTGTTCAAGACACCTGACAGTTTGGCTGCTGAGCTGAGGTGCTATGCAAAGATTGCAGCCTTTTGGTGAATTTCCTTTTGGTGAATTTATATTGCCCACTGTTGGATACTGTTTTTTTTTTTTTTTTTCTGCCATTGGCACCATCCTACTTACCTAAGTGTTCTTGACTTTTTCAGCAGATGAGGTACAAAGAGCACAGGCTTGAAAGCATCCAATGCAGAAATTTTTCCAACTGCCTTGTACCCAGGAGCCAAACTCTATTCTAGGAGCACAAAAATGAGGAGTGGTGACAGAATTTTTGGCCAGGCTGATATGTTTGAATTTTGACGTCAGGTTCATGGTAAAGATATCCCAAGATTAGAATGCTTGATTCCCCGTATTCAGAGTATATTCGCATTATCGAATATTAATTTCAGTGCAATGTTGATGATGCGTGAAACGTTTTGCAAGCTTTTGCGAGCATCAAATAATAGGCGATAAATTTGCCTCGTCATTTCATTGTTCACTTCCTGCAGTATCACTTCACTAGAAAAGCTTTCGGATCATGCCCTGACCGAGGATCTGTGACTGATCAATCCTCACCTGGGAAGCAGAGGCGGCCGATGGCAGCATGGCTTGGAGACTGCAATGCTGCCAATTCCTCCCTCTGCTCTGCATCAACATTAATGTGTATGTTCGCTGTAGCTTTTCCAGGCACAGCAACTACAATCACCAGCTTGCAAGCCATGCCATTTGATGATGAAGCCTCACAATCGAAAGGCCACTCCCACAAATACAATTCACACAAGGCTTTAGCCAAAATTATTTGTGATATAGAGAAACCAAACGTGCCTCCAAATCTTCAGTAGTCTGATATCCGGGAGAAGAATTTCCTTTATAAAAAGAACTGACTAAGAAGGTATCCTTGGTATACCTGTAACCAACTGGTTAGTGTGCCTGCAGTATCCAGGGTGCGCCTGCAAATTTAATCAAAGCAATCAGTCTTCGAGCGTAAGCACCTCATGAAATTGCTACCCTGAGAGTTGCACCGTATACAGCAAATTATTCACGCCAACTTACACCTTACTTACATTAGACTGAAACGGCTAAATATGTAATATGTTCTTCTCGCATATGCTGCTGGATGGAAGAGATTTTGAATAAGTCCCCAGCAAGAAATTTCTCCATGAAGTGAGCATGGCCCATGATTTGTGAAAGAATTTTGCCAACTTAGTGAGTTGTTTGCCGCAGGAAGCCAACTTTCCATAGCTACACATCCCATCATTCAACACCAAGCTAGATAGATGATATTGCATCAGTCATAATTCCAAGAGCACATACAGCTTTAATGAAGAATGAAAAGAAATCCTCAGGAATTACAATCGACTGTACACTATCAATTCGCGCCAGTTTCTGAATGCTGAATTTTGAACAGCTCAGATGCGATCAAGAGGTGCCATTAAATTGACGTCGTGCTTTTCTACTCCTGGTCATAGCAGAGATGTGAGGCAAAATATTGTACTATCCACTTGTGATCACGATGCACATGTATCACACGGCAAATCATGGCGGCCAGTGTCAACGCATTTCCTTCCTTGCAATGGAAAGAGAAGCCGGTGCCAAGGGAGGCTGAAGGCGTACACAAGTATTGGAGTCGCACATTATCTGGATGCCAACTTTTGAAGCACTGGTTTGTTTTCTTGGTTATTTTCTCTCCGGAGTTATCCCCACAATCTGCAGTCCTGACATTTTTCTCCTTGATTGGTTGTAACCGTCCACATTACCAGTATTCATGAATTTCTGGAAAGCTGTCCAAGCAAATCGGACCTTATTTGTCAAGCTGGAAATGAAGCGCAGAGAGTGCGAAATTGGCGGGGTCATGTAAATAGTTGATGAAAACTGAAAGATATGCGGCCTGGCCACAGTTATCTTACCAGATTTGAAATACATAACCTATCCAACGAGTCATTTAGAATAGCGCGTCTAAAAAGCTTCAGGTGCTAGAATTGACGGCCAAATTCAACGTGCACTTCTATGTTCCAAAAGAGCTTTGCACATATTGATACAGTCTAGAGATGTATTGCCATGAATTTCCTTTCTCAAGCATGACTAATGAACAAGTGCCATACCTTTGAATGGAGCTCTGTACCGCTTTTTCTGGCTCACAAGTCAGCCCTCTATTGCGTTTGAAGCAATTATCAGCCCGCACAGCCAATCTCTTGTCCTTCTCTTCGAATTTCATGAAAGTTAAACTGCTACAGATGCCTAATGGAGCTCCAGGGTTAAACCAGCAATATTATATTGGCACTACATTTATGACTTCTGTTTGCAATTCAGTGTTCACAAATGACTTTCATGCTCATTTCGCTTCATACCTATCCGCTGGAGGGCCTGTGATTGTCAGAAGAAGAAGAAGAAGAAGAAGAAGATGAAGAAGATGAAGATGTTACAATATGATTAACCTGGCAAATGATTTCACTCAAAACCCTAAATTAGCAAGGAGGACGATGACGAAGAACTGGAATACTCGCTTTTCTTCGCGTACATTACATAGTAGACAGGCCTTACCACGCACACAATGCCATAACTGAATTGCCAACTCTATAGCGTACAACTCCCGCACAGAAATCTACTATGGGAGGGTCCGACGTCTTCGAGGAGATGAAATTCGAGTGTGCTTATGCACAGCTGTATCGTACCTTCGAACATGCTTTGCTTTTAAAGACCCTGCCATTGTCGCCGTTGCCGCTCGCAGTGGGTGTCGCAGACACAACACTCCATGAAGGCGCGGAAAACTTGACTGGGGAACAAGTCGAACTTGCCGGTACACATACATGGGCCGACAGAGACTCCATACCTCAGGTGTGGATAACACGGGAGCATCTGCAGTACAGTCATTTCAAAAAGAACTTCACCGGCTCGACTCCTGTACCACTTCTTTCCCTTAGCCCCTGAGAGCCAAGTCGAGGTCACTTCACTTTGGTGGGGCCTAAGGGCAGGAAGCCCCTAATCCTGCACATGAAGTTAGTGATTTAAGCTTCTAGGAAGTAGAACAATATAGGCGGAGCTGCAAGTGCCAATAGCCAATTTACTAGGACAGCTGTTTGTAAGCAGAGTCCCGGTTGCAATGCCTGTCAGATCCAATCTGTCAACCTTTCAGACCAGTGGCATTTTCCAAGAGATACAAGACATTAGCCAGTTAGAGGCATGTCCTGAGTATCTGTACCCACAAGTCAAATATGATTGTCACTCAAGACCATTCAATATATGGAATAAACACGCCCTACGAACAGCTATTTATGGAACAAGCGCGTGTGCCCCGTCGACACCTTCGATCATTGGGGTCGGAATCGCATCAATTTGCCATTCAAATTTGCTGGAGTTTCTCATTGTGTAAAAGAAATAAACTTTCTTTTATTTGTATCTGAAGAGCTTTGTCAAATTTAATCTACCACAGCATTGCTTCACAGATAATTAGCTGTTCTTTGGCCAGTCCTTGAGAAAAAAGGCAATGCAATGAATCCCAATGAATAGCCATCAGCTGTGAATATGGTGCAGTCATGTTACAGTTTTGGGCATAATACTTGCAAGCATGGCCAAACTTCCATCCTTGATAAAGAAAAGTATGTGGATTCTGCTGTGGAATACCAAAGTTTTGTGCCCTTCCAAATCTTTTGCGCAGATTGTCCCATAAGCTCAAATCACTTTCCGCGTACCAGTATCACCGATTGCTCAAGTCAGCCTGAACAAATGCCATCGCTAATTATTGCTGGTGTCATCAGAGACTATGATCACACCGAGATAATAGAGTGTTCGATTGTTGAGCACCCATTTGATTGTTTTGGACAATTCGATGCAGGTTGCTTGGAATGAACCTTTCCTGCCTCCTCCCATCAGTGGTGACAGCCACCTACATACAAGCAGAACGCTTTGCAGATTTTCATCTATCACCAAATGCTAGTGATGAGGCAATTGAGGTGTAAATATTGTGCATTGCCTCAGCTGCCCTGGTCGCAGCAATAGTATCTTCATATCATTCTGTTTCAAAACAAAAATAAGTCAAACTCATCATCATCTTCACTTGCTCTGCGTGTCCCTGTGGGATGTCATGCCTATTCAAATTTGGTTGTTGGGGATGGGGTGAAGGCCATGGAAACTTGATTTCACCAGAAGGGGCCTCGAGCAAGTTGAGTTTAAGGGTATATTGTATAGCAGGGATTATATGAGGAAATGATCATCTGCCTCCTCTCCTTTTTTCAAAGCAAATCACCACGTTGCTCTCTATATTTGAGGCGACGTTTGCAATGGGGCTCCCCCATCAGCGCTAAACACGATTGCACTTCTTGGGGACACCTGTAATATGAAACTGTGCATTCTGCATTGTGGTCCAAAGTAGATTCAGGGCTCAAGTGCAGGCCTGCCTCTGACCTGCAATCACCCCAAGTGCAAAATGAAGTGCTTCTGAGACCTAAGATGCATTTTCAAACTGCTTGATGTACCTTCAGCTTGATAAGCAACCAACATCAAAGTGACCTGAGGCATTCAAAAGTCAGTAAGCCCTCCATCATAAAGCGGGCACCGTGAGGCTCCCTTCTCGCGATAATCACTGCTAATATTCTCCTTCACGTCATCTTTTGGGGAACAACATGTCATGATACGCTGTGACCTAGTTTCAACTCCTCACAATGTGTGGTCATTGAGAAGGCGAGCCACATCAAACAAGCAAGCCCAATGGGGTTTCTCGCTTGTTGAGAGGGAAGTAAGCAACCCAGAGAGTGACTGCAATATGAGGTGCCAAACGAGGCTGACACTTCTGAAGGTCGAAGATTTTGGAAAAGATGGCTGTGAGGAGAGTTGTCAAGGATGGCTTGGTTGGACAGGGTGACAAAACAATATGTAGGCTCTGTTTGGCTAGACACCTGCAAATCATCCTGATAGATAACCCATTGCCATCAACATACTGTTTGGTGCTTATGCGGCAGGTTTCAATGGGCCGCAAATTTGTGATGGTGAGGGAGGGCAGTGAAGGAGTGCCCATACCCCATATTTCTGTGGCCATCGCACCTGCCGCCTATAGATTCTCAGATTCATCAGAAAGCAGCACCTGAGGAGAAATGATTTTTTGTTGAGCATGCCTGGAGGATGACAATTCACCGCATCCAAGCCTCATATCTAGACAGGCATATGACCTGAGGAAGACATATTTGTGCACGAAGAGGCATATATTGCCCTCAGCAGGGCAATGATCCTTGCAGGTGTACTGCTCAGCAAGTTTCAGGTTCGGTGCTTAGCGCTGAACGACCCCTACGCTCATGCCATGTGTGGATGTTTAGGGAATTTTTATGGAGAGGACTCGAGAGGACTCCGGTAGACAAAATGTATGTATTCAAGCCCATTGTGATCCATTGAGACCACACAAAAGATGAGAGTCAGAGATCCTTTTTCATTTCTTCTAATGGAATCCTCCTCGTTTCTGATCAAGCCCAGACCTTGTGTCCTGTGGCTAGGGTCTTACAATATCATTTTGTCTTCCTAAGAAGTAGATATTGTTGAGACTGGTATTGCTCTTTGGCTCCATTCAATGCCTCCAAGAACTACACTGGTAGGCCTTGAACAACAGCTGTGCACAAATAGTAAAATATTGCCAGAATCAGCGGCACAATCAGGAAAGCAGCTTTGTCGGCTCTAAGAATACATCGTTGAATGAGTATATGGCCACAGGACCAGACATTGTAAACAGCATACCACAGTTTGACAGCATTACTGATCTTTGACTTAGCATCAAGTATCCATAGGACGATGCCCTTCTTCTTGGGACACTTGAATTAGCCGGCTCAAGAGAAGAGAAGACTTTGAGCCCCTCTCTCTTCTCCTGTCCGTTGCAGGAGGACATTTGCTCCTGACTCAAGCAGATGGTCTTGCATGAAGCATAAATGCTGCAAAAATTCCGTGGTGTGTTTCTGACTCAGATTGGCAGAGCTGCAGTACCCCAGGGAAGCTCCTCACAAAGTCAGGGCCAGGCTGTTGCAGTTTCCATAAGCACAGCAACTTTTATTATTCCTGACGATGAAATGCAGCTTTGACACCATGCAATTTTTCCTTAGCTTGATACTGTGGTGTCCTGGTTTTGTCTGGAGCTGGAGTTTGCAGATTAATAGCAGCCAGCTTTTTAAGCACTACCTTTGAAGCGTCTTTTCATCAAAGATGTATGGGTACAAGGGTTTAAGAAACTGTTAGCTGGAAGGTGTTAGCGTATCGGACTATCACCTGTACAACCTCCAAACCCACAGTGCATTGTCGCTGTGAAGAGACCTCTCTTACAGAATAGAGTATACGTAGTCCTGAGATTAGCAGCCCAGGCAGCTGGTCTTTCATGCCCTGTATACGAAGTCCTTTACAGGGGTAGACAGTTCAGGGAGATTTTCCTGTATTGCTGACCCAAATCAAGAGTAATTACAACATTTACATATTATGTGTTAAATTACCCTTGTAAAACTAGCAGACGGGTTCCTGTTGGCATCGCCTGAAACGATCAAGGTGAAAGCCATCATAGCAGGCAATTCAAGACAGGCACAAACTTATAGCATGACAATTGGTACCAGTCATTGAAGTATCACATTCAATTTGCACAGAAAATACTTGTAAACCGATGATTGGTTTCAGCAAACTATGTTACATGCTTTGGCAGTCGGTTTTGAATCTATTAATCCTCAGTGGGGTACAGGACCCCCTCCATTGAAGGCATCATTTTGTAGACGCCATTCACTGACTCTTGGTGTGCCTATCCTGGATTCTGGCAGTAATTTACCTCTTGACCTTTTGCATTTAATCTTCCTTTGGCATGCGTATATTGAATTGTACATAAGATCCTATGAACTACAATTAATGTGCAGAAAGAACAGTACAGAGCCGGTGTGGCCGCCAAATAATTCTGAGCGCTACACATCAACAATCTGCCATTCTCCTTCCGCCAAATCCCCCTGGCATTTCCATTTGAGGTAGCAAATGTCATCCTAGTTCAATTTTATAGGGGCATCGGATTATTTGCAGAACTGACGATCCCATATATTGAAAATGTGAAGATATTCGTATTGATCTGGCACACTTGCAAGATCCAGCTTACAGCATGACTTGAAACAACCAGACATGTACTGAAGGCTTCAAGGGCCACAATTTATTCTCATGATTATCCATAAATGTAACTTTTACTGGCAAACCTTGACTTCCAGGCTTGGAAAGAGCATGTTGAATGCAATGACCGCATTGCACACCCTTCTATTCATTTAATAAGTTGCGAAATAAATAAATATCGCTTGCCGTCAGTCGTTTCAAAGTTTTCACGCAACCGGCCCGACGGATTCTGTAGTATTTTGCTGGGTCGGCAGCTGTGTGCTACACGCTTTGTTGATGCGTTCAGATTTTCTTCCGTCCCCGAATGAGGCGTTGAATGACAATTCTGGACACTCAATACTCTGCTGTTGGCCTTCTCGCCCGGCGCATCGTCTCGTTCTGAATTTCATCCTAACATGTGATACCCTGACCCTCCCAACTTTCACACCGCAAATGCACTCGATTCAGAGGAGAGATTCTATTACGCCCACTAGGGTGATGCGATTGCTGCAACTTTGAAGGTCTGGAGAATATAGGGACCGCCCTGTTAGAGGTCCTGAGTATCTGTGGATTCCAACACACATTAGAACTCATGAGGGACATTGATATCCTTGGCGACCCTGAGCTGGGATGGTGGATAAGCAGGGAAACAGCTGACTCCAGAAAATGTCTGTGCCAGCAAAATGTGTTGGGTCAATAATCTCAATTTGAAGAGGACAATCTCCATGTGGATGGCAGAGGGTAATCACATACCCTATTGTTTGGGGTGTTCTGGCAAGGGTTGCTGGAAAAAGCGCGACTCAGTCTATTGACTGTTAATCATCAAGAAACCTCCTTTCACAAATCTCAACTTTGTTTTAGCGACTCCGGTGAACATTGATTCAAGTTCAGATCCTTGCGCGTAGAATCTTGCTTCTATGATGGTAACAGTTGCAATGGTTATTGTTTTTATGTCGTCAAATATTGAGAAAATATCTTTGTCCCCTCCCCATTGAGGGTATTTCAAGGTTGGCTAAACTTGCTGCATACCTTGCACCGCACACAGAACACTGCACCACATGAGGAATAGGCATCTTCGATTTTTATATTTCAGTTCTCCAACACCTCAGGTCCTAGGAAAATCACCTGCTATGTTTCCAGCAGACTTGATGAATGCGCTAGGCAACCGAAAAGCTGGACTGGAATTTTGAGATGGCTCACAGATTGATGTTGTATTGCACTGACAAGGAAGCAATCTCAGCTTCCTAGAGAAGAAAATTAAATAACTCATACTCTCTGTGAAAGCCCTTCTCTCAGTACACGTTGAAGGCCTTTCTGGTCCTCACATTTGTCCAGCAGAAGAAGATACATGCACTGGAGCAGGTGCAAATTGATTTTAGTCCCATCCATGGGTGTCTAGTACATTGTGGCGATTGAAATGAGATCAAATATTAAACTTGAACAAGCTGTCAAGCTTTTTTTACTGTAATCAATTCTTGCACTTCTTGCAATTTCCTGTTTGATCAGCTCCAGAGCAATTTCGGAGTTGACAGTAATGGAAGATAAAACTCCGCCTCAAGATAGCCATCCTGTAGGGGACAAGGTGGGTGATGAAAGGTCAGGAGGGCAGATGATAAGAGAAAACCCATGAATAAACCTTGATAAACCGGTAAAACTAGCTAGAGGGGGAGAAAAACTTTGATAAATACATTAAATGAAAGGTCTTCAAAATTGCGCTTGTGCTGGAAGCTTCAAATTCTACTGACACTGCATGCAGCTGATTATTCTTGATCAAAGCTGTACTTGCCTCCAGAGAAAACCCAGAGAAAACTAATACAGCATTTTTCAGGGCTAAATATGGGAACCAATAAAGCACATGATGCACTTAAAGTTGAATTTGCCTGCATTTCATGGCTTGATGGCAGCCTGGAGTAGGGGTACATCAAGCAAGCAGAAGGCAATTCTACTGAATCCCCCGCATAGTCAAGTACAGAGATACTCTTTCTGAGCTCAACAGGTCTGTCTCTCCCTGTTTGATCCATTGGTAGCTCTGTACTACGATCCTGAGGGTGAATGGGGAGGATTGGTTGGAGTTTTCTCCAGGTTTTCTCCGGTTTCTCCTCTTATCAGTTACTATCCTCTCCAGGACCATTTTGTTTTCTCCTTTTATCATACCTCAATAAGGGTTCATGAGATTTAAAAACCTATATTTTTAAATTTATTTGTTTTATTTGTTTGTCACTTATCACCCACCTTGGCATGGGAATCAATTTGACGATAAATAATGTCAAAACTTGGTGGCAATTGAGCGCTTTCGCATATATCCTGAGATCTCCCATTGATTGAATGAACAAAAATGTTGAGCAGCGATTTCAAGGAACATTTTACAGTTCGCTAAGTTTGAATCGCTAATCTCGACTTCATTATTGTTGGTCCAATCATTCGATCGCTACGATGTATACTGCGTAACTTTGAGGGATGTGTACAATCAAGTAGATCACCGTTGCTCGCAACTTGACATTCTTTATGGAGGATCCTCGTGGATCATTCATGCCACCACAGTGCCTGATATATCATCACATGTACTATCAACAATTCGGTTGAAGGTACTCATGTGTGGCAGGTCCTCATATTGTCTGGGAGGATGTGGAAGCTCATCAAAGCGTGCCAACAGCCATGGGGAGATTGTATCATCTTCCACTGCAGCAAGCACTGGAAGGCAACACCATGCATGTATTCTCTTCTGGAGGATCTACAATTGCTGAGCATGTCTTGGCCGCTATCTTTAAAGTGAGCTCGACATTCAGCTCCACTTCAGGTATCTGTATGATACTCAAAATTGTAGGAACTGGGGCTCTGAAGGAATGGCACTCCAGAAGGTAAAAAGATATATTGCCGTGGTCCTGATGAGTCGAGACCTGAATTTTCATGCAAGAAAGCAGACGACCAATAATGTTCCAATCTTTGTATTGAGCCTGATCACTCCAACTCTGAATTGTGTTGGTGCATTCTTTGATTGAAAGCCATATCTAAGCATAGGGTCGATTGTGTTTGATTGTGAGCGATTCTTGAAATTTTTGCACCAGATTTAGCAACACTTGGAACTTTTGTAACCCAAAGCTATCACATACAAAAATTCTGCAAGCCACTGTCCATCAGACAATGCAAACACATATGGGTCTGCTTCAAAGAAGCTGATTTTATCTGAGTGGCCCCTGAAATAATAAGAAAGGAATCTCAAATTCCCTGTCTAGGCCCAAATTTATTGGTCAAAAATTAGATCTGTCCTTGAAGACCTGTGAAATGTCTGAATTTGCAATTCATTGCCATCCATTTGTTGCATCAACTCCTGTGATAGTTCAGTGCTGAATAATAATCCCTCACTCTAGAACAGCTGGACTAGGAAGCTCTGAGGGAGGGAGGAATTTGTTCAAGGAAATCAGCAGACATATGATCAAAATTCAGAATTTGGAATGCAGGAGAACCACCAGAGTCTCCTCTTTCCTCCTATTCTCGAAATGTCAGACAGTGTTGCAATTTGGCTCCAGATACATTTGCGGCTGTTGTGATTGGAGTTCAGAACTCTTTGAATGTGTAATTCATTCACATCATTGGTGTAATGCATCCTTTCTAGCAAATTTGTTGTGTCAAAATCAAGAAAAATCGTACTGTACCATCTTTGTCTCACCTCAAAGACTGATCCAGCTTTGGCCTAAGAGCTTGCAAAAGAAAATTTGCACCCTGGTATTGTTGCTTGATGACGAGCAGGTTTGGTTACGTAATCTGAAAATCATGGCAGTGGCTCACTCAGCAAATCAAGAAATGTGTGTTTTGTGAGTTTGGAGTTTTCTGCATAGTTGAATTGCTTCAAGCAATATTTGGAGACTTTGCTTCCAGGGGTCCCCAAGGAGGTGCATCTACTCTGATCTCACAAGCAAGCTCGAAACCATTAATGATAACGGTCATTTTAATCATGATAGCCGATATACTATTTGAAATTACAACAACCTCTGCCTTGTTTCTCTGGTGAGGGCAACGTCATTGACACAATTTGCGTTGACATGGCTCTGACGTCGTTCAAATCTCGTACCAGGACAAACATTATATGAACTTGTCAAAATAAAACCTACCCTGAAACTTTAACCGCAAAGAATTGAAGGTTTAGAACAGACAAAGAAAATGGCAATCAAATCCCCCTTCTTCCAGGGGAGACTGTTCCCTTTCATTCTCCCCCCGGGCAGAATCCTAGCTCGTTTATACTTGAAAAACTAGGAAATTTGATTCCACAAATTTGCAAAGTCGGTGTAAGTCAAAATTGAGTGTGAAATCCTGCAGAAAGTGTGCAGTGCCAAAAAGCTTTCTGGAAAGCATGTAACCCCCGGAATGTATTGGATCCTTCCATGATGCTATTTCACACAGTCAACATGTCTGGGAGATGTTCATGCCAGAATTTTTCGTAAGCGACAGCATGAGTGGCCGAAGGTGCTTCCTTCGTAAAAACACATCTCTATAAAGCAATTTAAGCTTCTTCTACACAGGGGATGCTCAATTGGCGAGGATACCCGCTTACAGAAACGTTCCCCAAACTGGACAACAATAATCACTGAATCCGATGACAAAAATCACCGGATCCAACGATTGAAACTCCCAATATTGCCTTATACTAGGTAATGAGAGCATATTATCAGCATCAAAATTAGCTGTTTTACATGCAATGACCTTCGGCATACAACAGTAACTTTGTTGCTGACATGACTCGTTCCTCGTAAACAACAATTTGCCTCGCATTTCTAGGGCTGACAAACCTATAAAATTGATTCAAATTGCCTCCCTCCATGCAGGGAATTATGTCTCTTATTCCTGAAGGATGGAAGCCCACACCATCCATCCAGATAAATTCCCTCCCAGCCAGCCATATATCCAAAAAGCATGGCCCCCACTTAGCAGCGTATGAGCCCTGTCAGGTATCAACAACAGAGACTGCGCTTTCGCCAAAGTAATTTTTGGAGCCATTTTGGGACCCTCTGCATAGCCACAGAGCTATGGATTTATTTTTACGCAGAAACGCGCCTCCGCATCCGCATAGGCCTTATCCGCACAAATCAAACCGTTCGAACTTGTTAATCGCTGTCCGATTCGAGATCGAATTCAAGTTTTTGGAATTTCACTGTCCAAATCGCTGTCTCCGCACGCTTCTTGGGATTATAATCATGGGGACGGATAAGGAAATTAAGGTTGTCCGCATGCCAGATTCAATTAATTACGGGAAGGCAAAGGGACACTACGGTATAATGCGTGTCAGAATCTGAAGCGCTTTTAAAGCTGGTATCCTGTGCAATATCAGAAATGCTATTGTTGAAACTGGGGGTACATCTCTTGTTGATAATCCGGAGACAAGTGAGAACATCCCTCGCTTACCAGCTAACAGCGACACTTTCTATTGAAAATGAACCACTAATTACATAAGTTGTTGCTACCTAAGTATTCGTGTTCATACAACCTGCTCGATGGAATGTGCAAAGAATAGATATGTCAAACAATAAGGTCAACGTTAAGCACTCGAAGACAGCATTGATTATTGAATCAAACATGCTGAGATTGAAGTCTTCCATGCAGTAAATACCATATTAGGGGGAGAAGGGGGGGAGGGTGGAACACATCATAAGGCATGTGTTTCTGCCTGAACTCTCCCTCCCCTTCCTTCTCAATCCGCACTGCCCTGCCCTCAAGTGGTGCCAGACTGACTGCACCTCCGTTGCTTGCCAATTGAAGCTGGAGGATACAAGTATTTGGACCGAGTTGTGAGTATACGCCCTGATATCAAGACAATTACAGTCCACAAGCCTTTTAGCAGGGGGGTCCGGTTTTCAGACTTGTACCTCGCTTACAGGATATCCCTCCTTATCCATAAGCGACGATCTGCCCAATTGAGCCAAAGTTCCTCGCTCAGATTTAAACCCTACATTTAAGCGAGACATACTGTCGAGACACGTCAGCGACGAAATCTTGCGGTGCGACGACGAATTATGCAAGTCATACGGCTTCTTGGATGCCCATTGTGCTTTGTCTTACTTACAATTGCAAATTTTTGCCACAACGGAAGACTTCATCGTCGAATCTCGAGGGGTTTGTCGCAGAATTTGGGGTGTTTAAGCGGGGATTCAGGCCAATTTGGCATCCCCCGCTTAGAAGAAGCGAGGCTCGCTTTACAGCGACATTTTTCTAGGGGAAAAGCACCGTCGGCCACTCGAGCTGTCGCTTACAAAGGATTCCCGCTTAAACACCCCCCCGGCTTAAGGGCATGTGGACTGTACTCTCACCTGCATATAACAATTTATTCTGAGATTGGCCAAAAATTGCTAGATAGTCAATTGGCCGTCACAGCTGGGATGTATCAGATTAAGATAATTTTATGCGGCTGAAGTTGGAAGTAATCCATCCATTGAGCTGAGACCTTCTGCTCATGTGTACTTCATATGAGTACACTATTGAGATTGTTAGAATTACGCTGAATAATGCCCCTCTATAATTGCAGGAATGGGAAGGCCAAAATTTTTGCAGCAATAGGGAGCACCATAGCCTTGGTGCCAACACACTTAACAGTTCAGGTGAGCTGACGCTGACAGAGTGAAATGGACTCATTTTACTGAAAGAGATTAGACCAATCCTCTATTTGACCAAGCTGCAAAGCCAATTTTTGTGATTTGACAGCATTGCATACTTTCAATTATCAATTTACTTACAAGTGATGAGATCCAAGGTCAATTCTGAGGGGGCGGAAAGTCTGGCTTTGCGTTATCAAAGCAACAATTGGCTTGAAATGCCGATTATGAGTCTCCAAAGTCATGTACTTGTATGATGGATAATTTCTCTTGGCGCACCTTGTGAAGTGATCGCTCTTTTGGCGGCGATGGTCAGGAGCCTTTACAGTATGTCAAGACCAGTGCTCTGTATGGATTGCAGTGCGATACTTGTCATGAAAGAAAGTGTTGACCCCAAACACTAAAAGTCGTTTATCCATTGTTTGCCGAAATTTTATCACTCAAAATTTGGTCAACATTTTGGGAACTCTCATCCATCTGGTATGAATTCTGGCAAGTGCAGCTCTTTGCATGGAACAAATGCATGTACTTTCCCACGCTGCTTTTGTTCAGCCAATCATCAATTTTAATATACTTTTGCATTTCAGATGTACAATCTAATGTGATGCAACTTTGGTCTGCCCTTTTCAACCCCGGCACTGTGAAATGGAGACAATCCATGATATGATTCTGGCATGGCATTAATTTGAACTTAAAACCCCACAGATCAATACACTAGAGTCATTCTGCGCTTCTAAAAGAGAGGATCTTTCTCATATACAGTGCAGGAACAATCACATGGAAGGTTTGTTATATGCCAACTTTGAAAGTCACCGTCAACCACTCCTGTACACTAGAATGGTCTCTGTGGCCCGGGAGTTGTTTATTATCGCTCTCCCATGCTCTTTTCAAGCTTGTTACTGACTCTTTGGTCACTGCATCCTCAAATATTTTGGATACTACTGATTAAGGCAGTGTGCGCATAATACAGTACAAATCGGTTTCCTTTCTACAATGGCAAACTCTGCAACTCCTGCTGTATGGCAGACTACACTATCTCGAACCATTTGAGCGCGCCTTTCTAAAATGGCAAACTCTGCACTCCTGCTGTATGGCAGAATACACTATCTCGAACCATTTCAGCACGAGACAGGGAAAAATCTGCAACTTACGGTGCTGGCGAATCTCGCATCCTTATCTCTTTGTTCAGCCAATCAATGTACAGTAAAGCTCTGCGATCTGCAATCACGGTCTGGTCCAGTCAAATGAAATGCAATTTTTTGAACAGAGATATCCTTTTCACTTAAATTCTGAGATCTGAGAGTTCTTTTTTGACATTACACTTTGCACATGACTTGGAATTAGTTCTCTGTGGTGCAGAGAAGATTTGAGGCTATTTGCCTTCACAAATTTATCTCATACTAATATGTTAGAGAGGCAGGGGTCCAGCAAAATCTATAATCTATACCCAGACCAAGCTCATTTAGAAAGGAAAAAATGACAAACACGTGTGGCTCACAAGTCCGGACTGATTCTGATTGATACGTCACAAATAAGGAGAAGAAAGATATCTCACTTTTCGTGGCTGCAGATCTATCAGCACCTGGACTCTCAACTGTTGGCGAGGGGTGTTCGTCACCTACAAGTGGCCTGAAATATGCAAAAAATCTGTATAAGCTGGATGGGCCAGCAACACATCGTGCAAAAAGCTGTGACTTGCCTTTCACAATCAGCATCGGGGAACAACTTGAAGGCATCATTGACGTCTACCCACTGAAGCAAGCAGATGATCCCGGCTCAGAGAGGTCTATCGGCTTGATTATGGGTATGCAAGATGAAAACTCGGACGACAAACACAGACCTTTTCAAGGTAATTCTGTTCAAAGGAGAGGAACCTTCCATCAGGAGGTCATCATCCAAATTGTCCAAGGAATCAATGAGCACCAATTCCTGCAAGTGGATTGCCAATCTTGCCACCCGATCCATCCAAAAGAGTGCATGTGCTAGAATTAGCCACTGCCTAATATGCAGAGATCTTGAAGCAACTGGCTTAATAATCTCCAGACCTGCATGCAATGGTCCAAAGCTGTCAGTGTTTGTCATATACAGTCCATAGTCCATCAAGCAAACACCCTCCAAATCCTAGTAAACCCTTTACTTGTTGGACTTATTCGCTTTCTGGAAAGGGAATGAATGTTCTCTTGAAGGATCAAATATACACGAAGCAAGCTTTTTATTTCTTTTCCGCGGTCCTTCGTGAAGAGCACACACTTGGTCAGCATGAAATGAGGGGCTGATGCTAAGGATACTAAGAACACCAGAATAGGAATCTCAAATCAAGTCTGGCTGACACCCTCGAGAATTCCTGTGCTCAAAGGTGCAATTGAAGCTCTGAAGCTTCTTTTATTGATGATTTACTGAGTTGCTAAGGGTATGAGGTACATTAGAGATGTTGAATTCCTATCATAAAAGGTGCCAGCTGGTCAATTACAGTGGTCTAGTCGCAAAGGTGCGACTGCAATAGGAACTGTCGGGCACATATAGATTATTCTTCTTACAAAAGGAGTATAAGTTTGATTACCAATTGGATATTTCTCATCTCAATTTTTTGGGCATAGAATTAGGGGTCTCCGACGGAGAACTATGCACTCAATCTGTTCATGGAGGCTTCAAATCCCCCCATATCAATGCCAAATACTCCTGCCCATCTTTGAAATGATAAAGATGCACCACCAGGTGGTAGAGGTATCACTTTGATAGGAGATATCACCAAACCACCGGTCAACACTCCCAGGGTCTGAATTTGGAAGGTTTTGTGGTTGACCTCGGAGGAATACGATTGGACGAGAGAAGGTACACGCGTAGGGAGAACAAGTCTCTTGCAGTCAAATTCAGGTCAAGCGCCTGAAAATCAGTGAATTAAGGCAGAATTTCGCACTGTCAAATGTAAACCACGGTCAATTACTCAGGGCAAATCCCCCAAATATGAAATTTGGTAGGATTAGATGTCGTGAAAGAAACCAATTTTATTCCACGCAACTTGTGCCTCTCTGTTAATCTGCTGAGGCGCCGTGAATAGTTCCTGGCGTTTCGAACGCGACCGTGAAATTCTCCAATCTCAGAATAGTCCATTAGGCAAGGAGCTTGCCGAGATAGCCGCACCCAATCGACTATCGAGGTTGAGGATTCTCATCCGACGTCCAGAAGAGCAAATGCTTCGAGAAAGGGAAGCAGCAGCATAAGAAATGCTGTTGGTACCATGATCTTCGTCTTGACCAGAACGCTGTTCCACTGCAAATTGTAAAATGCCCAACCATGAATTATTTTAATAAAATCTGAAGGATTTTGCTCCCAACCGTGAAATGTGCACACCACACGTCATGACCTATTTTCAATCTTGATATGGGTGGGCGACAGTGGGTTACTTGTAAAAGTATGTTATCTGGACAAGGTATGAAATATTGTTCATGAAGATAAAAATCAATGTAGCCTGAAGGCGTATGGGGACCTCAAAGCCTGCATTTCGCCTTCTCCTGCTCATCTCAACGAATCATCCCATCCCAAAACACAGCTCAGATCCAAATCCCATGGCCAAACTTATAAAATTGATCAAAATGGCCTCTCACGCCCATTCCAGTGATTGTTCAATTTTTAATTGCCTTAAACTCAAACATTTATTCCAGCTATGCAGTCGATCCGTATGGACCACCAGCTGTCTGCAGCTGATTGTTATAGACTCGATTTTGTGCTGCCTCACACTACAATACCCATTTTCCCCTGGTTTCCCCTGCCTTAAGATTTTCTGCCACTTTGTAGGAGCTGATCGCTTTCAGCAAGCTGATCTCTATGCGCTTCCAGCTGATGCTGGACTTGCCTTCAGCAGCGAACATAAGGACAGAATAGGAGAAACCGGCCTGAAAAGACAAAATAGGTACAAAGCATTACCTTTCTCACCTGAGCACAAGTTTCATCTGTAAGCAATGTCATTTGCTGACATTCAGGAAGCGAACTGTTCTCTAGCGTTGAATCTTCTTGCATTCCCAAATTTGGGGGTAGCCTGAATTTCTGCAATTGCCTTCAGAGGACCGCACAGCAATCACCCAGCGCTATTTGTCTGGAATGTTCCTCAACATGGAGTGAACACATGCACCTTTTTGTGCAAGGTTTTTGCTTCCCAATCCCACTGGTCTCCCCCGCTCATAACAGTGGTCAGTGCCAGTGGCTGAATGTCAAATGTCCAGTGCATTCCTAAATCCCTGGGGAGAAAATGGGATCACTTCTCGGAAGGGCAAATACACCTAAAACTGCTGGACCTCCTCTGAAGTAAATAAATCACATTCTAAAGGAATTTCAGTCTTGATAAGCGAGGCCTTGGGCGATAATTGATCACTCTCGGTCTGTAGCCGGGTTTGCTGTTTTCTGCAAGGAAAAGAATGAGTCTGTTGCCTGGCACTTTCCAGTGAGTCGCTTAATAAAAGCTTCTTACATAGAGTTTCAGAAAATTTGAGGTCTATGGAAGCCTAGGCTCCTGGAGCAATAGGTACATTTGGAGAGCGGGACAATTCTCCACATTCAGGACATAGTCTTAGCAGAATTTCCCTCACGGCACTTGACTTTGCTCCATTATTTACGTAAATTCCAGGGAAATGCACAGTGTGCACAGGAAGATCCAAAATCTACTGGGCAATGTGCACTTCTGGATATCAAATAAAGTGATCCAAATATTCTTGACAAGTTTCATGGTCTCCATCTTGACGAAGCTATCACAAGCTATATATATATATACCACAAAGCATTTGTGAGATGAATAAGCCCGCTTGAATGTGTCGAGAACTTCACAATATAACAAGACATGCTTGCTGAAAATTGCTAGACATAATAAGAAATCGCCCTAAACAACTCTATGATCCTCCTTTCTCTACAGTCTACTGGACGAGTACAAAAGGCATACTGGATCTGCTTGCCAATCTGTCGCATAATGCTTGCGACTTCAGCTTCTGTTTGCGCCGACAAGGGGGAACTTGCCAGTCTTCAGTACCATATCTTACCGAAACAAATTGTAATGCAGAAGAATCTCCATCGAGGTTTGGAGGGGAAAAGCCGTTGTGCAGGACACTCTTTGACTACTGTAAATTTAGGGTACTGTGCGCCGCCCAAGACGAATGGAGGCAATGGAATGGCATCGCTGGCTAAGCCAGTCGCAGAAAGAGGTGGAGGGAGGGCAGGCCATACAAAATCTGCTTATGGGAGGGTATTTGCTGTGGTGGCCACAAACATATGTTTTGACCGATGACAGGGGCTATAATTGTTTGGTGCACTATTGCAGAGTAACAGGTTCTCCCGCTTAGGGGTTCACAGTCCTTTTCAAATGATTAGGACTACGCTCTATGAGCCACCTTCGAAAAGTATTGATGCAATCAAGACGTCACTCCCTCAGTAAGCTCTTCACTTCTCCCAGATGATCTGGTCCTGCAACAAGACTGAGGCACAGGGTGCACTGCCCATGACCTAAGCTTATGGGACAGAGTCTGGAAGCTTGTGCTTGGGCCTGGACTGCAGGCGTAGGCAAAGGCAGCAACGATGGCATAACGCTGGAGCGTACCTGATGTTCAAATGATATGCACAGCATAAGGTTAGGTCATGGGCAGTGCAATCCTCCAGGGATTATTCTTCGAATCAAAGCTCTCAATTTTTGTCTAAGTACAAGCTACTACAAGCTTGAGGTCGCGGCGTTATGCCATCGTTGCTGCCTTTGCCTACGCCTGCAGTCCAGGCCCAAGCACAAGCTTCCAGACTCTGTCTCATAACCTCCCATATGATGCCTGTTCCCGCAGCACAGCGGTATCAGAGGACCACCCCCTGCGCCACACACCTGCGCACCAATTTTACCTGTTCAACCCCACCTGCACGGAAATTCCGTGCTTTTGGAGGCCTCCATCAGCTCCTCAATACCTTGACTGTGCATTTCTCGATGGAAGGAAGCACTCTCCATGGCCTCGCTTTGGCAAGACGTGTTTTGATTTTCGTGCACCATGGGTAGCAATATATATTTCTTTTGCTGGGCAAGCCTGGCCACCCTCCTCATTGGCACTGCACCAGTGATCTTATTTCAGCTTGCAATTCTAGCAGAGACCATTTTTTGTTTAAGCGGAGACATGCAAGGTTAGCCCAAGTCATTGACTTGCCAGCAACGGCTAATTAAAACTTCAGATTAAAGCCTTTTGAAGATCCAATCAACCTTCTAGAAGAGGCCAAAAAGAGGACCGAAAATTATGCAAAGGACTGTAGGAGGGACAGAATCCGAATTGAACCGGGAATGAAATTGATTCCGCCTCATACTAGGGGAGATTCTTCTCCAAGCAGGAAGGATTCTCCTGTATTGTTCCATGCTGCTTATCCCGAGTCTACTGTACCTGTAATTACTTTTCATTAAGTGTCCCAGCCAGTACAGTATGGCCTGAGCTATTCTGCTTCCTCTTCATGACTGTTCTCTGGGCTATAGATCTTTCGCATAAAATTCTAAAAGAAGCAAAGTCTTCACTGTAGGACACTAATATTTGAACCATATTTTGAATTTGACTGAGCTGTCAGGGAATTCCCAGAATTTAGACCATTTTTTTTTTCAGATTGTGAGGGTTAATATTTGACAAGGCCCAGGTTCAATTTCTGAGGCATTAAATTTGGACCAAAGTCCGTCTCAAGGTCGCCAAAATGGGGCAACTTCGCGAGAAGTTGACCATTCGGTAGAGGAATGATTTTTGTCGATGAACAAGGTCAAGAAATAGTATCAAGTCGAGCGCTATCAGGGATCGTGAGAAAGTCCTCGATTTAACGCAAGCTAAATTTAACCAGCGATTTTAATGATTTTAAAAACCTTTATTTCACTAGCGAAAACCCTTAAAAAATTTGGATCAAAACTTCGTGTCGCTACAGTAATTTTACCTCTTCTGCACTATACCATAAGGATACTGAATTTTACAGCAAACCATTTATTCATTTGTTTTTGATTGGTCAAAATACCAAACATGAAAAAATCATAGAATTTGTTGTTGAACTGTAGTGTCCATGAAATTAAGAGCTCATAGGGATACAATAAAACGCTCAATTTGTGCCATTTTCTCAACCTATCCAACTGTAATCATTCTTCCAACTGGAGAATCTTGCGGCGTCTCAGTCTTTTAGCAACCTCAAGAGGAGACTTCCATATAAAGCTACTGTCACATCGTTCCTGGCACTAATCAACCATTGGCTTCAAATTTTGATTTAAACATGCTACAAATACAGGTCGCTCAAATTCAGAAATTGGTCTGATCACAAGTATCCTTCCGCTCAAACCAGATGAATTTTCACACTAGGAAAATAATGGCTGCTCCAGAAGCGGCTGGAAGTTGCTCTTGATGTCCTCGAGCGCAATTCTGGAAACAAGGGAACATCTGCAAATCAGCGAAGGATTCATTGCCTTTTCATTCCAAATACAATTTGAAGCCCCCCCGGGGGGGGGGGTGTGTCCCTTTTAAGAGCATTCCGTATGACCATTGCAGACATCTTCTGTTTCTCATTCAACACGACATCTTTACTTTTGTAAGCTCCTACCAACCTCAATAGGTAAAGAGGTCTTTGCTACCGTGACACCTCTTGCCATGGCTCCTGCCTTTTGGAGCTTTCAGCTGGATCCTAGCTACTTGTCCAATCTCTGCCATTATCCTGCATCGAGCATGTTTGTCTACATCCCCTGCTCTACTGGACTGGCTTCCATGACATAGGACCATGTATCCACTTGTTTGGTTTGCAGTGGATTATGATGCACATTGTGATGCAATTTGTGACACAAATACCTGTTTGACAGATGAGATGAGGCAGCAATGCTTCCAGCTCTGCACTGCAAAGTCATAAAAATAATTAGAAATGCTAGTAATTTTTCTCATCTGGCATAAGACAAGAAACATGTACTGGCATATGCCAAATTACAGGTGCAACTATCTGTATGCTTTAAATTTGTACAGTTGCGTGGCTGGAAAAGAACATTTGTCTCACACTTGGGATTGAAGGGCCAAAACCGCATATTGCAAAGCACTCATCCTGACAGATTTTGTATGGTGTCCTGCTTTAAAAAACCTCTAGACACACCAGTACATGTCTCATCAATGCATGTTGGAAGCAATGTCTCCTCAGCCAGCATGCCTTCAAGTCTGGTCCTTTTGTTGGAAGCAACATCAAGACTTTTGCCAAGAGATATTTGTCCACACCTTCTCTCTCGTCTCCCTCCAACACCAGAGGTTCAATTTGAAAATGCGCTGTATTTGCCCAGCTGATCTACAAGTTGAACATCTGGTAAAGCCAATCACATGGATAGGAAATAGTCGTCAGCCTGCAGACTTTGCGCAGCCAGGTTTGATGATGATCACCAGATTTGTGACAGGATCAATAGGATGAAGTGCCCTTCATTGGGATGAGGTCCCAAGCTTGAATTTTGTCTACAAAATCGCGAAACTTATTCCTGAATTTTAGGGGGGACCTTGGAGTGCTCTAGATTAAGTGACATTTGAGATGATCAGTAAGTGACTAGATTCTTTCGCCGCCGCTTGTTCAAGAAGTGCAAGCCAGCAGAAACTTCAAAACAGTTCTTTGGATTTTGCTTCACTTGGGGAACAACACTGTTATTCAGCCTATCCTTTTGCAATTCTTGTATGTGATGCTCGGTGATCAGTCTTCCTCAGCGCAGCATCGTCGCTTGAGCCTTCAAGTCAGGACATCGAGTCACGCTGACCGCGTCATGCAACAAAGCTGTTGGAAAATGGCTGGGAAATAAGCATGCATATGAGAGCATCTGAGCTGCACAGTCCCCTTCCTGCTTAGTGAAAGAATTTGAATTTATTTGCTACCCCTACTGGAGAGCTATATATTGTTTCATTAAATCTCATGTGGCTTCAAAACGTCAAAAGTCACAATTTTTTTTGTTTAAAATCTCATGTGGATTACACAATTGCTGTACTTTGAGATATCAAATTTGACACTGTTTGTGCAGGAGCAAATTAGCTGATATAAGTCTGGATATGCTGGAACACGGAGGGTATCTAAATTTGAATATCAAGGTTTGAACTTCTATGAATATATCGCTGAACACCAGTCTCGCACCCTCACTGCCAATTATATTCTTTGGATTTCAGTCACTATTCTTCTTTGTTGAAATTCTGCGGCCTATTGACTCGAAAGGTTACAGCTTCGGTGAATCTTGAGAATCGGCAAATTCTCTGTACTTGCAGCCTTTTGAAGCCTGTTGATGAGACGACAGTGCTGCAGAATACAAATGGGCCATTTTCCAGGCTCCATCTCTCTATTCGATGCCACATTGTGTTCTCTACTGAAACATGGACGAGTGATTTCTTGCCAGCTTGATAGCCCCATGTGGCTGGAAGATGTAGTAATGGATGATGCTTTACACATACAGCATCCTGGATGAAGTTCATTTGCTTAATATACCCCTACCTCTGGGAAGCCAGTCACCAGGCGGGCTTATTGGGCGGCTTGCTTGGATGAGGAATGTAGACACTTGACATATTTCTGTGTCGGATTTGCTGTTAAAATTTCCAAGCTGCTGCCAATGCCCTGATGGGATATTCATCATACCACACAATTCAAGGCGTATGGGATAAGCCTCATGACACAATGCTTGCGATATTGCCAAAATTAAAGCTACGCAGAAGCACCTTTTCTGCGCCAGTAATATGTTTGCATGCGCTACTGTTTCTTTCCTTTTCTCCCTAGTCAAGCAAGAATATCAATCACAAAACAAGATACACCATAGATATTTCCTTATGAAGGGTTCATCAGTGCTGTCTGTTGCTTCTGGAGGCCACAACAACAATTCTCAATTTGGCAAGCGTTTGCGCTAAGTGTTTCGGTTGCTCCATTTAGGCCTAGATGACTACTTGAATGGTCCCTGATGCAACTTGATTCGAGAGAGGAGACAGGGTAAGGAATGGGAAGCTCGGGCTCATGCACATGCCTTGGTAGAGCAAGCGATTGGCACACATATATAGATATTTTCTCTGACTTTCAATATGAAGAAAGGACTGCAATGACAAAGGCTAAGCTTTGATGCAGCCCCGGGAACTTCCACTGAGGTTCATAATCTCCTCTGTATAACCAAGATACATATCCATTATTTTTACTTTAAAGCAATACTTGCTTATTTTGTGGATGCTGAGGAAAAAAATTCGCAAATGTACTTTTTCAAATTCTGACTCATTCTTCAACGCCTCAAGCATAAGTAAATGAACCTCAGCTGAAATAAATAAAGTTTATACTGATTTGCCAGCAGAAGCAAATGTACTTTTTCAAATTCTGACTCATTCTTCAATGCCTCAAGCATAAGTAAATGAACCTCAGCTGAAATAAATAAAGTTTATACTGATTTGCCAGCAGAAGAAATTAAGTATGGACTGTCAGCAATAAAAAGTCTTCTGCAACTTCTGACTTCAAAAAAAAGACTATTTAGCTTTATGAAGCTCAGCTCCAGCGCTTTTCTTTGGTGTGCTGTCCTTAACCCAGACCAGCATTCCCCTTCAGTTCTTGAGGAATAGCAAGAATTGTAGCATCTATGTTGTAAGGTATTGAGAAAATCGTTCATTACTTGTCATACGTCCCTCATATTCCCTAAAATTCAATTTCGCAACTTGATTAATTAGAGGCAATCCACCAGCTTCAATGCTTGCAGAATACTGAGATATCTCAATACGACAGAACATGGCTGGAGGCAATTTCATTTGGAAGCTCCTAAATAGACAGAATTCCGTTCCATGTATGCACTGCTGCATGTACAAAATACACGAAACTGTATTCTTGGTGACACAAATGAATTGAATCATGCAGGCGGCTGCCGCTCAACTTGGCTGCGGGGTTACCAGCTTAAAAAACGTATGTCGTCGGTTTGGCATACTGCGTTGGCCAGGTAGAAAGCGATCAAAATGGTTGAAGAATAATACCTAGCCTACAAATAGTAAGTATAAAAGGAGAGAATGCTATTTAGAGCAGTAGGTAAACACATTTTGATGTTGATAGTGTTGTTTGGCGAGGGTTTATCCGGCACATGCAATACTGGTTGTCCCTTTGACCTTGACTGCAGGTCAACTTGATACCACACGTGTACATGTCATGGCTTTCTTACTTTTGCGGATAAGTTTGTCCAGACAATCATTAGACAGCTAAGTTAATAAGATTGCATGCCTCAGGTTTCTAGGGTATAGGGTATAGCCCCAGCCTTCCCCTCTGTCAGGGGCTTGGCAGTGGCTTAGCAAAAGGGGGAGCAGCTTTCCTCCAAATCGAGTCGGAAAACCGGCAATGGATTCTTCCGAGGAAGACGCATTATTGCATTTATGCGCCTCTATTAGGCAAAGACCATGCGGTCAGCATGGGCTACTGAGCATAGTACCAAACACCCCTCTGAGTCTCTTGCAAATTCGCTTCAAAAATCCTGCTTCAGCACCACATCCCTCTGGAAGCTGAAGCAGTCTGACTCTCCCTTGAATCTCTTCAGAATTTTGACCTTGGACAAACATGGCCCTGCGCGTCCGCCCGCAAGGCAGTGCAGCCCTACTGGCTCACTCCTTCCCAAATACCGCCTGAGTCCCAACAGAGGCCACATCTTCCTACCCTTGATTCATGGCTAGGACCTGACAGGACATATCCATTCTTGGCGTCAGGTCTTGGCCCATGCTTGGCCTAGGAACATGTTCCCCTGTCTCCTCCATTCTTGCCATGCTTTTCAGTGCTTTTATCATCTTCGGATAAATATATCGAGACAAGTTGCATCTAAAATTATCAAAGCCACAGGTGCTA
The DNA here is from genome assembly GCA_004335615.1 of Chloroidium sp. JM. NCBI lineage: Eukaryota > Viridiplantae > Chlorophyta > Trebouxiophyceae > Watanabeales > Watanabeaceae > Chloroidium > Chloroidium sp. JM. The sequence goes on from QAXI01000387.1 coordinate 206,824, forward strand.
TGGGCTGTGGCTTAGGGGATTTTTTGGTCAGAAGAATTGCTTGGTTGTGTAAGAACTGGGATCTTGTGTCTCTCTGAATGGGACCTTCCTCTCATGTGATGTCCAGACTGTTTGGTTATAGCGTGATCGATACTTGTGGATATAGGGGCACAGGGAACACAACAGTGCCCTCCCTTGCTTTGCAAATTGGTGGGCTTTGTTACCCACCCTATCATCATTTAATAGGACTTTCTAGCAGTAGGCTACCTCTACAGATGCCCCTCAGGAATATTTTGTCAGTACTCAAAGCTGACAACTGGGACCCACACGCTGTCTGTTGCATCCCCGAGAGCTTGAGTGCGGTCCTCTACAATGCCGCGACTCGATAATTTTGCCATGCATGGTATCTCAAATTTATTTCACTGCCAGTGGTTCATTGAGCTCAAGGTCTTGACATACCAAAGCAAATTTTCCCGAAGTGGAGTATGAAGTCAGTACTGATTCAAAGAATGTGAGGTATTTGAGTTTTCATTATACGCGGAGTTGTAATCGCGCTCATTTGCAACAACATCCAAAATTGGCTTATCGATACTATTCACGGTGCCAAGTTGCACACTCCTCAAATCCGCCGGGACCACCTCCATAAGGTCACAAGTACATCGAACTTTCAGAGTCCGATCATTGCGGAAAGAAAGGAGGTATAAGGTTTGCGTGGGAGCCTACTTTCAATGAGAGGCCATATCACGGTTGTTATACCCCGGATAAGGAAGGAAGGAAGGAAATGATTACGTCTTCCAGCCACATCAGGCTGATTTGACGGACACATTGACCAGTGTCAAGGAACATCGTGAATAACGCATACAAGAGCGACGCAGAATGATGGTGTGTGGATTAGGTCCTAGATCTGGCAGGGTGCACGTCTGCAGGTGTGATGTCGAAAATACAAGGCAACCACTGGGACAATTAGTAAGAGAGGGGTCCCCAAACAAGCCCACAACTAGCCACGAAACCCACCCCGGGGGGGTTGTGTCGCCACCCCATTACAAGTTGAATTGATGGTAGTGCCAGTCATGATGGGCTGAGGCACAGTCAACAGAAGAAGGTAGCAAAGCTAGTAAAAAGGCTGTCCGAGTAGTTGTAGCTACTTCACTGCGACGCGACAAGGTGGTTTCATTCAATTGGCTTCATCCTGGATCAATGCTCGAGTGTGCCAATGGCAAGCACAGAAGATTGACTGAGTGAAAGGGGGAAAAGGATTGAAATGAAAGTGGAATTGCAAGAAAAGAGGCAAATAGGTAGGGTGAATTGGCTTTGCCAAGGGAGAAGAAGCCAATGTGGAGGTGGAAAAGCAAGGTCAATAGTAAGGAGGGGGGAGAGGGCAATGCTGGGTCAAGGGGCATGTCCTGGAAGTAAGACCTTCAGTGGCAGGGGAGAGACTGTGGGAGCAAATAAACCAGAAGTTTAATGTTGATGGCCCATCCGCCCATTACATCAGGCGAATGACCCCCAAAACTATTTCAGGTGGTCAAGTCGAGAGGATGGGCAGTGTAGCAAGAACGGTTTTCCACCTCCCACTAGCATGTACCATTGCGCATGGCATCTTCTCCAGAACTCGAATATCACACTCCGAAAGTGCATGATATGAGATGAGAGATGAGATGAGCCATTTCCTTGCGAAGAGTTTACAAGTTTTAGGTTTCAGGGACTGAAAAGTAAATCGCCCGAAAGGCCCAACAGAATATTAGACTGAGCGAGTAGGTTGGAGCAGGATACTAGGAAGGCAGGCTCGAAGTTTCGACAAGCAAAGCCGCAAATAAAGCATGTCGAGTGCCAGAATTCCGGAACCGTCGGGGCTTAAAAATGCGACAAGCACAGAGTGGGGTGGTGGCTGAACATCCCCACAGTACACATTGACCCTGCTGGAGCCCCCCAAGACCAGCCGCCATTAGGATGGGTATCCAACCAGACGGCCTGCCAGGCAATTGAAGACCCGGCATTTAGGATGGGCGACGACTGAACCCAGGGGCAGTAGGTGTAGGCAACTATTGGGAAAATTCAGAGCACGCCCAGGATCAAGTCCCAGCCATGTCCATAAAGCGCAGTGCGTGAGCCACAAACATTGTCACAGCACAGGTGTCCAGCTGCCACATGAAGCGGATCATAGAACGAGTTCCAAGCGTGAATGACCTAACCCAAAAAGGGAGAAACTGTAAATGGGACCAGTCCCGCTGATCAATATGTGGGATTTGTGCCATAAGCGGGAGGGTCAGCCATGACATTTGACCGTCCCGCATATCGAGTTCCCACTGTACTTGGGCTGCTGAAGCTCAAGACACATATCACGATACTATGATACAGCACATTAATCCTCATCATACTTTAATGAACTTGAGAACCAGTGATCAGCATATCCACCAACGGATCCATTACATGCCCATCCCAAAACTCCTTCGCATTGTGTTTTGTTAGGAGAATTCCTGGCCTGAAGGCAAGTACAAACATAAACAGGCTTGTTGATAAAGGAGGGACGAAGCAGGAAGCACATGGTTGCACAAGCTGCTTGTTGGCGTTCGGACATGGCAGATCTTTCCAAAGCAGTGGACAAAAGTGGCTGCAATCACACCATCTTCTGCTTACTTGATGCTGACAGTATATCAAGGATGTCCCTGCTGAGCACTCAAGGGTGCCTTCCTTCACAGATCATTCCTCTTGCCTGTTATGCAGGAGGATGGCAGCCCCCATATATTCCATTCCCATGGAGCTCCAGTATTGGAACTGTACCTCTGTATCCTCTCCTTGCTGGCAAAGAGCCCCCCCCCCCCCCCCCCCCCCCCCGCCCCTAGACCTTTATACCATTGATGCCAGTGCGCTGTTCTGAAATTGACTCGCATTACAAAAAAACCTGCATAGAGAAGTGTTCTAAGCATACTCTCTGGATGATTGCAGGCTTGTAATGATTGAAGAGGACAAAACAGGAGGAGATAGCTTATCTATCTGCTCTAACTGCAAAAGGACAAATGGCGGGACAATCTACCCTTTCTGCAACAAGCCCAATTAGATCTCTGCAATTCTGACGAAGATTGCACTAAAGACCTTTTTGAAGCTGCCGTTTTAGGTATCACAACACTTCACCATTTGATTTCTCAAAGGGGAGCTACTGAATCTGTACGAGCGACAGCGGTAGATACCAGGAGCTCAGAATTGAGGGGGAGATGACCGCAATGAAACAAGAGGGTCCCAAAACTCTGGTGGAGAGTTGGGTTGTCAATTCACATGATGGGATTCAGCTGCAGCTGAACTCTCCAGGAAATGTGGACAACCAAGTAAGCCCCAAGCCTTGTTTGCCGTGAATCTTGACTCTGAGATTTCCAAAGCCATTGATATCGACTAGAAATTGTCCAATTACCCGCTTGCTTGTCCAGCTGCAGCCTTGCTGCTCCTGTGACTGGAAAATGATGACGAGGAGGACGAACTTGCCTGTCTGACCAAGTTCACAGCTGCACTTTTCCGCCTATCTTTTGCAACTGAATATAGTTGCCCAGACACATTGGTGATGTCATTGAAGTAGCTCAGTTCTGCCGTTAAAAATGCTACCACCTCTGCAGGCACCGAAAGCCAAACCTGCAAGCATGATCTGCACTTTCAGTTTCTTGAATGACAAAGGAGGTAGCACCTTATCCTGAAAGGTGAATTTCCTGCCCCTCAGAGTCGAGCCAGAAATAAAAGCAAGAGAAAGATGAAGATCTTGAGGCGCAGGCTCAGCCTTTTTCGTGAAATCAAAACTGCATGAGCTTGACAGATGCTGATCAGGATCTGTTTGCCTGTATGTAATAGTTTCTGGATGGACTGCATTTACATACATTGAGATTGTTGTCAAAGCTTTCTTCACACGATAAAGATATAAGAACAAGCTGACAGATTGCGCACACTATGACTCTACCAGATTTTCAATAGCATCCGCAGTGCTCCAAAGACCGCTGTCTGTAGGAGGATGCCATCCTGATCTCTTCACAGCAGGATTGAAAGCCTCAGCTGGAGGGGTTCCTTCGCTCTGCAGAGCATGAATATCCAGAGGTCAAAAGGTTTGGTCGCTTTCACATTCTTTGTTCAGCTTTCACAAAACGTTCAGACCATACTTGAGATGGGCATCTGAAGCATGCATGCATTTTGTGGTCGTCCATTGTGGCGTTTTGGACTTTGTTGAATATTAAACAGATCACCATTTTAAACAGACACATAATTTGCATCTCGTGAAAAGGGAAGCAATGAAATAGCCCATCCCATGGCAGTCATAGAAACATAAATTGTTAAAATCTACATGTAAGCACAAGAGCACACATCATTTCGTCACAATATAATGTGCACAATTCCCCAGATTGGCAATTTGTAAAGAGTTTGATGGTGTTTCATGCCTTGAAATCCCTTTTCATATATTCTGAGGCCAGTACTGTTTCCTGCATGAAGTATCCTCTGTAGGGTGCTTAGACTTGGACACTACAGCAGGAATTAATGTGCTATGCTACCGTCACTTGGTCACACATCACCCTAATTTTTTGACACATACACTTTTGTTCATCACATCAATATATCGTGGCTTGAGGATGTACAATACTTCATCTTTGATTATTCTCAGCAAAGCAGAAGCCACAATTTTCGATGCGAATGGTGCTTACCCGGAGTGTGCAGATGAGATGGTGGGCAAAAACCACAGAGCGGACTGCAGATTCTTTCAGGAAGTTCCTCATCATGCCATCCATGTCAGACCTCAAGAGCTGCACCAGCTGAGGCAGAAATAATGCCACCTGCTCAGGCATTGGGCTTCACGATTTGTGCAAAATTGACAAGACGACCCATCAGATCAGGTCCCTGCAGAGACGAATGTACCAGAGTTGCCAAAATACTGACACAAGAGGAGACTTTTGTGTGCAAATTATGGGAAAATACTGTTTCTTTGTTGAGAAACTCACTCTGAAACACCAGTACTTGCAATATGGGCCAAAATTCTTCTGGACGAACCGTCCAGCAGGAGAATCTTCCCAGTATTCTCATCAAAGGAGTTTGCTTCAATTCAAGATGATCACTGTAAATACTAACCCCTGAATTCATTTTTATAGCTGACAAATCAAATTTGAAAGCTGCCAAAAGGATAAAGAAATTGAGAATCTGGTTCCTTGGCAGCTCTCAAGGAGATGTAACCCTTATTAAGGGCCCTATTATCAGTCGTGCCACATTGCTGGTCTTTTATCAGTTTATATGGATATCCTCTGGGATATTTGTCCAATAAGAGGTCAAATCCGAAAACCTTCGGTTCTTTAAAATGAATTCACATTTTAAATTCGATGGAGCTGTCAAAGCGGTTCCAAAATTTGAACCATGTTTTCTTGAATTTCTTTCTAAATTACAAGCTTGACCTGGGTCAAATGTCAAGGTAATTCCGTGATTTGATTCTTTCTTCTTGAGATTGCAAACACAGTGAAACGCTGCGAGAAGTTGCCTACTGGAAGGGGAATGACGGCAATCAAGGTCTAGAACATGCGTCGTACGCATTTGTAGGTATCCTAAGAAATTACTCGATGTAATAGATGCTACGATTGACCAGCGAAGTTCAAGATTTTCATGTGCGCTTAATATGATCACTCAATTCAGAGTTGATTTTTTGGTCTGATATTTCATGTGATTACTGGAATAGGCAAGGAAGACTCACATTTTTGACTTTGACAGGCTAAAAGCCTCTTCATCACTTGTGCAGACATTCATTATCACCAAAATCTGGGAGGCAATACCTGTTCAGGCTGACAGGTGTGTAGGGAGCGCAGAGCGTATGCTCTGACTAAGGGAGATATTCTGCTGCCGCTCATCAGCTGCAAGGCGTCAAGCAAATCTGCTGGTGTCCAGTGCTTGAGCAGCCTGAGGCAGGCTGCGTTCTCCGTGGTAGTGACAAGCAGCTCAGCAATCTGAGAGCTTTTTTGAAGTCTCCAGTCATCTATATTCTCAGCAAGCAGCTTCCCAAGAACATCCTTCATTGCACGAGCCGCAGGTATCCTATTCACAAATCAAAGATTGTAGTCAGATATCCTACCAACAAAGCAAGTAATTGTTCCCACTTAAATATTGACTGTGGCCAATGGCAACACTAAGATATGCAAGGATCCCCATCACAGGAGCATACTGATATGGTGGATTGAAAGGTCAAAAGAGGAACGGTTGAAATGTGCCTGGGGGTTTAGGGTTTGAGTGCAGAGAGAGGTTCTCATCCAGATTTTTTGTATATATACATGTACATGTCTCAAATGCAGCAATATGGGCAGGCCACCAAATTATGCAATGATATTGCCCTCTCCCTGCAATGATTATGAAGTCCCTCAACCCCTAGAAGAGATGAGTCCTGAAGAGTAGGGAAAATCTATTTTCCACCATATCTTGCCGGGGAAAGCAGGAGTCCAGGAGCAAGGCATTTCCACAGCGATGTCTAGAGACTAAAAATCTTAATTGCATGAATGGTAGTGTACTACCACAGCAATGGTACAGATAAAACTATACCATTATAAGACCAGATCGCTGAAAGTTTTCAAATCTCAAACTATTTCTTGCACCTTGAGAGGAAATGTTGTTGGCCAGCCCTCCAATTTAATAGGACAAGGATTATAATGCCGGAATTCATTTCTGATATTCTCTCTGTCAGTGCGCTGCATAAAGTCACCCATTTGGAAGATGGAAAATTTCATCAATGATATGAGGCCAAGAAAGGTTTTCAGATCAGCGCTTTCCGACATAAATCCAAAAATCTAACACAATCCTTCCAACAAATTAACGTCATGCTTCAACAGCAATAGGCGTACCGTAATATGTGACATTTGATATACCTGTGAAGCAAAACTCAGAAGCGTGTACAGCGTGCTGAAGTGGCTTTCTTGGATTCACATTAACATATTGAGGACACATAGGCAGAAACTCTGTGCTTCCCCTTCTACCACCTGTGTTCATGGGGTGGGCAACGGCCCTAATTAAAGGCTTGTCAGAGAACCATCCCTGGTAAAGCATGGCTGAATTCGCGATTGAGGATGAAGCTTTCTGTTCACTGGTTCTATGTGTCACTGAAAATGATATACCTTGCGAGAACATGAATGGGCAATTCGAAATGGTATTTCCAAGCTGTTTCTGCAAGATTTTTCCAAGTAGACTTGTTGTAAGTGATTTTTGGAAATACTCGAATTGACTGGGGCTCCATCCACACCTGCAGGGTGCAGTCTCACATGAAAATCTCAGCATTTGTCGATCCTCGGTCATTGACTCTCTGCATTCTGCTACTTTGACACCAGCGATGCTTAAACTGGCTACGGTACAAAGCAACTCACCTCGAGTCGTTGGACTTCAGACTCCATAAGTAACAAAAGCAAAGAAAGCTGCTCAGTCAGAGACCCTGTTGGCATGTTTACACCCCTGGGCATCTTTGGCATTTCCTGTGCAGAGATAACCTGATGTTCAAAAGCTTTGATGCCTTTTTGGAAGTCAGCAAATGCCAACATTTGTTCCCTGCACAGTTGAGGAGCTGTCAAGAGCGACGTTTTCCATTGCATAGGCACTGTCTGGAAAATGGATACATTCAGATGCAGACCGCCATGTTCATGACCTGCCTTTCAGATAATAACATAAAAACATTAATCTCACATCAATTCTTCAGTGCGAAAAGTGGACACAACTTACCAACTGAATATACATCTGTTATTACCCGTAAAGGTTGCAAAGGAGACCCACTTATGAAAAGATCTGACGATGTCCAGGATATTTGATCACATGGAACACGCAGGACTATTATCGGCAGATTGTTGCATTAAAAGTTTTATGCTGAGCTGGATGCATAGGTTGATCATTTCCAAATCTATTGAAAAGGACAAGGATAATTTTTCGTAAAAGGGGAGAAGGGTGGCCAGGGAAATGGCCTTTGCAGCTGGCGGGTCTGAAAGTAATACATGCAGGCACATTGAGCAAAACAAGTGAGTGGCTAGAAGTTTTGCTGGGCATGCATATGGAACATAAGTACACAAACACCATCCACTAATCAGGAGAACGTTGTATCTACATTGATAGATTCATCCGACCCTTGTTTGAGGTCGTGAATGTCAATCAATGGACTTGCACGCGACACAGAACATCTCCACTACCCACACTGCCAGGGTGATCACAAAATTTCACGTCATGGCCAAAAGAAGATAATTTCGATAGACATTCAGGAGCAAAGCTCAATGAATACCTGTAAAATGCAGTTTGTGTGTTTCTCCATCATCGGCTATGTAAGTCATGCTCGACGAAGGTATGGTTGATTGCATGCCCATCCAAACAGCAATTACCAGGTATGGTGAAGAAGGTAGCTCAGCATATATCTATTGATTATCAGCCGACGCTTTTATGCAATTGCCACTCTTTAGTTGGCAAATGAAAACAATTTACTGATGGAATCTCTACCGAAAGGTCTGCCCTAGGGGCAGGGTGTGACGTTCCATACAAGTCTTTTTGGGGTCATCCGCAGAAATGTTACCTCATTTGCAAGACAGAATGCACTGCTGGCAGGTAACAGAAAGGTGGAAAGTGATTTGATGGTAAGTGATCAATACCTGTGCTCATTGGAGGACCAGAGTCCAAAGTATGCAGGCGCAGCCCTGAACCAATGCAACGCAGCGCCCATGACATTCTGACACAGAAGTGGTGCGGCCCAGCAGCCTGCATGTGTTTCCTGCATCAACAAATTATCAAATGAGGGCATTACATGGATAGAACAATATCGGGAATTGTCTGGAATGCCCATACAGTACTGTACTGTAAACTCTCCAAGTACACTCAGAACAGATGCCTTGAACAGCTAAATTCTAAGGTGATTGCATAGCTGCAGCCTCATCATTTGGGTGTCGAACAAGAGTCGAATCAACCTTGCGAGGAAGCAATTTTAAGTAGAATCTGTTGAGTGGGTCAAGCAGATGTGGCAAAAAGGTGTAACATGACCAAAGTGCTGAATTGTGCCTGCCTGCAAGTCCGAATCTATTTCTCAATAAGAGCATCTTGGTCAAACAATAACCAGAAAATCGGTGATCATCCTGTTGACAGAGGGTATCAAGCTGATATTATCCTCATGGCAGGTTTTATCCAACAAGACCACCTACGGTTGATTAATTTGTAGCAAGGCGGTCCAACCAAGACCGAATGTTGAAATAGGGCACTCTGTAGTAGACTTTGAAGGACAGGAGTCTGTGGTACCATGAATTGGAACGTATTAGGGAGGCCTTGTCAGCTCCTGTGGACAAGCCATACCCGAATTATATAATTCTGTGTGCTTTCTCTATGCATGCTCGGAGAGATCATTGTTTGAGTTAACGAGAGCAAAACAGAGCCCTCTTACTGGTATGTACAGAAATCTGTATATGCATTCCGGGATAATTTTGAAAGGTTTTTCCAGACATCCATTCATTGATGTGCTCTCTATCTTTCCAGGGAAGGACAATCAATGAACACCATCGATGCGTGCAGGTGTTAGAGCCACTCCAAACCAGGGAGAGTGGTTGGATAGTGTTTGGCTTCAAAACTACTCCATAATGAAAATTTGCTCGATGCAATCACAATGACAAACAAGACAAAGCTGTGCTGTTTCCATTGTGAAGAGTACAGTACAGAATATTTGCTGAGGATTGTATACAGACTGGTCTGAATTAGCAAACAGATTGCACCTCTCCAGCAGGATTTGTGAGTAGAAAATATGTAATCCCCTCTTTCTAAAATGTATTGCAAGAAATTTGTTGCTTTTGCAAGGGTCATGTATTGATTAAATAGATCATGGCCAAAAGTCGGTCTAGCTTGGGAATTTCTTTCTTGAATTCTGATGCTGCTGCTGCCACAGGATTGCAAAAGATAGACAGGTAGGCCACCTGTTCAAAAGCAAAACATCCAAAATAGGGTTTAGGGTATCTATATCTATCATGCACAAATGTTTTGTATGGCTTATTACCTGCAAGCAATGACATTTCCATCTATTGTCTCAAAAATCATGCATCTTCTCTTGCTCCCAGATACAACAGGATAATGACAAGATGATGTCCTCTGGTTGGAGAGTGATATTGTGGTTCACACATTGAATCTGAGGGTGCACCTGGTGGTGCAGCGCAATCAGCAATGACAAGTGCAGCATCCGAAATATCGTGCCGCCAGCTGCAGGGTGGTGGGAAAGGACGGAGCTCGTGACCGATTGTTGAGCCCATCTTAAAAACATGGGAGCCAGCCAGGGTGCCAAACCAGAAACGATCCAGACCTGCACACATCAAAGTCCTTATTGCCACAAGTCCAATCACAAATATTTGATGGAGTTCACTTAATTTTATTGTAGAGTGTCTCATCTTTTCAGGGCTCTGTGTTAAAAGAAGATTTCAAAACAAGCTGTTCACAATGGCCAGCCAAGTCCACCTACAATTGTGGGCTGCAAGCTGTACTCACCTAATGTCTGTTTGGTCAAACTTGCAAACAGATTTCTACTGTCAATGAATGGATCAGACAAGAATCCGCGAAAAGCTGTGTGTGGCTGCATTGGCAGGCTTGTACCTGCCAAATTTCTTGAAGGAGTAGAATGTATGCATGTTGAGCCTTAATCTCTGCAACAATTACGGATTTGTTGCAGTGCTCCCTGCTTGTCACGTCACCACTGAGTTCTGCAACAGCATCGCTCTGGAATCGATATATTCCGGCATGATCAGCAATCGTGCTTATCCAGGAATGTGTGATTCCGCAAAGCAAAAGTGCCTGCAAATTCAAGCATCCGTCAAGGAATTTGATGTCCTTAAGATTAGCTCTTGCAAAATCTCCATCAACTTGTTTGAGCTCCGTGCTCTGCCATACCCTATACAGGGGTTCCTTTTGTCAAACCTGCATCCTGGGGATCACACCCCCAGATATTGATTCTGAAAAATTTGCAACACACTGCTAGCAACCTTTATTTGCATGCCAACAAGCATCATGTACTAGATCCATCTCTATTTTTGGTAGCAGAGAGTAAGACTACCTTGTAAGATGGTGTTGAGACGGATATCCATTGCCATGCAAAGATATGGTTATAAGCAAATGCTGGCTGCAAGTGGTAGGCAGCCAAGCGATTGATTATTCTAATAATCTCCATGTCAATTTCAGGTCCGCAGGATGATGGCAGTGCCGCACCCGCCAAGAGCACCCTACTCATGCTGAGTTCATTCAGTGCATTGCTACTATTTTCCAAACGTGAAATCTGTCCTTGCATGGCTGGTCTCCAACAACAGCCTGTGCCGACGTTTTGCATGAATACAAGCCGTGTTCAGCACTCCACATTTGAAGTACGGAGCATTCATCACCTCTGACTTTATAATTCACTTGTAACAGATAGTGAGATAGGTGGCTGTTTATAGTAGGAATGACAGCGCTTGCTTTCATCTCTTCTCTGAGCTGCGTGACTTGCCTCGTGCTATTATTGCAAAGCACACGAAGTTGTGCCTCACCTTTGCGGGGGAACCCAGTACACATTTCCAAGTTGCCCTATTTTATGTCTCATTTTGGAATTTGAAAGGCAACTTGCTGATTCCTTCCGCATGAAATGGGGTATAAAAATGCTGTCAAGCCTAAAAATTCCAGAGAGATTGGAATCAATTCAGATATGGTCTTGCAGGATCTTCCTCCGTACTATACCTGTCATTCAAGATTGCAGCAGGAGTAAATCCGCTGAGGGAGTCTCTTAATTCCAATATTAGCGATTCCAAGAAATGTTGGTTTGGCTTGTGCTTGCTGGAGGTGGTCACCATGCCATCATAGTGAGACTTGCGTTGCAAGGCAAATACTCCTGCAAAGCAGACAAATTGTAAGAGATTCTACTATGAGTCCAAACAATAAGCATCAATAAGCAATATTGATTGGAAATGACAAGAGTGCCTTTGAATGCACGATAAATGCAATAATGGGGCATGTTATGCATTCTTTTGACCAACGGATTATTTGTTGAATGTCTATGCCTCCACTTTACAAAAAGTCAGTAAGATATTGCAGCCTGCGTCCCAATGACATTCTTGCCAGATCTGGAGCTATTCAATTTGCTTGAATTCGTTATTTCTCTCTTTCATGAGTTCAGCAATATCCTGCATCATGAATGACATTCTCACTCAAATTGCAGACAGAAGATCCTTTGCTTTATGAATTTGGGGCACTAAAAACTTACAGCACTTCCTTGAGTATTCACAGCTTGTCAAGAAATGCGCAACAAGGAATTTTATCACCGCCTACCTTTGCCAAAATATGCAATCTCTAACCCTTCTATGCGATGATATTTGATGTATTCAGTTGTGCATTAGCTTGACAGCGGAAAGCCTCACAGAAAATTTCATTTGAACTGTCATCATTGGGGGAGTTCCATTAGTCAACCTTCTCCTTTGGACATGTTGCGCTGCACAGAAGTGCGTCTTCCAGCATTTGGTGAGCACCCCCCCCGAAAATCAAGTGAATGCATGGGAAAAGGACAACACTGTGGTGTCTCCTATGCCATTGTGCTCGACCAGACCACAAACCAATCGAAGATTCATGGCTAATACTGCAGATTTCTGAACACAAAGCCAGGAAGTGCTGCTGACAATGGTAAAGAACCATGGTAGAGCTTCATGCGGTCAAAGAATGCTTTCATCCTTCCGTTGATGAGGGTCTTCATGTACCACAGTTAGGTGGCTGAAAATTCGATGCAGAGAGGGTAACGGCTTAAAGCCAGGATGATTTGTTCATTGGACATGGGGCGGACTGCAAAAATTGGTTCACAATATCGAAGAGAACGTGGTTGGTTGCAGTGACAATTGAGGACACTACATGCTCCAGGCTTGTCGATCAGACAATGGCAAAACATGAAGCAGCTCATCGAGAATGTGTTAATGCATCTTACCTGTGGGAGCATCCTGATACCCTGAGGAGCTCATTCTGATGTTTTGCAGCACTGTCAGAAGGCTTTGCACCTCCTGCGCAACAAATGGCAAAGAGACTCTCATCCAGATCTCGGATTCAATGACCAAACAATTCATGGTAGAAAGACCATTGTATTTCTTTGTGTTTCAGTGTGAACAAATTGGAAAAGAGATGTGTTGTTTTGGGGCTTATTGCACCCCAATGGATCAAATGCTTGTGACACAGCGTGTCAGGACAATCTGTGCAATGTATTAAATGTGTAGATCATCAACCATTGGAGGCTAACGGACCAATTGTGATTTCAATTGCTTTTTTTTGGCGCAATGGATCTTTGCTCCTGGGGAGATGTGGCTGTGAGCTATGTATTGCTCTCCAAATTCTCTGTCACCAGGATCATCAAAAGCAGAAGCATGAAACGGGCTGATTATCCTCCATCTTTAATCGGTGAGATGATCAAGCAATGATGGTGCTCTCCATGTACAGCCTGACTCAAAATGTGGAACAAGGCTGTGCATACGCAGTGCACTGCATTTGAAGGAATACAGATTGCATGTAAACAATTTGGAGAATAGGATGAAGTTGTCATCCCTCCAGGAAGAGAAATAAAGATCGCAGGTGTGCGCTGGCCCCAGCATAAAGCAGTGTGTGATGTTTTAAAGGCAAATCTCAAATTTGCAATACAACAAGGCACTCCAGACACCAGCAGGAAACACAAAGGCCAAATAAGGCTTGACATTGGAGATCTCAATGCCCCAAGTCGGCCATGCTTTGACAAATTTCCTTCATGTTTGCAAGGGCTGTGAGCGAGTTGGGGTACCTTTAAATTAGACACACGCTCTGGTGATTGTCGCAAAACCTCATGTACAACAGCCTCTGTGATTCCAGGGGCACGAGGTCCTCCCATTAGCAGCATCTGCAACATGTCGAAAGCTGAATTTGAATTTTTAGCACATGACACATTCAACGTTGTGCTTGATAGCAATAACCTTAACTCCTTGCTCTACAGTAGGTTGCAGGCTTATTGATTTGAACATTTACTTTGTGATAATTCACCTTGCAAAATGAAATTTTGCCCCTCTCAAACACAGAGCCCCAGTAAAATAGGGGTTTGGCAGGATTGAATTGCACGCTTTCCTCCCTGACTTGATAATTGGTTATGAAATGACTGATTCATGCTATGTATCATATATTCATATGTCATACATAGAAGTGCACTGCTCTCTTGGCAACATGCATTTTTTCGTATTGTACAGTATTGCAAATTTGACAGACAATGAAATGCTACAAGACACTTGCTCGTAACTGTGCCAGGAGATCCTTCACTCTGGTGCACCGGAACAACCAGAGTAGCTGTGATCTTATTCAAAGCCAGCATTTATTCGATAATTAATTGATCATATACCACAATGAAGCGTTGCTACAATCTCCAACAATAGCTCAATTCTCTGACACACCAGCTGTTGCTGCGGGCGTTGCTATGCCATCAATTGCAACTTCATTTGTGATCTACAAATTGGACAAGTTGTACAGAATAATCAGTAAATATTTTTACAAATTACACCCCATGCACCTGAATGCAGCATTCACCTGAATGCAGCATTCACATGCTGCCAGTACAACAATAATAACAGCCATGTCAGCGGTTTGTGTCGCAGTTACCATTCAATTTCCCTTTGTTTTCCTGCTGTGGGTGAAGGTTGTGAAAGCAATAGGACATTACCTTCTCTGCCAGATTGTGTGCATTCACGTTCATCGCTGTCTGGTACCCTGACCTTCCCTCCCAGAGAATTGCTGTCCAAACTTCCGGTTGCCAGATCAGCGAAGTGCACTTGTCCAGAAGCTTGCCAAGATTCGCTCTTGCTAAGTCCGTTGCCAATCTACATTCACTCTGCAGGTTGTGGACCAGGCTGACAGCCAGGGTAGCTCTCCGTTTGGAAAGATCTGAAGCCATGTCTGCCTACATCACAGAAGCAATGCATACATCTGCTTTCAGGCGTAGACCTTGTGAGCTGATTCACGTCTTCAAGGTGCGATGATTTGTGCACAATAACCATAAGGATAATCAATGCACACAAACGGGTCAGCCGAAAGCAACGATAATAGGTTACGGCATGGACAACAACCCACCTCGACTAGGCGAGCAGCTGAGCACAGATTGTCTACATAGGATGAAATGACATGGTCTGTAATAAACATCAAGCAGGAAGCTTCCCAATCTGCAAAATTTCCATCCTGCAACAGCCACAAAATTTGTGGTTGGAATTATATCAATTGGGATATAAACAACACTGTCCACCTCCAACTTGCATGGTAAATGAGATAGATGATCAGGACTACAATAAGCACTCCACCATGTATATCGGAGGTGCTCTTAGCTCCTGTTTCTTAGAACTCTACATAATGCACCAAATTTGCCGAGAGTCAGATGCACTAGCATGAGCTGCCACGAGCAACATTAAATTCCAGGCTTCTACAGTATGAATGCAGCATTTATTGCACCATGCTTGCAATGCACAGGACAGTTATTAGGTTTGGTAGCCTCTTTATTGTACATTGCCATAGTACCCAGACGCACCCTAAGAGTGGCCAGAAGCGGTGACAATGGGCAATTTCCATCGAAATTTTCTGTCAGCTCAGCTCGCAACAAGTTGATGGTTAAGGTAGACAACAGGTGTGCACTCCTGGCAGGATGGCCTGCATTTGCGAACAGTGCCCTGAGTGTCATGCATGTCGCTGCAATAACCATCCATCTGGAGAGAGGAGCCAATCATACACAGTCTAACAAAATCTGTAATGTTGATATCCTTGGGGACATCTTTGCAAAATATTTGCAGCAACGGTGACGAAAGCGACACTTCTGAGTACATCCATTGAATCACCATTTCTGTGCAGTGCTTAACAGTCACAGCAGAGATTAGATCCATGTGCCCTTCAACCTGATTCACCATATTTTGTTCAGCAACAAACCTCGGGCTCGACTCCAGTTTGACACTGTCCCTTTCGCGTATATTCACTCAAATAACTGAGAAATTCAGAAGTAGGCGGAGGACAACTTCGTCTGTGCCACAAGGAGGCAGAGGGCCGGTGCGGTTTTCAGAGTTTGGGTTGATGTCAATTACAAGTGCTCCTTCCTAAAAATTTGATGAACATCCTAAATGCAGCATTCCTGTGAAGGAAGCCAGCTCCTTGATGCTCCATTGTTTGCCTGCATTATATTTCCACCCAAGTATCACCTGCCACATACAATGCCGCCATGGAAAGCTGATTAGAGCCTACGGAGTCCATCAGTCTGCGGGATAGATTCATTGGATGTCCACAGACTTTGAGCTGCAGCCACCGCTCGCCAAATTCTGCAGAGGGTGTGTTGGTCAGTCCATAGCACCAATTCATTCTTGGGATGCCCCTTGAACACCAGCACTTGCTTCTTGAGGTCCTCCTCAACCGTGGGTTAGGTCGTAATGAGTAAAGGCGAACTTCATATGACCGTCGCCACTTAAAAGATTAGACCAAAATTATTACTTGAATCGGGTGGCCAAGTGTTGCGCAGTTTAAATACAATTACATTCGTTGGTCAACTTCAGTGTTCATTGAATCGAGGGATGTTTTTAGGACTCCTGCGCATGCAATAAACTCGACACACTTTCTCAACCTCGATCCTTGTCGAGAATAATTCCCCTCCCAAATCGATGACTTCTAGCGAAGTTTCACTCTGTTTCCACCCTTGAGAAGAATGGTCAAAAGTTGAAGTCACCTAAGACAATGGCCCTGGTCAAATTTTTAAGTTTAAAACACGATTAAAAATAGGGTCCAAATCTTGGAATATCCTCGACAGCTTGGTCAAATTTAAAATATGGTCTAACATTTAACGTGGCAACGATATGTATATGAGCTCCAAAAAAGGGTATTGTGGCACACACCGGCACAAAAAAATTGGAAGATTTGAGCTTATGCTGAGAGGTCTTTCAAGTCCTACTTGACATCAGCAAGAGTTTTGGTGACCAATGTGTGTAGAGCTTCACAGCTTAAGATGAAGGTGGATTGCCATACGGGCAATTACTAATGTTGGGACATGATCAGCTCCAGGAGCCTTGGCTTCTGAGAACCTCATGTTTGCAGGGATTTGTTTCAAATGAAAGTGTCACACTTCCTACTGAGCAAGGATTTCGATGCGCCATGAAATAATATATTGCATTGCATTGCAATTTCCTGCAATGCGACCAAGCAATTGCTCCGTGTAACTATGGCAAAAGACCAAAAACACGCACAAAGTGGCACAAGAAGTTTCTGTTGTTGCTCGAGGGCTTGCTTGCCAATGACAGGGGTTTTAAAAGAAACAGAAAAGATTGGACACCAAGAGTGTCATGTGTATCAAAAAGAGACCTCCCTACAAGAAACCAGATCCCACTACAGGGTCTGTAGTCCCTTTTTGGTTTATTGACCTGAGGAATGCGCTTGCCGAAGCTTTACTACAGTGCATTTATTCCAGCCAGGGAAATATGACTGCCAGTGCAGAAATTCTTCATATGTCAAAGCTTCAAGCCTTCTTTATTTCAGCTATGGCCACAGCCTTCTATCGAGTCCATCAATGGAATCTTTGGCTGGTCAACGGTGATTCTTTGGCTCTTCACACCATATTGAGAGTGTAAGTAATTCCGAAGTTGGGATCAATGCCATCCAGAATCTCAAAGGGCCATTTCAAGGACCCTAAGACAATGCAGTTGCAGTGCAATGCAAGAGTCGATCGCAGTTCTGTCAAGAATCAACTTCATCCCTGGTCTGGCAAATTGTGCCAACAACGAGGCATGGTATGGTAACAATTGGCAAAATCACCAATTTGTCACCTGATGGGAAGTTTAAAGGGCTTCGTCGTAATCAAGGACAACATTACCCCAAGCAATAGCCAAAAAGTACTTGACAATGGAGGAAACAAGGGAAAGCGCAATTCTAGGTCTCTTATGCTTTTAGAAGCATGTAAAGAGACCTCAGAGCCGTGTCGTACCTGCCTCAATTTGTCCAGGCTGCACTCCACCGCCAGCAATAATTGCGGGTGTGAGACTTTGTGCAATGGTGACACAAGCTTTCTTCCATTGGACTGGCCAATCAATCGAGTGTGATCCTGAGCTTTGCAATCCTGCCATATCATGACAAGTGACATAGAGCCACAGGATGCGGTATAACTGCAAACACAAACAGATCCAGTGAAACACAAGGAGATTCAACATAATTTTTGCACGTCACATGAAGTGTCAATTATCATTTCTCAGTAGGACAGAAAATTTGTGATCAAACAGCACAACAGTATGTTCATACAAATTAACTCCATTTTCTTGAGGGGCAGCAAGGAAGAGCCAGAGAAAACCCTGTGTGGAGCGTTCTTGAAATGATCAAGTGCTACTTTAAAATTTGCATGCCTTATATCAGTGCACGGACTACACAGTTGGGAAGCATGCTCTTCAACGTCATTTAAATTCCCAAACATGCTCTTACAAGAAGTACTCCGCAAGAACAAAACGCCCTCCAGACACCATTCAGGGAAAGAGCGTTTCCTCTATTTTGACGACCCATGATTCAAATGAAGGCCATGTAAAGTGCATGTCTCATTCATGCTCGTTGGAAAACAAATCAGTGTACATGCCATTGAGCACAGGAGGGGGGGGGGGGGTTGTCAAAGCGGAATTCTCCGTCCGGTCTCAAGCTCAGGTAGACATGGTCTAAGAAATCTTTGCTGTAAAGCAAGTCTTGCCCTTGCCAAGCGGGCTATATCAGAATCCCTGCTTTCACAGCGAATCTTTTCCTGGGAGGGTCGAATTGTTGCTTTTGTATCAGGGAAGATAGACCATAAACGAGTGACGTTCCAAAAACCAAGGATCTCTGCTAAATGGCATGTGCAATCTATTCAAAATTGATTATTATCAATAACAGCACTTCTGACAAATCTGTGCAATGATGCTGGCAAATCCACAGGCTTTGGATATGTATTTTGCAAGACAGAGTTGAGCAAAAGCAGCAACAAGGTCAGCTCCAATGGCAACAGCATTGTGATAGTCATGCCTTTTGATAGACTAAAAATGCGGGCAATTATTGCAAGCCTCCCAAAGTACTGCTTGGGACCCGCAAGCCCAAGAAGGCAGCTTCCAAGCAAGGAGTTCACATCCCGCTTCCACAGCAATTGCAATATCCGATTAATTGGGTACAATGCAGTGCCAGTCTTGCTCATCCAAGCTTTGTGCTCTAAACCTCATACAACTGTGTGTTTACGCACGTCTTGAATCAGACAAGGGATTGGTCAACACTCCATTCCAGTATGATGCAATTCTCGGTAGATCCCCTTTCCCCTCTCGTGCTTTTGGTATTTACGTATCTCCTCAGCAGCACTGAGCCATCGGCCAATGATCTTCACCTGAATTGGTGTGAGATAAGACTTATGGGAAGACCTCTCTACACCATATCAGCCCTTCTCGTCTCGACTACAGCAGCTCAAATTGATGACAAACCAGTTGATAGACTTCTGAAGCTTGATGGCAGCATCACACACACTATGCATTCAATTTCATGACTTGAAGGGGCAAAGCATTTGGATTGGATGCTTTTAGGAAAATTTACAGTGCAGACCAAATACACCCCAAAAAAAGATATTAATGTCTGGCTCTTGCAAGGATAGACTCCAAGGCTATCCACGAACCTCCTGGAAGCACCAAAGTCTAAATTTTTACGGCAGGTTGTATGCAACTGCGCTGGGAAACAATTTCCTAGAATCACAGGTGGCGCAGGCTGACACCACCAGCTACTGATCCTTGGCGTTCTTGCAAGGTTCATGGTGGTTTCATCTTGTATCATGAGTAATCCCCCATTTTTGCAGAGTTTCGAAATTCCTTTGGTCTATATCTGGCCTTATGAGCAAGACACCTGACAACTGTATCTTGTTAAATTGCAGGAAGAATTGTACCTCTTTGTCGTGGGCTAAAAACCATCTCCAATGAGACTCATTTGCACCTCAGATTGTCTGAGAAATAAGATACTTCCATCAAAGCCTGCTATATGTACTATTCATATTGCTTGGTGCAGATAAGTACGACAAATCTTACATGTGCAAGACAGATGAGCAAGACAGAGATATCAGAAGGCCCGTTTGTCCTTCTTATGGCCAGTTTTCCTATGAGTAGAAAGGATCATCCCTCTTCCAATTCAACCCTATCCCGGGGGGTAAGATATTGTGACCGGCAAGTTCCCACTTGTCACCAAGCAATCAAAGCTTAAATCGCGAGCCTGATACACCATACTGGCAGGCAGAGATGCTTCATGCACTCTTATTTTGCGGCAAAGTATATAATGGGCGACCTTCTACCTCTAGTTGCCTTCACTAAGATTTTGGCATGCATATCTATTGAGTTTGTGAAGATCGCAACATGGGAAAGGGGTGTTTTGCTGCATGGGAAGCTTGCCACAAGCATCCCAGAAGTGGATTCATTATTTGAAAGTCCCACTTTGTTTGTGAGATCGCTTTTCATAAGCCGATTGCTGGGCACACATGCTCTTGGCACAGGAAGTTAAGATCTCCCCACTGACACTTTGCGTTTTCCCCCATATCATTTCAGATTGGGAGCAAAGTCGTGAAAAAGTGTCCCGCCAGGACAGAGATTCCCAATATTCATTGTCCTGCTTGTTAAAATACTGTTCTGATAGAATCAATAATGGCACAAAATTGTGCACGATCTTGAACACATGACTCCAAGGAGAAATTTGTTGGACCTCTCCCCTATGTCAACGAGATCAGCATCGTATATGGCCTGAGCAAGGGCTGGATGCCCCCGCTTTCAAATGTGAAGGGTAAGTTTATTTTGGGTCACAAACCCACCTTCAACATCTGAGCGCTGGAAGGCAACAAGACTGGCTCGTCACTACAAGCACAAGCCGCGATGACCGGCAGCAAGGAGCCCAAATCAAGCAGTTGGGTCCTGGTCCTTGCCATTGATGCCAAATCGGCGAAAAGTGCTACCACCTTGCCTTCGAGGTTGTTCCTGCACAAAGAGTACTGGGGTGTGCTTGCTGATGGCAAGTCTAAAAATAGGCAGCACTTGAGAATGTTCATCAGTCAACCATTATTGTGATTTTTCTTTAGTGACATCTCACATTATATTTCCATCCAAGGTCACCCTGACAAAGTCAAATAGATTGCCAATATTTGGGAACCATTTGCCTTACTCTGTTTCACTTATGAGGTGAAACGTAATTCTTGGAGTGCAATTGGAGTGCAGTGCATCATTTCCATTCACTCACACAATGATAGAGCACGGAGAGAAGGAGAAAGCTCTTCTGCTCCTGATCGCACTGAGTGAAAATTGAAACGACCCTCACCGTGCTATCGAGTACTGTGCCAGCTGGTGTGCCAAGAACGTGAGAGCATTTGCCAATTCCCCAGGCAGACCAGGTGAGGTAGAGGAGTGCAAGAGTGGAAAGCTGGCTGCCCTCCTCATCAATTGATAGCAATCAATGAGGATGCCCACAGTGTTCTCAAATCCATGCCTGCACAATTCTGTCTTATTGGTGCCAGAAAGGCATTCAGCGTCATTTAGCTTTGCTTAAGAAAATGCACAAACACACTGCCTGTTTCCAAGAGCAGAATTTGGGAGAGTATGGGAGGGTCGTGAGCCCAATTGATGATGCCCACAGAGGTATTCAAAATTGTCAATTGATGTTCGCTCCAGGGCAAGCTTGAAACTTTGAAGATGTGATATTTTGCTGATATTTCGGCTCTTGATGCAAATCTTGGTGAAGACAATGTAATAGTGAGCGCTGTCCCACAAAGCCTGCCTGTCTAGTTCCGGGATCCCAGAGGACCGAAATAAGTGCGGATCTCACATGTTGCAAGCTTTGGCGGCTGTAACTGCAGATTGAGCCAGGACAAAGCATGCACAAGCTACCACCTCTGGGGAGCAAATTGATGAAGCGCAGTCAGCCATCAAAGGTAAGCAGATACTGAGAAATCCATTGTCTGCCTGCAATTCATGTACCATGCGGAGCAGTACCAGCAGGGCTGCCTACACCCACAGCAGTCACGAATTACAAATTTGTTTATATATCTGTGGTTGACAGAAGCTGAACATCCTGACATTTTGGAATTGTTTCATTCTGAACGGGCAAACAGTTAGCAGCAAATTCTAAGAGAGAACATCAGAAAAGTCAGAAAAGCTTCTGAAACCGATTGCAAGTCTCGGTACTCTGCATTGACAAGAGCAAAGAAGCAAAATTGGAAGTAAATTGTCGTGGATCATCTTTCCTCTTATGCAGTGTCGTTTTTGATGACGTGACGTAGCCGTCATTCGCTCTTCAATGCAGCCTGCTATTCTGAAATTTAGGGGAATCCTTCCACAATTCGGGACCTTGAGCATGAGCATCAGGGTACTTCCTTGAGTGCCAAGGGATCTGAGGCAGGCTAAATATTCTGACCTTGGTTGAAATACTTTACCTGACACTCTATATCGGGACATGCGACATGATTGGAGGCTGCATCGGCAAGACACAAGAATGTTCCCTCTACAGCTAGTTGTCTCCCTTGTCTCCAGGTGACTGAAAGAGCTGAGCCCAGTGCAGTTACGATCTCCCAGCAAATCTCATCAGCTCCTTCAAGGCCATCAAATTGTTTGTGCAATACAATCCAGTGCCAGATCTGCCTGCAAATGAGCTTCACACTGCTGAGCTCATGAGCTGATCAGCCCTTTAGCCTGTGTTGGCAGTCAGGAACGTACAATAAATTGGCTGAAGGCAGGAGTTGTGCAGAGAGCAGCAAAGAGTCTCACTGAGCATTCTGAGGTGGAGACCTGTCGTTTTCTGTGCAATTTACACTGTCTGTAAATTTTGCATATGCCAGCAACACAGATTGCACGCGACCAAGCACGTCTGAAGAGGATGGCCACGCCTCCATGAGACTGCACAGAGGCTGTCTGACTTGCTTGGCTGCCGCTAATCCAATTCGCAAGACTTCTACATGGCTTCTGCTATGCCCAGCAGTTTCATCTGCAGAATTTTGAAATCTCTGCACAGTAGACCAACAAAATTGCAGGTCTACATCAGCTGTCTTGTCGTGAGTGCCATTCCAGTAAGCAAGATCTCACAGCAACAATTCTATCAATAATGGCAAAGTTGGCTGGACTTGGGAACATCTTGCTCTGCAATTGAGGTGTGCATCCCTTCCTTAACCTGGAAATTGGCCACTCTAGAGGCTGACAGCCTTGACATTGCTTTTGCACATGTATTTGGGGCTTTCATATTTGCAGTGTTTGATGCCAAACAATCATATGCCGACAAAACATCCTTGAAAAGCTGCAGATCAGATGATTTGGGAAGATTTGGCTATGAGAATTCAATACCACGAACAGTCTGAAACGGAGAGGCCAATCGCACGATGACAAATTTGGCCCTGAAGACTGCCAATTTGATTTTCGACACACTCACTACTTAAATTTAGTTGTGGAGTTTAAGCAATTCGCCATGGCCAATTTGGCAAGTCCTGTCCAGCCCAAGAGCTGCTTGTGTGATTCCAAAATAGCTAAGTGGGGCATTTCTACAATGGGCATGAGACTTGTGGTCACTCCCATAACATTTTGCTCCTTGAAAATTGAATGACAGTGACGAGGCAGAATGTGATAACGGACTCAACATCAGAGCCAGCCATCTGAAGCTCTCGCTGTATCAGCTTTCCCGGCCAGTAATAATTGTATTTCGATTAAGTGGCCAAGTTCAGCATAGCGACAGAAAGAGTTGGACCATTCTTTCATGATTTCGAACAATCCATTTTTCTTTTCTTTTTTCGTTCTCTTTTCCCCCAAAACATATCGGAATTAAAACTCGTAATTTGGATAACGAATATCATACAGCTGTGAATTGAACACTTTAGATGACAGCTTTCCATCTGTTTCCCTGTTCTATTGTTCTTCATCTTATAGGTGAGACACGACAATCTGCTGCCAGCTGAATCATGATGTAAAGCAGGAAAGGTCAGCAACAAAAAGCAAATTACCATAACAGATGCTTTTCTTATACTCCTGAAAGGACCCCTGTGCTAAACGAATGCTGAAGGTGACCATTGACGTGAGTACCATTTGGGTTGTTAGGTCAATGAAGGTGTTCATCTCCGGCAACAAACATCAAATGGCCTGGATCTGTTTTGATCTGACAGCTCTAGCAAAATTGAGCATGCATCGCTTTCTCTGCGCACACTGTTCTGTCCATTTGCCTTCCTGCAGGTTATCTATTTTGGCATGTTGAGGGCTCAAGTTTATATTCGGTCCATTAAATATAATCAGTGCTGATTCCTCAAAGCGTTTAGACGTTGTGATGCAGACAAAATAGTCCCACGCTTCTCAGATCACTATGCAGGCAGAGGGAATTCAATTGCAAAAAGCTCCATTGGTGCAGATAAAGCCAAATCAGTCTTTCTTTGCAGAAAGTCCATAGATCTGCCTTGGATGGGCCAACACTTTTTTGAAAGCACTCATACCTGTTGAGGAAAATCTCCTGAAGAAAATCCTCTGAGAGACAGACTCATCAAATGGCAATCTTTGCTATTCAGCGACTTGACAAGGCATGCGGACAGGGGGCATGGACAGGCTACTGTTCCCTTGTTCAGACTGCAGATAGGGACATGGAGATATCTCAAATAATCAAGTCTCTGATGCGGACAACATGCAGAAAATGCAAACATATTCTGGGTCCTGGGTATGAAGATTCCCATGCGCAAAAGAGCAGCACGATATCCTATTTGATAGCAAGTCTCAATACACAATACAGAAGAATTTGAAGCCATATCTTTGTCAGATTTCCAAAAGAAGGCAAGTATCAGCATGAACAGAAAATGATAAGGAAAGGGTCAGGTCATATCTAATTATTCATTATTCAACAGATTCAGTAGATTTGGATTTACCAAGCCTTCAGTGGACTTGTGCTTTACTAGCATCAGAATAGATCCAACCAGATTTGATGATTTTGAATCGACGAATGAAAATTCATTTGGAGGCTTTCCTTGGTGTTCAGGCAATTGCTCTGCTGAATTCTCTTTGTTGGCCATTTCCACGGCCATTTAACATTGCCTTGGAAGATTTCTTTGTACAATTGTATGCTTGGGTGAATTTACGTGATGTTGCACCCTGTGAGCATATTAGAAACGCTTTGCCAGTTGAAAATCTCACTTATATTTGAAAATCCAAGATTGGGTCTAGACCTTAAATCCGTCAATGATTGAAGCAATTGACAGGATCTAGTTCTAGTAGAATATTTGGTTAAATCTGAAGGGCTTGTTTAAGAATGTTATGGTCTGATGTATCCTACACATATTGAAGATAGATCCTTCAATGGATAAATTGATTCTAGGTGGTCAAAATAAGTAGTGGGGAAATATTACAAATCTTGGTCATCAAATTTCGTGCCCTCAATCAAAATATTCCTTGACATTCCAGCAGAAGCGCTTGGTCCGTCATGCTTTCTCGACCTCCCTACTCGTTGAAAAAAATACATTATAACTTTCCAAAAATTCCACTATGTTGGCGACCCCGATGACTTCAGGCTGAAATTCAGAAATTGTACCTGGCGCTGGTGAAATATTGGTATCAAATTTGTGATTCAGAATATGGGCCAGGAAAATCCTTGATAGCTCAACCTATGTGCCAATCTTTAATACACTTGCGGCGTTCCGTTGGTGTGTTTCTTCACTGGCATGTGCTCAATGATATTTCTTGTGCAAAGTCGGTGCGCCTTGCATTTTTCACCAGCTGTGCGTCTCTCATCACCGCAGATTGTGCATATACTCCATTGACCTCCCAATTGTCTTACTGGCTGAGAATCCTCTACATGAGCGGCTGTGTGCAGTCAGACATTCCAACAGATTTCAAGCGCTTGCCGGGTCTGGATGGATGACCAGCATCATAGCCTTGGAGGAAAGGTGACTTGAGAATATGTCAAGAGAATTTGCCGAGAGAGCTCTATTCAGATTTTGTTGCTTGTGAATAGCGCCTCAATAGAGCATTATTCAGCAATCCCTCAGTTAGGATGCTTTTTGCCCCTGAGCAGGAGGCACATTCCTCTTACCTGCATTGATCTCCCACAGACAGGCTATACAGCCCTCCAGGACATCTATGAAGGATCCCAAATTCTGTGTGTTTTCGTTGACAGACTGCTGTTCGGACTTGCTTTCTTGCCAGGCTGCGCTGAAAGTGCCTTCCATTCTGCTGGACGTTACCCTGTATGGGCTGGAACGCGCTCTAGGCTTTAGGCAGTCATTTACAACTGTGAGAGACGGTGTTGAGGCATCCTGCACACACCACCTCTTCTCTACATATCGAATGATTACGCTCGGTACCTCAATCTATAGTCAAGACAAAGCGGAACGCATATTGCCCACCCGTTGGATTTGCTTCAAGCAAGTGGTGCTATTTGAGGCGACGCTCAACACATACCTTGTTGTGCTCCACGTCCCATCTTCAGTTTTTCAAGAGTTCTGCGGCGCAATGGGCAACAGCAACAGCTTGACAGTAGGACCTATTGTTCAAATTGGATCGATCGATTGCGGAATCGAGCTCGCAACATGACGAGAGGGGTGGGGTGGATCTACCCGGACCCCTCGAGCCTAACAAAGGGAATGCGTGCAGCAGCGGTGAAGATTGATATGGGCGACCCTCCAGTGGGTCCAGGCCAATTCACCACAGCGCAGCAAATACAGCTTATACAGTTAAATGCAGTCAAGAGAAGGACAAGGGTCAAGGGCACGTACGGCCCGCCATGATGAGCTAAAGAGATCAGGCTTAGTTTTCATCTGCTCTGCTCCTCAAAGAATGATTCATCATAATTATGATGCGTCCTATGAGCAGCATGTTTTATTGGTGACTAGAGGATCACGACCTGCTCAGGATTTATGCCAAAAACCACTCAGCCTCAGAGATCAGAACACAATCGCAATTTGT
Organism: Chloroidium sp. JM; assembly: GCA_004335615.1. Taxonomy (NCBI): domain Eukaryota; kingdom Viridiplantae; phylum Chlorophyta; class Trebouxiophyceae; order Watanabeales; family Watanabeaceae; genus Chloroidium; species Chloroidium sp. JM. The sequence continues at coordinate 233,697 of QAXI01000387.1, forward strand.
AGAGGCTCAAGAAAATTGCAGCCTGCTTCCTAGTCTACTGTATATGTCTCACAACAGTTTGAAGAGCTTGGGTCCAAGCAATACAGTGATTACGCACTGTGCTGTCTTGACTTCCCAATGTTTGACATAATGTCAACTTCATGGATGCTGGAGTCGTCAAAGACCCCCACGATCTGGGGCATATTGTCACCAAAGATGTAGTCTCTGCGACCCTTCACCTCAGTATTCCGCACATATCTCTTGAATCCCTTGTCTCTCAGACACTGGATCTGTGAATTCTATGACAGCAGGGAACATGTCTTCTGCAGTTGTCTCCCATTCCAAGACCTCGACAATTGAATTATTCTGATGCTGACAGGCTGTTACAGGGCATAAAGGGTAAGGGCTTACAGTGACATTCATGTTCAAACAAGACAGTAGAGCAAGGCACAGCCTTGCACATCATGCCATCTCTCAATTCGCCGGCTCAATGCTGATGCCCTTCAAGCAATGCAACAGCAAGGCGTGTTGCTTTCTCTGCATCTGCACACGCCCAAATTTGGACATCAGGGTTTAGCTTGAGCATTCACTTCACTTAATCCTCACTTAAAAATATTCAAACTGACTGATCTCGCCAATTAATTGGAGCTCCCCAGTCCTAGAAAACAACTCTGATCATGATGTGGATTGTCCACCTCCCAATGGTTTACTAAAAAATCCAACAATATTGGAACAAGCAATGTGAAAATCAGATACACAGCTTATTGATACGCAGGAAAAGGCATCCAAGGGAGACACCTCTCTGTGCTGTTTGACGTTAATCCAAAATGAACATAAACATGGGAGAAGGTGCAGAGCATGAGCGGAACAAACCAAGAACTCATACTCAGCAATTGGACAACTCGATGAAAGATGAAGCGCAATTTTCTGCTGCTCAAGTCGTCCGGGGAGTCATTTGTGGGTTGGAAATCACCCTCTACAACGCGGCAAATTTCACAAATCAGCAAGGTATGCATGCCCAAAAAAATTCTGAATCCAAAGTGCTCGTCAGTTGCGATTTGATGAAATAAAAAGAGTGCAAGAAGCATGTGTGGTGGCCAACGTCGTGGATCAATTTGCAATTTCAGCTCCATCTGCTTGGCGACAAGAGGAATAAGTTTGCCCAGGTAAAGCACCAGAACCCGGCAGAGCTTGCATTGAGAAGAATGCAGGAAGATATTGGCTCCTCAATCAGAGGGCAAGTCTCACACTCTAAGAGGGACACATATCTCTCTTTTTGTTCCTGCAGAAATTACTACTGTGATGCATTGTACATATGGCCCAATACAATCTAAGCAATGATTCTGGCTGGTTGAAATTTGCGCTTCTTATCATCTATTGTTTTGCTTCACCAGATAATGGCAAATGTTCCATTTGCCTAAAATGCAAGGTAGTCAAGTGAAGTTCGTACTTGCCCCATTTACGGTGATAAACTTGGTTCCAGCGGTGGTTATCACCATCACCACAACAAGAATTGGCTCTTTGCAGTGACTTGATGCATTTTGGAAAGCAAGGCAACAGCCTGAAGTGAAATTAAGGCAGCGAAATGGAACTGATGATATTTCTCTTGCATACAGAGAAGCGTTTTCATCTGAAAGGGGCGAAAAAAATCTTACGGACTATCAATGATGCGCCCACAACAGTCCTGTAAATACATTACTCATCAGACCAAAAACAGTTGACTCGAAATTGAGTTGTCATACTTGGTTGAAGACAAGGTAAAGAGGGTAGAGGAGGGGGGTTGAAAAACCAGGCTCAAGAATTCATACACAATTGTCCACCTGTTCTACATTTACAAAGTGTGTCAACAGAGTCCATTGTCATTTACCTTCGAGAGCGCATGAATGCTGATGGGCTTCCCAACCTAAGAGGCATCCCGTTGGTCTTAATTACTTACACCAAATACACAATGTTGTGGCTGTTGTAGCTGTTGTAGCCTTCATTCTGGAAATTGCAAAGTCAAACAAGATGAGGAAGTCTCGATCACTGTAGATTTAGACCACTGTGCGATGCTGAAAAAATGAAGCATAATAACAATCTGGGGGAAATGTAACCTGGAGATGATTACATGTGGATAATTTGAGAATGAACGCTATACTTACCTCACAAACCCCCAAAGTTCACAAGACGCTGAAATTGAGCACATGCAATTTTGTACTTTCACTTTGACCACTTGAAATCCAAATACAATGCTCGGTTTTTATACTTACCGCACTGTGACTGAATTACTCACTAATTCAATAGATTACGACCAGGTCGTGAGACGATTGTTTGGATATCCCAGAGAACCCAAGAATACCGTAGCGTTGCTAATGATTAGACCAAAAATGGTTCACTTGAAATCAGCTGATCAAATTCGGTGAACATTAAAAATTTCTATAGATCCATTGGTCAATTTGGCATACATCAAAAATCGACGAATATACTGAGGAGTAAACCGACACTTCTTCTCGACCTCAATTGTCATCGAAACTGCTCCCCTGCCAAATCAGTAGTTTCTCGTCGCAAACAGAGTGGTACGCGGCGAGAAGAACGGTCAAACTTTGAGAATACCTGAGAATTGGACCTGGTGAATGATTGAAGTGCAAATAGCGATCATTAAATATGGTACAAACTTCTAAAAACCCTGGCCAGCTTGGTCAAAATTAAAATATGGTCTCACCGTTAGCGACGCTACTCTGGACAGAGCATTATGGCCCACTGAAAATGCCCTTTATTCACCGGGAACTTCGTCGGTGCCAAAAAATTAGTGCGTGCGCGTTCACATCCTGAACTGTACTGCCTCTCTACCAGCGATTGCCTTATCTAAGAAAAGAAAATAATAAATTGATGCACTGAGCCTCTCTGCCGAGATTGGGGATTTCCTCCACCGTGGAAGGTTTTTTGGCTGTTTAACCGAGAATTTGGACAAGTAAGAATCAATTATTTCCATATTTTGCCCCGGGGGAGGAAGTGATTCAGTCTCCAGTACCGGTTTGCTTTCCCTCAAAACCAATAAGATCAAATCCCTGCGTGGAGTAACATGCCCAAGGGGTTGTGCAACAGGAGTATAAAAATTCCATCGCTTCCTTCACTTGCATGATCTGTAAAGTGCTCACATTCAGGCTTGCATCCAACATGCTATTGTCCGTCTCCAGCTTCAGGAAGTATTGCTCCAGTTGCTGACAGTCTGACTCAATTGCACTCTTTGTGGAAAGCGCCATTGCATCTTGTCGTAGTCTCTGCAGCCACATACTTGTCGAAATGAATGAAGACAAGAAATTGCAACTTCTAGGCAATCCCTTGCCTAGAGTTCACACTTGACAGTGCTGGTAGGCAGGATTTCTGCGAGCAATTTCTTAAATTGATCAGCTGGTTCCCTTCAGAGATGAAGTATGCAACACATATCAAAAGGACCTTTGCATATCAGAACATAAAACATATCAAGCGCATCCAGACCTGAAAAGACTTGCACATCAAAAACCGACTGACAGGGCAAAATGTACGATCTACTGGATGTTATAATTCAGCATATCTTTCTAGATCTTATACCTCGCACTCCTGATTCCAGTGCTGGACCCTCCTGGCCTGTATCAAGTCAGCCTTCTGCTGTTGGATTGCAGCTTTGGCCTGCAAATTTCCAATCCACATTACAGATTTCAGGGATATAAATCTTTGAAAGTGACTAAGACTTCATTTACAGGTGACAGCCAATTTTGGTACCTGTAATTGTGTCATGAATTGTGTATTCAATGGACGTCCATGGAATGATCCTCCTTTTGGACCTCCTATCATGTTATGGTTACAGATGCTCAGATCAAGAATATACCTGTGCAGCTAGACTTTGCTGCTCTTCAACGAGGAGACTGTAATTGCTCTGGTCTGCCGCTTGTGCATACTCTAATGCTTTCAGCTTCCTCCCCTGCGGATGTGATGTTTGTGACAGAAGCCTGAGCCATCGCGCAGTCTTTTGAAGATAAGCATGATCACTACCCAAACAACAGAGGCACAGAAATCTGAATGCAGTCTCTGCAGGCACTCGAAAGATGCAGTGCTCATGAGTAGGCGCAGGAGGCGGGGAAGATTCATGCATCAAGAACCATGCAAGAGAAAGATAAGTACTGTAGCCTTTCTTAAGTTTAAAGTCATCTATCCTTCCCCTCATGAATGCTGGGCATACCCAGAGGTGGACATTCTGCAGCTCCCTCGTCATTGGTTGCAGGGCTTTCTGAGCAGCCTCAAGAGATCCATGCGGAAGGTGGCCGCTCATGGCATGGAGACTGAATATGCAGAGTAAGCATCAGCGATACAGAATAGGAGACCGTATATGGGCAGTTTCTGGGAGACAGAGTCAAGCGAATACAGATCATTACAAACATGAGCTTGACTCTCATTACATCCTGGCTCCTACCTCTGGGAGAAGACGAGGGATAATATGGCAGGAACTGTGCTTCTTAGACCTCCAGTCCTCATGCAAATATGGAGCAGGTGGATTTGCTGTGGCAAAGTAACATACTGGCGACTGAAAAGCCCAATACCCTGGGCTGGAAAATTGAATTAATTACTTCTCGGTGGGCCCAATTCTCGGTAGGACAGCGAAAATCCTGCCTCGGTGGGAATGACCCCCATTTCGGTAGAAGAGGCCTATGGCGCTGATTAATTATTCTCGGTGGTATATGTAGGCAATCCTGGGTAGAACCTTCGAATCTCAAATCTTTTGGCTTAAGATACAATAAACTATCCCACTTTTCAGTTGCCAGTACGGTAATCCCCCCCCCCCAAAATCAAGTCACACTCAGCCCAGTAAGCTTACTGGGCATACCGAGCCGCATACATTTTGTTGCAAGAATTATTTGCACTTCTGCAAATCTGGCACCAGCAAGCAGGTGTACATGATATGATTTAGCCCTAGCTTCCATCCTAAAACAATAAAATCTGGTGATACAGGCCGCTCGAAGGCTACTAGTATGTTTGGTGGCATTGATTCCATAGCTTTTTTGGGTGATCACGGAAGGATCTGCTTGATATATTGACAAGCGTTGCTTCCAAGCAGTGAAGCAAGCATGCGATGTAAAGCTTATTCCCTTAGGGAAAAGTCCTACTGAACCCACGCACATTCCAGACGGTCAAGATTTTCTGAGAGCGAATCCATTCATTCATGATCTTCATACCTACAATCACCATCCAATAAGCGGGCCAATTACAAGAGTAATCATCTCACCAATAGCAAGATCAGGGTTTACCCTAAACCCTGATCCTGTACTCCTCAAATAGGCATGTCTGCTTATGCTTATGAGGGAGACTTTTGGGGGTATTGTCAGCTATTTAAACAATCCTTGTCATTTGACAAATATGTGGTTCTACCAGAAACAACAGTCCACTCCACCAATCTTGCTGTCGCCAGCAGTTCTGCGTTTTCTTCATCTTGAGTTGCATGGCAAGCAACTCCCTGCAAAATGAACCCTGAAGTGGTCGATCTTGTACTTTTCTCACATTTGGAACATTCTCATTCAAGGTCTTTTGGGTGTTGAGACACAGGAAAAGCAAATGTTGGCCATCGAGTTTGCCTGATGGTTGACCCTCCTGCTTATAGCAACACCTCCCTCCCTCCCTTCATATTACCAGGGAAAAGGTTGTAAGCGGGTAAATCTCTACTACTGTGTCTTGCAAAAACTCTCCACCAGGAAATCCAGAAATTCCTCACATCCTAATTGTTTGTATGAAAAGCTACTGGATTCCTACGGAAAGTCAGTCTTCAGCAGCTTGCAGCATTATGCCTTCTAATGGACAGACCGTACTGGCCTTTTGCCTTTCTGTAATTAAACTTTTCTGGCAATCAAGCAGCCATCACCTGCTCACGTGTCCGCTTGAAAGTAGCTACAAAAGGCGTGCGGATCGCGCAATTTAGGCAGTCGAATCCAGTTCAGACAGGGCTTGACTTTGAGTTGGACAGCAAATGACAAGTTCGACCTGTGACATCTGTGCGGATGAGGCCCATGAAAATGCGATTCATCATGCATATGCTGTAAATAGAATGCTGAGCAAATGAGAATAAGAATATGGACAGTCTTGATGAATTTGGTTGGGTCCTTAGTCAGCTGCTTTTTAGTTTGCGCATTTGAATGCGGACAGCTACCAGATGCCCCCTAAAAACCCCATGGGGAATGGCAAGAGCCAGTACAATACACTGCAATATGCGACTCAGCAAAATGAGCACAGTGTGTGTCTCTGGAACTTTGGAAAGCTTATTAATCTTCGCAGATATTCAATGTAGATAAGCTCATGGATCCTTTCTTTTGATGGCAGAGGTGGCCATCAAAGTGAGAAGCACTCACCTGGAAGCCATTGTTCTGAATTTGCTGTATTGCATCAGCAAGCGCTTCCTCTGCATGTCCTCTTCCACAATCACTGTCGCCTGTCCTATTTCCTGCTTTCGAATGCAAATGTCTCAAATGAGACTATTCCAGACAATCAAGGTGATTTCAAACATCACATACAATCACTCAAGTCAACAGGCATGTCCTGCATGACAGCAAGACGCGTTCGTGCCCTTCTCAATCTGTCCCACACTGACGACTCGAGGAGCCCATTATGGCTCCTTCGTTGTGGCTTGCGCAAAGTTGATAATTATCAAAAAAACTCCTTGCAGAGCTCTCTGGGCCTGGGCCCAGGATTTTTCATGAATATTGGCTCTTGACCAGATAAAAGTGTCTCGAGGAAGTACAGTGCAAGTGCCGACAATCGGGGGTCCTCTACTTCAGGAATGTTACCCGCTCAGAGGACAGTGCCCCTTCATCATAAGCGACAGAATCATCCCCTTCAGACAGAGGAGGCAGATATCTGTGCTCCAAATGGATGTTTCAAGTTTGGATATTTTAGACTCTTGATCAGTTGGAGCACTGTGCGATTAAAAGGACGACACGTGTCAGCGACGCACTTGATGGCATGAGGGAAATGCAAGTCAATCAGCTGTGATACTAAATTGTGCTTTGATGCCGTCGCAGTGGCGATATCATGCAAGAATGGATCAATTTTCATAACAGAAATCAGGTAGGGCCCTTTTGCGATCAGAGATCCTAGCCGATTTGACATCTCCTGCTAAGAAGAAATGAGGAGTAACTTTGATGAGTTTAAGAGGGAGGAAGGCTGACTTAGAGTTGAAGGGGCAACATCCGCTGGAATGTCCCCTTCTCAGCCATTGATCAGAGGTCAATGACACAAGAGGCCAAATTTCTTCCTGTCCAGTCCTACCATCATGTTGCACACATGCTTTTAGGCTCTGTTCTGCCAAATATCTTCAAACGGCATCTCATAACTAGAATAGCAGACAGACCTCTTCCCGTTGCTCTTACTTCACAGCACAATACGAGTGTATTGTCAGCTAAACAAGCTGTCGCTTATGGAAAATCCCGCTTGAACACCAACCCGCTCGAAAATATTCCACATGCACTGCACATGAATGTGGAGAAATTCTGCCTGATTGCCTTGTGCACACCTAAAATTGTGTTCTGTTTAAACATCAATCGAGCATGCTGTCCTCGTTGACCAGTTTGACATCCCGGATTTTTCTTGTTTCCTTCCGCTTTGATCCAGGATTGATGCAGAAGACACAGAATCTGCAACTCAAAATGCATCCAAAAAACTGCATGCACAATGTCACCAGCTGCAAGATTTTGAGGCCTGTTGCACTGTCGTCAGCACAATGCTTTCGTAGTAGTTTAACAATTCTAGCAGCGGGTCTGCAGCAGGTAGAGAGTGGGCTAGTGTCAGCTCCATACCTCACTCATTGTTGCACCTTTCTGCGTCAGGAAGAGGAGGGTGTGCAAGACTGTGCAGAGGTCTGTTCTGTGCTAAGTTGCCTGCAGAGCTGTGAAGAGGGATGAACGAGACCGCTGTTTGGCACGTGCGTCTAGCTTACGGCGAATTGGTGCTTGAACAGCTGCATGATGCTCAAACAGTCTACACGAGAAAGGAGATTTAAATTTGCTTCTTCTCTTGAGCCAAAATTATTGCTTCTTCTTTTGAGCCAAAACTATTGCTTCTTCTTTTGAGCCAAAATTATTGATTCTTAGTGTTGGCTCAAAAACTAGAAATTGAAGGTCTGGATCAGACCTCTGCTAGAGTATGGCAATCGACGCGCGTGATCGAAGCTCGCAAACCAAACAATGGCAAACAAGGGCCTTGCCATTGGCCTTGGACCAACTGGACAGCATCGAGGGGGTGGAGATTCTCTATGCGACACCCGGCTAATTTCTCCGCAAATTGAAGGAGGTTCCGTGGACCCCAACCCCTCCCTCCATATTGCCTTGAAGGAGCAAAACCTGACACCCCCCACGCACGGCTGGAGTGTGAACATGGCACATTCCAGCGAAAGCGGGCTGTATCCGATAGCGGTCCTCATGTGAGACTTCTCTCCTTCGCAGGTCTTGCAAATTTGTTCTCAAAACGGTCTAAAGACTTTGCTCTCAAGCTCTCTCGCTTACCTGCAGAGATGAATTGAAGAACGAGGACATCGCCCTCAGACTGAATAGCGTCAGGAGGCTATCCACGATTGCAGTTGCACTTGGCGAAGAGAGATCGCGGGAGGAGTTGGTTCCCTTCCTCTCGGATTGTACTGATGACGACGATGAGGTGAGCATCGCCTGACGGCTCCAGGGAAGCTGCGTTCTTGTATGGAGATTGAAGGTAACTTTGAGAAGAGAAGCAAGCAGCCCACACCTGGTTGACTCTCTACCCAAACAAGAGCAAGGGAAAATGGATAGCCAAGGAGGAAGAAGTCGAGGTTGGTGACTTCAATTCAAAGGTGAAGAGTACTGTGATGCGAAGGAACATAAATAGAATATCCTGAAGACTCCGAGAGAGGGAAAGTCAAAAGACGAATGCACTGTTGGCTGCTGAATTCTTGATGCTTGACGCAGTCATCCCTCAAAATGACTCTTTATGAGCACCTACTCTCACCTGCACCCCCTTGTCCCACCAACCCTATATCCCCCACAGAACTGATTTTGTTTTTCTCAATTTGGCACCTTTGACTTATGTCTTTGCAGCAGTGCTCAGCTACGATTGCATTATTGTTCACAATTCATCAGGATTTGGTTAAACACGAACGAGCAATCTGCGTAAGCTTTCAAGTCTAGTGTCATGGCGAGACCAAGAGTCTGCTGTCAGAAATAGTCTAGAAGCTGGTAGTGCGTCATTCTTTTTGAGAAGGGAACGCCTGAAGCTACAGAAGCGTATCTTCTGCAACCGAGTCCTTGTCATGTAGGTACTCTTGGCGCTTGCTGAAGAGCTCGGCAATCTTGTTCCTTTCATTGGGGGACCAGCCTTTGCCGTCAAGCTACTTAAACCACTAGAAGCCTTGGCTGCAGTAGAGGAGACTGTGGTGCGAGAAAAGGCTGTGCAGTCATTGCAGAAAGTTTGCTTGGATCTTCCACAGGACATTGTTTGCCGAGACTTCATTCCACTCGTCCTGGTGAGGATTCCACCAGCTGTCAAAAGTCTTTGAGCTTCATGCAGTTTTCTGGCCAAGCAATTCCCTGTTCCACCAGCCTTTTGATGCCTAAAATTGCTGCAATCAATCTTCGCCATGCACCAGCTGCGGGATCGATTTCCTTTCCTGATCACATTATTGCCTGGAATCTACCCATGCAGAATCGCTGGCTCCTTCTGCAGAGTATAGAAGCACTTTACGAGAGGGGATCATCCGGGGACAAACGAATCCCTCGGGAAGCACTTTACTTGATCATTTTAATCATGACTGACCAGTCTACCAGGACTTCCAGCAAGGACGACTTGTCTGCAGCGCTTGGGGACAGGAGAATGGTTCACCACCAGAGTCTCAGCTTGTGCCCTGGTAGCATCAGCCTATAAAGGTGCATCAAACACGCGGAAGGCGGAACTGCGCCAGCTGTTCTGCAACCTTGGTAAAGATGAAACCCCCATGGTTCGCCGTGCCATTGCTCAGAGATTTGGAGATCTTGCTGGCGTCGTGGAAGCTTCATGCGTGATCCCCGAGATCATTCCCACATTTTTGGAGCTCACTCAAGATGGTAACGTCTTCAATCTTTCCACACAATATCCATGACTCTGAATTCAAGACCTATCCAAAGTCCAATCGTTCACATGAGAAGAACGTACAGTCAGATCATGATGAGCAAGAGGGTAAAATTACACTCCAGAGTGGCCTGCATTGGCCAAAATTCCTGATCGATTGGCAGGATTCATTGCATTTACAGGTTTGTCTGTGATAAGCAGGACTATTCCCGCATGTGGGCCACAAGCAGAATACAGTGAGCATCTTGCGGTACGCACTAAGGTTTTGGAGAGGCTCTTCAGCACCTCGAGATCACACAAGCGTCATTACTCGAATTGAAGACCGCTGCCCGCAAAACCTCAACTGCGAATGTTGTCATCTCCTTTCTCATTGTCCCACCAAAGCTCAAAGCCAGTCAAAGTCATCTCAGTAGCCGCGCTTGCTTCACATTTTGACGACGATACGTTCCTGCGCAGTATTACTTAAGTTGTCTATGTATGGTGACTTGCTTCTCAATGGACACTGTCAACTTTCCCACTTCTCAATGGACACTTTCAAGCTTTCTCACTGAGTCCAAGTGAGGGTGATGCAAGTACCATGGTTTTTTTAGCAATTGTTGAGCACCGCTTTCGACCCGTCTAAGGCCCTCGTCCACAAAGTTTTGGACCTTGTTGAGGGAACTTTGGAGGAATTCCGCATACACAATGGGCAATGTTGCATATCGAGACAAATATGGGAGGCCATACATTGCGCACTCTAAAACATTTCTCATAGGGCAAATCTCCCATATTGGGGCTTATCAAGATCTGACTGTACTAAGTATATGTTCAATCTGTAGGAGCATCATTGCGCTTGATTCGTTTGTCAATATCTACATCATTGCAACATTAATGTTTAGACCAGATTTTAAATTTGAGGGAGCTACTGGGATTTTTCAAAGTTTTGTTTCTTCTTCCCCGCTTTTCAATCTTCAGTTTTTACAATGTTCAGTTTCTGAGGTGCCAATAACCTTTTACCATCCTCTTCGAGGTTGCAAATAGAGTGGGATGTTGCAAGGAGTTGTCCATTTGGAGAGATGATAATTTTGACGATAATCTATATTGAAAACATGTGCCGAGTGAAGCGAGCTCGCAGGAATCCTAAGAATATGTTTCTCAAAGCATGCTAATATTGACCATTCAAAATTTGCTCCATTTCGGAGGGTCACAACCTAAGGATTGCGACAGTACTCCTGTGGGTCTGTTCTGAGCACCCAATGGAAAGTCTTGTCGCATTCGTTTGTCTTAAGGCAAGCTCCTCTTGTCTGCCTCTGACAGGATAGCTCTGTCGAGCTATACAATCAATTCATATGACAAACAACACACACAAAAATGGATAGACTCTTCCAGTTCTTTTAAATGTAATGATTGATGTATAGAGTGATTCGTCCAAGAAAGGATCCATCTGGCGTTCTTGCTGACCTTGTCAAATTAGCATGCTCTTCAGCTAGGATGTCCGCTGCTTTAAATTTGTAAGTAGCTGAAGGACATTTTCACACAACCATTGATGGGCAATTCTCATCTCATTTCATTTTCATGGTTATTGAGAGACAGAATCCTCTGATAACATTGAAAATGATCAATCGATTCAATTGTAAGCAAAGCATACCATAGCTCACAAGATCCAGAACACCTCAGAGAAAAAAGTTGCTACTGGTCATGCAACAGAGGGAACAGCAAATCTGAAATTATTTACTGTCAAGGATGTAAGTTATTGTGCTGTACAGAATTAAACAGTATCAGAAGATACTGGTCAGAATCAGGGGAGGACCTTACCTGACAAACTAGTTGAATTTTTGCTGCTTCGAATTAGCAACGATATGCTTCGTTTTGGGACAAGCATGATTGGCCACGCACAGTCGAAATGCTTTGTAACCCCCCCCCCCCAAACAGCCATTGACTGACATGTATATCACTTCAGCCAATTGAACGGTCCACTCACGCCGCGCCAGAACTAATACAGTATAAATCCAAGAGCATTGTAGCAATATCCAGTGAAAATCAAATGTGCAGAGCAAGATTCAGTGCGCCTGCTGGCTGTGGAAGGCTGCGGGCACTTTGCCAGGCTGCTGCGGAGGGAAGATTCGATTGCAAGCATTCTTCCAGTTGTGCAAAGATTTGGATCGGTGAGCTTCCTCTGGCGGGATATGATGTTTCATCTCTCCTTCAGGTTCAATTGTTGCAAAGATTCCCCCCTTGGACCTCACAGGGAGGACAACACACCCTTATAGACATTGCTATCTTGGATGTATGAGCGAACAACCTTTTGCCACAGTAAAATTCTGCACAATTGCAAGCCACTAAGGGCCACCCTGGCAAGCACAGCACCTTCTGCTATTGGCCATGATGTTCAGTCGCTGCTATTTTGTATCATTGCTGCTTAATTTCTGCACAAAATTGACCCAGCTCGATGCCTGAAGTCCACTCTGAATCACGGTGGGGCAATGGCTCAAAGTTAATTTGTTCACAATTGTGCATTTCCCAATTCACGGGGGAAAGCGGTTTGGGCCAAAAACAAATTCCTGGCGACCGGTGCAACTCTTTCGCAACTGCGCACTTGTTTGACTGGATCTCGAGCGAGTGCAGTGCTTGTGAAGCAATTGGTTGTAGTTGCTCTGCTCACAAGACTGTTGCACATCATAGAAGGTCGTTTCTCAGGAGAAAATTTCCCTGGCCGCGTTCGAAACGCCATGAATGAGTTCTAAACGGCGCCTCAGCAAATCACTGAGAAATGCGAGAAGCATGGAATTGATTTAAAAACGTTCGCGGTACCTCACCCGCTAAATTTGACATGCGAAGGGGTCCAGGGGCTAATTGACTGTGAAAAGCAATTGGGCACAATGGGAGCACACTAATTCGAGCATACTCGAGTTTATCACAGCACTGACAAGTTGCTGGTCAAGATATTGGCACTCTTAAGGGCATTTGTTCTACCGCAAGGCGAATACTGCTCCACAAAATACCCTTAACGACACGCATACATTCTCATCAGCTCATTTCTGAATTATATGGATCGTTATGTCATTGCTCTGGACGTAAGTATGGCTCACTCTTGTGTGCATTCACGTCTGACTTCATACAGACAACCCAAGTTGGCTTGCAGGATAAATCATGGCGGGTGAGATACAGTGTCTCGCAACAACTTTGCCAGCTTTCTGAAGCTCTCGGCCCAGACATATCAAGGTCAGTCTCCTGATAATCTCAGAATGATGTGTGTGGCAATGTATGGAGCATATTGACCCCATTTTAATCCTGGAATAAGTTAAATCAGTCAATGGGACCACGGTCATTTTGTGAGGTAAGCTGAACCAATACTTAGGAAAGCTTCACACATTGTTCAAGAAGGTGAGCCAAAACGATTTGTACCTTATTGACCTCCGTTTTGCAGGGCTGAGCTGTTGCCATCTTTGCTGAAATTGCTGAAGGATCTTGAGGCAGAAGTGAGGATTGCTGCAGCTAGCAAAGTACCTGCATTCAGCAGGGTCCTGAGCGTCGACCAGGTTACTTCAGCGACTAAATGTTGCAGTAATGGCCTCGTAGCTGGTCATATTTTGAATGCAGTGTCAGTCCACTTTGTAAATCACCCTGGTCTTGGATTCAGATTCAGATACTATTGAAATACAAGCTTTTTTATTGTACTTTCGTCTTCGTGATGCACACTCTTATCAACAGCTCGTTCCTCCTCACCATTACATGCATTGGAGATTGTCTCAACAAGGTCGGCATGTGTCTGGCATGGCGCATAGGCCCAGGCCAGTCCAAGCAGGCTTCGATTTTATCCCCGCATAGGAATTTTTTTTTTCCAATTTTGGAGCAAAAATTGGCAACAAGATAGCTTGAAGATGTGAAAGCACTGCAGGTGGTCAAAGACATTCTGCCCTGTATCAAGGAATTGGCAGCAGACACTTCTCAGTATGTGCGAACTGTGTTGGCCAGCGTGGCTATGGAGCTGGCCCCCGTCTTAGGAAAGCAATCAACGATTGAACTTCTTCTGCCAGTGCTGCTTTCATTGCTGAAAGATGATTGCCCTGAGGTCAGGTTGAACATCATCAGCAAACTGGATGAGGTGAGATGCGATCATTGCAACAACTTCATTCCAGTGACATGCTGTCCCTGATTATTTGAGTTATCTCTTGAGGGTTTCAATTTTTCATTTTTGAAGCTTGCCACCTTTCATCTCCACAACAAGGGGAGGCAAATTCGCGTGGTGAGACAACACAATGCAGTCCAGTCAGGCCACTTGCAGAAAGGGATCTGAAGAGGAATTTTTCATTCATTGCGCTGCCTTGCTTCAATCGCAGGGACTTATCAGCAGTCCACACACAGGAGCAGATCATACAATTATAGCACAGAGACCTCCTTTTGAGGAGGGTTGAGAAAAAATTATGATTATCTTGAATTAGTCTTACATATTGTGCCTGCACATGGCGTTCTGTGCCAAAGTGGCTCAATCATCAACTTGGGGCAACTGCCTGTGCTGTGGTGCAGAGTTCATGAGACAATACCGGGAGTGCCAACAGTAGCTTCCAAATGCGCATTTTTTTTGTATGTGTATTTAGTTTGTTTCTTCATCCATCCATTCTATCGTTTTCATTCATTTCATTTCTATCATTTTAAAACAAAGATGCAACTCACAGAGATGACAGGACAGCACCCGTTGCCTCCCATTCCCTCAGTCCAATACCGTTTTCCCATTCCTGTAAGCTATGCATGGCAATTTCGATTTTATAGGGTCAATTCCCGAAGATTGGGACGGCGACGAACAAGAACGAAACCGCAAAGAGCACAATCCCTAAAATTGTTGAGCAGATATTTCCAATTCCCCAAGCAGTCTCGAATTGCGCTCTATGCAAAACATTGAAGAACAGCCAGCCATGATGTTAAGAATCGCCGAGCGCTCTGAACGACATGAGTGATTTATCCTTTAGCTCCCTTCCTTCTGTTGTCATAGCATCTTCACAAACCTGCCTTCAGGGGAAGTAATATGCTGGACGACAATGAACGAGAAAGTGTATCAGCACAGCGCTTTCTTAGTGCATTCCAAAGCGCTTCCAACACTACAATGACAAGAATGACGCAAAGCGCGATTTGAATTCTGCCATTATCCAGGGCAAATGCACTTTTGGGCAGCAGTCGAGCGATCAAATGAATAATGATACATATATCTCTAAATTCGCTTCTCATGATCATGATAAGCAGTCTCGAAACAAACATCCGTTTTTGTGTTCTTGCTTGGCAAGCTGACCATGTACCTGCTCAATGTTACTAGAGGCCAATCCGAACAGTTCGATGACTTACTGTACTGGCCAGTGTATTTCACGATGATTATTTACAATCTGAATTTTGGGTCTCTCAGCTTTGAGACCGTGAATGTGTCCTGACACAGTGTATAATCAGATGTGACTCATTTCAATATTCTGTGCAAATGTTGGCACCATCAATAAAGGTCTCCAAGCCTTTTCTACCGTCAATTTTTCCCCTCCACCGTGAAGGGTTGAATCAATAATGCCCGATTTGGACCTTGAATGGCCTTATTCCGAGAAGAATTACCTCTGCGAATTTTTGGCTGAGCGTGAATTACACTGGCCAGGACGGTATTGTTCTGCAGATAAGGAGCACTAGAACCGTCAATGAGGTGATAATCATGGTGTACCATACCCTATGCTTGCCAGCTCAGTGACTGGCCTTGCCATCTCAGCTTCTAATGCTTGACATTTAGAGGGAATTGCCTGCTGGAAGCAACAAATAGTATGCTAATTGGTAGCAGGAAGATTCTTACCTACATGTGAACAGGGTGTGAGTTTCTATACAGGACGCTTTTTGGTGCTTCCTTTCCTGCTCGTTCAAATTTGCCTGTAGGCTGGTGAGCGCTCGGGTGCTCACATCACCAAAGAATCTATGTGAGCTTCTCGTCAAAATTTTCTGTGGCATACTTGGGTCAGTTGGTTGTTCTGAGGCTGAGAATGATGACGATGTTGCATTCTAGGTGGTATTATGATTTGGAAACAGTTAGCGGTAAGGGGTGTGTGGTGGGCAGATTAGAGTGGCCAAACTTTTGGATTGGGCACAGGCGTGTAGGATCTGTCTTTGCAATACAGAGATCATGGTCAGCCCCATGACAATAGGCATACAGTCAACATGCTGCAAAGAAGGGATGTGTTTTAAGCAGCAAATCTTTGTAAGCGACAGCTTTAGTAGCCGATTGTGCTTTTGTCATTAAGATATGTTGGGAAAAAGCAAGTTCTCCCTTCTTATTAGCTTAGATGCCAGACAGCAGCCAGTGTCCCCTATCACAGGAGGGCGTTCCCCAAAAATTGAGCCATCAGATCTGACAAAAAAAATCTCTGACGTCGCACAATCACTAGGGAGTCGAAGCATACGTCAGCATCGATACACCTTTTACGAGATTGGCATTTATAGTCATTGCACCATTGTGACTTTGTCGCTGACACGTCCCTTTTATAGGCGACAGTAGCTTTCAGCAAGGCTGCAATACCAAAAAGCAGATTTCCCTTTTCTAAGCGATGAATTCTGTTCATTTTCCCTCGTAAGTGGTCATGGCTTAGCTTAGAAAGTGTTTTCTGGGTTTGCGAGTAGCGTTCCTGAATATTGCGACCCTCTGCCGAAGAGCGTATTGTATGTACATGACAATTTTGGGTAGTCGAGTTATCCTTTTTTCAATGCTGCTCCTTGTGGCAGCATTGAGCCACCAGGGAAAAAGAAAGCCTTCCTGTAGTTGCTATTAGCATTACAGCTTCCTTATAGAACAGATGTGGTCCACAAAAGGCACCAGGCTTCACTTTAAGATACTCAGCATGCCAGCCTGATCTAAGGTGATGTAGCCACAGAAAATGGTGTTGCCAGTGTATCTTACATGCACAGGTCAAACGAGCACAGAGGATGACTCCCATATCCACTACACAAGCATTGCAGGTGAACAAGGTGGTTGGAGTTGATCTACTTGCACAAAGCCTGCTTCCCGCCATTGAGGAGCTTGCCGAAGACAAACATTGGCGAGTGAGGTTGGCCATTATAGAGTATATTCCTCTGCTGGCAAGCCAGCTAGGAGCAGAATTTTTCGACGCCAAATTAGGGGCCCAGTGCCTGAAATGGCTCGAGGACTCTGTCTACTCTATCAGAGATGCTGCAACTGTAAATCTCCAGAGGCTTGCTCAAGAATTTGGTCCAGAGTGGGCAAAGCTGAGCCTTGTTAACCAGGTAAGCAACACTTACTTATCTCTTTCCATCCCCCCTTATCGCCAATTAATATCGTATGCTTTTCCTCAAAAATTGCAAGCCTCTGGACATGGACAAGTGCGTAGTGAGACACAATTCACAGAAGACAAATCACAGCTAAAGAATTCACCTTCCCGAGTGGAAAGAAGTCATGACAAGGACGAATCATGGATGACTGCTGAATGTAGTGACATTCTGAGGTATCTTTGGAAACTAAATCTCAATTTGAAATAATAGTTGAAAAAGCTCAATTTGAAATAATAGTTGAAAAAGCTCAATTTGAAATAATCGTGAAAAAAGCAACATACAACACATAAACTTAATGGGTGATCTCAGGCCCTTACCCTTTACATTGCCCAATCTTATCCTTGTTGATCGTCGACGTCATTCTAATGCTTCCAGAGGCTACCTAGGAACTTGAGACCTTACATACTCGACAAGGAAATCCTGCAGATCTTTCCTGGGATTGGCGCTAACAACACGCAAGTGCCCAAATATGGCCATATTTAGGTTCTTCACAGCAGGGGCACCATCACATGAATTTTTGTTTCTTTCTTCAAAACGTCGTCTTCAACGCCAAATCGTATTGTTTTTCCCTACTCGTTGCTTTTTAATTTGGTGCAACACCAAATTCAGGAAGGAGAGTCAGCGCTGGCCTCGCAAATGGCGAGCAGAAACATCTGGTCACGCGGCAAATGCCTCATTACAATGTATTTGATAGCTACTGGCCGAAGTCAGATGCCACAATATTCTGTGCCCCTCCTCTCTAGTATTTAGGGTTATGCAGTTCTTGTGCACTTGGTCATGGTTAGCATCAATGTTTCAACCATTCATCTCAGCATTCTCATCAATCTAAATATCATACGCTTGTGCTCCAGACTGTGCTCCAGAATTGCAACTGCAACATTCACAATTTCCTCCTATCCTGCTCTACTTTGAGGCAAAGGCATGCTAATCTGGAACCAACTCCCAAGCTACTGTTGCTGCTGCTTGTTTCAACAAAATATTTAGAATACAAGACTGATCCATTTAAAAGCTGATTAATATGATAGCGTGGGGGGTCATATAAATGTATGGTGATCAGATTGTGCCAAAGAATGCTCGGAAGAAATCCGAGATGCATTAGTATTTGTGACCTGGCCTTGCCTAGGATTTCTGCAATAGCCATTTTGTTTCCATCAAGGTTGTCGATGCCTGTGAAGCTTCTGGCGGTACCAATTCTATTGCAAGAGATTTGGTCGCTTGACTTGAAAGTCTCGCGTTAATCATCTTTTGTACTTTCATCTCTGCTAATTCTTTTTGAAACTGTTTCTAGCATTAACACCTCTAGCCGCATCTGCAAGAAAGTTTGCAATGTATATTGTCATCGCAATTACACCTGTATAAAATTCAAGCTTTGGGCAATTTAAGATTATTTGTGTGTTTCAGCGACAGCACTCGATCTGACTCTCTAGCTTGGTCATGATGATGGCAAATTAAAAGGAGTTGGTATCTCACTAAAGAAATTATTCACCGAGAAATAACTCAACTAAGATAAATGGACAGTTATGTCAATAAACTGTCCATCGATCATGTGCTTTTTATGGTTGTTGCCAACTCTACTGTACATGATGCAGGTGTTGGCACTGGTCAACAATCCCCACTACCTTTACCGCATGACCATCCTTGTGGCAATAGGAAATCTAGCCCCAGTTGTTTCTCACGATGTGCTTTGCAGCCTCATGCTGCCTGTCGTGGTGGCATCCTCTGAAGACAAGGTGCCCAATATAAAGTTCAATGTAGCCAAAATGCTGAAGCAACTTATTCCTCTGGTTGACAATTCTGTATGGAACGAAGTTATCAAACCCTGCTTGCTTAGCCTTTCTGAGGACGAGGATGTTGATGTCAGGTATTTTGCCTACCAAGCCATGAATTCGTGCGAGCTGATTACTGCAGAGTAGGGCAACTTATGGTGCAAGTTATGGTGCTAAGATTATTGGATTCACATTTTGAGATTTGCGGAAGAGCACGATATGCATTATTGTGTTGATGGAATTGACAAGGTCTCCTGGTTAATCATGAATACATTGTGTAAATCAAGCACAGCAATTGAACAAAATGCTGCCTAGCTGAAATTACCGACTGACGCACTAGCACATATTCTTCTTGCAAAGCGATGCTTGATGTGCTGGGGGTTTTAAAAGGAGCTAAATCGTCTTAAAAATCCAAAGCTTCTCCTCAACGGAGAAGGGCAAGAACTGAGATTCCGCAGACCCCAAACCCCCAAAATGCTCTCCTTCAAAGTAGGGTTCTCAATTTAGGGGGGTCGCTCCAAGATAATGCCCAGATTCAAATGTTTCGGTGCCAGTATATACAGCCCAGGTCAACGCCAAATATGCAGACCAGGGCTTACACTTCAGAATGCCATGAAAATGTATGCATGTTAATTGATTCTGTCAATTTGTCAATAGTGCATATATTTAAACCTTTTCCTTATGTTGGATTGTATTCCTCAGAAAGTTTAATTTGCGGTATTGATCTGCAATCTTTGTAGCCATGTTCTCGCCCAATTCAAACTCGGTTTCTGCTGTTCTGTTCGATTTCAAGGCCAGTCTCCTATTGCAAAATGCAAGGAAAAAGAAGGAAATAGTTATAGTTATATCTTACAGCCACATCAGGCTGGTCAGATGGACACGTTGAGCAGTGTCAAGGAAAACAGTGAATCACGCATAGAGAAATTGAGATGGTCCATATGCCTAAACCATTGAGAAGTGAAACAGCAGAGATATGGTACAGCACATTCTGGCTCAGCGGAATGTACAATTGACAAGCTGGTTTTGGCACAAGTTCTGTCAATTCAAAGGGTAAACGGGATGGCCTGTCTTGCATTCAGGGTGCAGATGCCAACCATGAGGGCACGTCCATCCGAGGACAATCCTTGGAAAAGCCAATTGAGTCTTGCTCAGAGGGAGTTTGATAATTTCAGTCATAAGTGAAGGAAGGAAATGATTACATCTCCCTTCCTCAGAGTTAGATGGTCAAGTTGACCAGTGTAAAGAAAAACATTCATTGACACAGACAAGAGCGATGCAATATACTGGTGCATGGTCCAGTATGGAATAATGACAAACAATGCAAATAAGTAATGCATGGGGCAGGCTCTAGGTCTGGCAGAAGGCTTCACCGCAGGACTGATTAGATGGAAACATTGACTAGTGTCAAAGAAAACCCCGTAAATGACGCAGACAAGAGTGACGCAGAATGATGGTGTGCGGAGTAGGTCCTAGGTCTGGCAGGGTTCACGACTGCAGGTCTAGTTCAAATACACAAGGCAACCACTGGGACAATTAGTAAGAGACAGGGTCCCCAAAGAAGCCCACAAACATCCCCACAGTGCACATTGACCCTCCTGGAGTCCCCCAAGACCAGCCGCCATCAGAATGGGTATCCAACCAGACAGCTTGCCGGGCAATTGACCACCCGGCACTTAGGATGGGCGACTACTGACCCCAGGGGCAGGAGGACTGGGCAACCATTGGGAAAATGGTACACAAATCATGTTGAAATTCGCTGGTCAAGTCTAGCGTCTATGAGGTATTTCTTAGGGTTCCTGTGAATGCATTTAGCTTGACGCATGTTCTCGACCTCGATTATTGCCGAGAATTATTCCCCTTCCGAAAGATAAATTAGGGGCGATTCAATTTCGTTGCCTCGGGGCGTTTCACTTAAACTAAACGCAACCTCGTGAATGGTCTAAGTTTGAAGGTGCGTCAGGAAATGGACCTGGTCAAATTTAAAGTTCAAAGAGCGATGTAAATATATGGTCCCGAAAATCCGGAAAACCGTTGACAGCTTGTTCAAATGTAAGATATGATATAATCTTCAATGTGTTTATAGTATCAAATAAGAATGTCCAGTAGAGCTAAATTGATGAAACAATCAGAGCGCCACAGAGATGATGTTTCTGCTTGAATACAGGTCTTAATGGTGGGAAGAATATTGAACAAAACGGCCAATATATCGGTGCACTTGCAGGACCTTTACCCCAAAAATCTGCAAGGGGGGTGGCATTTGCAGCATTGAACGCTCCTTGCTTGACAACACTTTTATGCTGATGGAGTACAGAATATATCATATGGCGAATAAGATGGACTTTTGGAGATATGAATTGCCAATTATATCTAAAGTATAGTCTGAACAGGATCAAGGGCTCCGTATCAATGGAATACTGTAATGCCAATGAGCCCCCCCACGGTGATTGGTTCAGGCACCCAACCAATTTTAGGCTGTTAGATTGTCTCTGTGAAGTTGGATTGCTGCCAAGAAAATGTGATTGGGGGCCTAATCGCAACCATGTAAAATGCTTTTTTAGAAAATTACATCATCTCCACCATAGTTAGGACTCTCTGAACAAATATTATAACCTGGTCTCTCTGCAATAATGAAGCATCTTTACAAAGTCCTCCACATCCAAAAGCTTGCTGTTGTGATGCCTGGCCGCTTGAAACACATCATGAAGTACAAATGCTGAATGGTAATAGTTTACAGATGAAATGCACGCCTGCTGTGGAGTGCAAATTGCCTCATCGCGAACATTGAATTCGCTTTTGGGGCCCCAGCAGCCCTGTCTTGAAATATTGCACCAAAATCCAGGGTTAACTTTAAGGAAAATTTACTTCTGCCACACTGGCAGAATGCCAAGGGTGTCAATTTTTTTCTCGCAGCCAGCGCGGGCCGAAGCGAGCTGGCCCAATTTCATTTGTGCAGCCCCCCTGGCCGAGCCATTCGACTCAATTTCCTCCCATGCGGCCCTATGGCTGGCCTTTCAGCGCCAATTTCTGGCTTGCGGCCCAGTGGCTTTGCTGTATCCTTAATTACTGTTTCGAGGTCACAGCCTTTGCTACGTCCAAATCTTTTGTCTGAGAAGCATAATCGCATCATACACAGATATATTGCTGCATGGGTGAAGTGAGGGAATGTATTGATCATCTTTTCTATTCTGCTCTCTTCATACTTGTTACATCTATACACAGGCACACAGCAAGGCTCGTCCTAGACAATAAGGTGACCACAACAGGTCTGCATCAGGACAAGTTTGACAATCACATGTGTCTACTACTGCAAGTCAAAATCTATTCATCAATGTGAGTTCATAGCGGTATTATCTCAGATTTCTCATTTTCTAACTCATGTCAGCCGTGGGGTTCTTTTTGCAGTCAGATCAAAGCTCCGAGGAGGGACAATTATAAAATCAGGAACCAACCATGCGCCTGGGCTTTTTGGACCATTCATCATAAACCTTCTTATATGGAAACTGCTCCATGCCAATACCACACCGCTTGATCCTACAGAGGTGGTTGAGTATGTCAGGCCCCATCCTGTTCCTCAGAGGGCTCTTCAGCAGCTTCATCAAGCTGAACTGCCGCTCATTGTCAACGCTGGTGGCGGGGCTGACGAGCATGATATTTGCCAGCTTACCAAACTCTGGGATGAAGCGGAGATAGTTCTGGTTGCTGAACGTCTTCTCCCATGCCGTCTTGGTGTCGTCACCAGCAGCTGCCCTGCAAGGTGTCTTCGAGGATGAGATGCAGTAAAGGTGGTCCCGCATGTACCAGGAAGAGCCGTTTCTTGTCACACTGCCAGAGATTCGGGAATGGTAAGTGAAGCACAATCAGGGATTCCATGCCTTGGATCTGAGCTGAGGGACCCCTGGCACCCCATTACAGGACAACCCAGCAATTCTGCTAATCTCCTTCATGATGGATAGAACTTGCCTCTCATTTAAGTGGATGGCCTTCATTGTAAAGGGAGGGCAAAGGGTGGAGGGGGGTGGGCTGGACCTGGCTTTCATTGTAGCTTTGAAGGTATCCACCTCCAAGTGCAGGTTCTGTGGGTTGATCAGGCCTCCCACGGCGATGGCAGGTCTGATCTATTGCTGCCAGGACACTTTCAGTGGGAGTCAAGGATACTCACAGAGAGTAGGGGCAGTTGTGCATGACTGTGAAGACTAGGCAGGCAATCTGCCTCATTTTGTTGCCCTCCCCTGCCTTCGCCGCTGCGGCCATGGCAGCACCAATGCTCTGCTGGTTGTCGTTGGCGGCTTCCGTCATGGCCTGCACCTTCACGGTGTCGATTGCCTGCAAACATCTCTCCTCGCTTTAATAAACTAGCACTCAAAACGTCATGCAGCACTGAGAAACTTGCCAGGCACTGATCTGGAGATGAATTTCAGCTGCTGTTTGGCTTTTCAGATCTAAGGGAATCAAGGTGTTCTGTAAACGGAGCTGCTAAGCAAGAAAATTTCTGTCAGTTTCTTGCATCAGGTGCTGACTACTGACCTCCTTGTGTGCCTTGCTTCTCTCATGATCCGCCAGTACGCTTGACTTGATTCGCGAGGCTCCCTTTGCTCCCAGCCCCTTCTTCACTCTTGCCTTGTGGCAGATGGTGCAGCCCATGCGGACGGTGACAATCCCTGTTGCCTTGTCTGTCTGCAAGGCAAGCATGAGTTGTTCGAGAAGCTTGCCTTGAATAGCCAATTTGAAAGTCAAGATGCTTTGCCGGAATTTTGCTTCATAGAGAATGTCCCTGCACTTTGGCGCTGACAGCATTGCCGTGCTTCACTTTGGGATGATGTACTGCAGTCCTTCAAGCACAATTCTGAAGCTCGCAGAACTTATGATCACCTTTGTGAGTTTCTCCAACCATGGATACTTCAGCACCCAGGCCTCCTTAAAAGGTCTGGGGCCCTCTCTCCGCTTCCTTTTCTTGTCTGCCTTCTTGGGCTTCTTGGCCTTCCTGGGGTTCTTGGGCCTGGCCTTCACACTCCTAGCCTCACTTTCGGACCCAGACTCGGACCCAGACTGGGACTCAGAGTCTGATTCACCCTCTTCATCACTGCTCTCGTCATCTGAGTCTGATTCGGCCTCTAGATCAACAGCCTCTGCCTCTCTTTCTTCTCTAGCCTTCTGTCTGAGTTCAGTGCGTGTGGGTAATCGAGCGACTACTGGGTTTCCTGGTTGAGGGGCGCCCGGAAAGAGAGGCTTAGCTGCAAAGTTCTTTGGAAGTTGCACTTTTGAAGGACGCCCAGCCATTTGGATGCTTCCAGTGTTAAATTGAGGGAAGAGGCGCCAGAACGTTGAAATGAATGTCAACCAAGGGAATAATAGGGAATTCCCTCCGGTACGGTAAGTCTTCCAGGTAAACGCTCCGTGAAGGACAATACACTTCTACACGGCTTCACGTCCGTCGTGCCTCCTGGCCGACTCCCTTCGGCAGTGTTTGATTCCGTGCGGCCCCATGGCCGAGAGGGAGAGCTCCCATTTTTTTCTTTGCGGACCTCTGACCGAGCAGGCAGGCAGGCATATTTGCCCTGCGGCCCCACTGTGACCTACCAAATATACCAATCTGATATATTTTTTTCTGCTGCTTTTTCGGCAGGGCGCTGACCCCCGAATTAAGCCTCTTGCATCCACCCAGAGCCCCAATTACCAATCTTGCGGCCCAGGGGACTACGTCGTCCGCTAAAATTAACCCTGCCAAAATCTGTGATTTTTGCCCCTAGATTGTGAGGGGCAATTGGTGAATAACACATCTCAGTACGTTTAGAGCTAATAGTTCACCTGAAGAGCTCTTGTTAGACTTCTAAGCGTTCTCATTCACTGTTGAGAAACCTCCTCGCAGCTCTAGTTGCCCTGCCGTGCCATGTCAATTCCATCAACAGATCGCAAGAGCTCAGATACATATAACCTTCAAGCATCACAAGTCCCAAGATGCAAAAATTCACTGTGAACGGGCAGTGGCCTCACTATCAACAAGTTATCATACATATGGGCCTGGTGGAAAAACCTTGAAAGTAGACACTCCAAAAGCGTGTTTCTTCGATCGATTGATTGCGGGTCATTGCAAAGCCCAATGGAAAGTAAGGTACACCGCAGCGGCCCTTAACCTCTCCGCACAAGAAGTTTTTTTCAAGAACAATTATTCTGGGCTGTCCAAATGCTGTCCGTCCACACAGATCACCCAAATGTGCAATTATTGAATCCTTGTCCGCATTGCTACCCAAATGCCCAGCAAATTTAATTTGACTATCCGCAGCCTTTGTCCGCATGCCTTGTCCAGCCACAGACTAGCAAGAAAAAACATTCCTTTGTGTTTTCTCTTGGTTTCCTCAACAAGTAATAATACATTCTCAAAGTATTGGTCAACCCAAGGCAAAATAATAGACTTCTTGCAAAGGAAATTTTGATGTGGGATTAATCCGCACAAATCGAGCCTTTTAGAATTACGCGCTAGGTGGCTCCAAAAGCCCGCTTGGGTGAGGACCAAGGTCCCCCTCATTAGATTGCCCTTACCCTTCCGGGATTTGCGGCTGTTCATCCGTTTCCGTGTGGGCTGCAGTGGGATCCCCATTGATACGGCCTGCCGTAGTAGGGCCCCCACCCCTTGAGCTCAGAGGATTTGTGCCAATTGTGCTTCACAATCTTTGTGATGAATCCTATGTGGTGTTTGAGTGCCCGGCGCTGGCACCCATTCGAGGGCAGAATTCATCGTAGTTCACGTCTGCAGCTCGTACTGTGGTCTGCTTTGTGTACCGAGGAAAACCTTTGGCCTCACCCAAGCTGGCTTCAAAACCACCCATTGCATGGAAAGGCTTTCCGCACTTGCCACCCCGATCCCCAGGGAGCACTGAGGGGGCGATTGCTATATTAAAGACGTCCTTAAGGCCAATTCAGAGCTTAAACGTTGAGTTGCTGTCGCTGCCAAGACCCATTTGAAATCCCTTGTGTGTTATTTTACTTTGAAGTGACCTAGACAGCACTGTTGTTGCATAAAACTAAGACTTGTAAGCACCCTGACTGACCATGGGTGCAGAAAAGCGAAAATTTCCACCCAGAACCCACCCAAGCTGGCAAACTTTGGTTGCCAAAGTATACGGCCAGCAAGGGAGGGAAAGTAGCTTTTGACGGGGTAGTTGCGCCTGCTTGGTCCCCTCAGGCCTGTTGCTTACCCACAATTCCCCACTCGATGATTGACCGTCAGATATCTACCCTTCTTTTTGCAGACAAACACAAGGACCCTCCCCCGGACCCATCATCATATTTTTCTGGCCCCTTGGAGACGATGGCCTTTCATAGGCTCCATGTCGACTGTCAAGGGGCTTACTTATCTGAGTTCTAATGGGACCAACATGAGGAAAGAGCTTACTTGACTTCG
>QAXI01000387.1:260197-288072 GCA_004335615.1 Chloroidium sp. JM
ATTTTTTTCTGCTGCTTTTTCGGCAGGGCGCTGACCCCCGAATTAAGCCTCTTGCATCCACCCAGAGCCCCAATTACCAATCTTGCGGCCCGGGGGACTACGTCGTCCGCTAAAATTAACCCTGTTCAAAAGACTTCTGACTTTTGAAGACTTCAGAAGGCTTGAAGACTTCTGAGAGGGGTATGAAAGGTTTTGTATTTAAAGCGGGAAAGATATCGCACAATTGATGGAATTCATTCTCGTGTGAGGCATTTGGCTCCCCACATGTCCTTCTACATGGGGGTCGTCGCTCTTTTGGCCATCTCAACTCTCCTTGCCGGTTCTGTGTCCTCGGGTAAGTATCGAGCACTGTGCTTTGACATTTCTTAGGTGGATTCTGCAAGCGTTGTCTGTCGAGCAGAGCATTGGTCCTTTGAGGAACGATCGACCTTATCTTATTCTTAGGCTCGCAATTGCTCGAGACACTCCCAAGAATCTCCTCTCCTCAACTACCTTTTGTGACATCTTGTCCAATCCTGTAACAGGCTCTGAAGACGTGAGCTGGTATAATTCTACAAGGACGCCCCCAGAAGGCTTCGAGCATTACGTAGAATATGCTAAGAAACACAGTTGTGCTCAAGGACCATACAGGAACATAGATAAGGACCTGGCTCCCTTCAGAGACCCAATGCATCCTGAGAGGCGCACCATCACCAAGAAAATGGTCAAGGAAGCAAAAGCATTCGCGCAAGGCAAAGACGATGTCGTTCATTTCAGGTAATCAAACTTGCATGATGCTCATAGACCATTACAGCTCGTGGCCGCAGGACTGGTGAGGCCCTGCCTTGAGACTGCAAACTACTGTGACTGTCGCCTATTACATGTTTGTTTGCGTTCAGATTGGAGCATGGCACTGCTGCAGCTCTGTGGGAAGAAGACACAGTCTACCAGCAATATGCCTTGGAATTTGGCAATATTCTGTACAAACGCCTTGTAGAGCTGGCTCCATATCTGCCAGATATGGTACGCGCGGATGCCTATGCTGTGCGACATGGTTTTCTTTGAAGGAGATCATGCTGGGCTACAATACATAAAAGAAATGGCTACGTGCAGGATCTCTTTGTCAACTTTAATGATTTTCCCAAGATTCTACCCGGAAATGAAACTTCCCTTGACGATGTCGATGCCAGGTGATTGTACCCAATCTTGGGAGCAAGCAATATACAAGCAAGCCACTGATACTGGGTGGTGCAATTCCGATTGCGCTGCGATTTTGGCTCTCAAGCTGTCATCTACAATCATTGCTATGTTAAATTTGATGATGAGATCCCTTGATCTTACTTGAATGTGTGTGAAAATAAGCGTCAGTATCCTAGGAGCATTTCCATTAATGAAGTAAGCAATGTTGATTTGAAATCTGCTAAGGAGTTATTGATCATGCATCAATCTGTTGATGGTTACCGAGATTGTGAAGGGCCACTGATTCAAAGAAAGGCCCACAGCCGGCATTTCTGGACAAATTGTTCTTGGTATCTTCCCAGGTAGTGGCATCATGCATGCTATACGAGCTCTTCAAAATTCCATGGACGATCTGAGAAAGTGGTAGTCGAAGGCGTTGCAGGGGGCAGATCATTGATCTGGCATACATACCCTCGATTTCCTGAAATTCTTTGTGCCTGGATCGCATCCCTTCAAAGGACATATCAGGACAGGCAGACTGCCCTTGCCTTTGACATCAAACTGAATTGCATTTGCAGGTTCGATGCCTGTACAGACGCTGACACACAGTTCCGCAAATTCCATCACCTGCACCATACTCATGGTGGCACCAAGCTTAATTATAGCAATCGCCTGCTACCCGTATTCAGTCAGACAAAGGTGAGTGTCTGAGTCTGCAGGCACAGCGACAACTCCCTTCGAGTCATCATCTGGCCATATAGGCTACAATGTTGTCCCAGCTGAAACCCCTTACCTAGGCACCATGAAGTACTTGTAGAAAGTGCAAAGCTTCCAAGTAACATGGCTTTGGCTTAAAACTCTTTTGCGTGGACATAGGTGGCCGGTTGCCATAGAGACATTCAGTACCCTTCTCTTTATAATTGGGATGGTTTGTTGAGTGAGAAAGAACTGGAGCAGCTGCTGCCATGGGATGAGAGAATTGAAACCCTCATCTTCCGTGGTATGGACACCGGAGGTCACTACTATGATAGGCCTGGTGGCGAATACCGAGCAATCGATTATGCCAAGTATGCCAACCTTCCTCAAATTTGATTTAGCTGTGAGACTAATGACAAGAATGTCAATACTGCATCATCTACTACAATCTACAGAGTAAGGCGCTGTGCACACCAAGTTGCGGAGATACGCTTGCTGTTCTTTTTGAGAGCTATGCGCAAGTGCTCCATGTGTGGCTTACTAAGAATTGAGCATGCCTGTAGGCTTCACCGACACAGGCTAGTTGTGACGTTCAAGAACACATCTGGCGTGGACTTCCAATTCGTTGGTCAGTTTTGACTTTCGATTGATTTTGCCTCCTGTGTGACAAATCCAATCAGATATTAGATAGCAATCATATGAATGCCTTCACTGAATGGCAAGATCTGCACAATTGGCTGTGACTAAGTGCAATTTTTCAGGTATACTGTGCAGGTTACAGTCAGTGCCACAGCATTTGTGCTGAAATAGAGGAGATTTATGGAAAGCCTGCAGCACGGATGTCACAGGAAGACCTCCTCGGCAAGTACAAATATCTAATGGTAAGCTAAGTGTGGCACTTGGCTTGAATGTGACAATGCTACTGTTGGGAAGTTTACTTCGTAAATCTTCATTCTGCAGGCAATTGAAGGTAATAGTTTCCTGTCACGGTGGCCCAAGTAAGTTCCCTGATTCCTGAACAGTCTGGGGCTTGACAATCATAATTTGCCTCTATGTATTTGCCTGGATTTCTATCAATTTCAGGTATCCTCTCAAATACAGGGTCCATTTGCCTACTGAAATGCAGATACTTAGCCTCGGGTGCCCTCAGCTTTCGGGCAGGACTATTTCGTGAGTGGTTTGACGAATGGATGGTGCCCTTTGATGGAGGTACTGGTCACTTCATTCCTGTAGATTTTGATTACAGCAATCTAGAAGCCAAGCTGCGCTGGGCGAAGGACCATGACGACAAAGCCGAAGAAATTGCTGCTGCTGCTCGTGAATTCGCCTACACAAGACTGAGAAATGAGGATCTAATTTGTTACCTCTGGCGCTTGCTGCTTGAGTATAGCGCATTAGTGGAAAGCTGAAATCTGCAGTTGAAGGTGTATTGATTGTTCAATGTTTACTTTTCCGTTGTCCTTTGTCTGGCAGTTGGCAGCTTATGGAAGGCGAGAGACACAGAATCTCGAATGTTTATTTTGCTTCAAGGTACTTCATAACTCAAACTCTGCTGAAGCAACAATGCTTGCTGTCAAGATCAGCCCTCATTGAGTTGTGTCAGAATAAAATCCAATCATCAGATACATGTTGATCAAGCACAGCATATACACCAGGAAACTCTCTGCTGCCGGTGCTAGTAGAGACAATACAGTCAACTTCTAAGAATTGGGTCATGTCAAGTATCTTTGCAAGAAAATTCCACCTGCTCAGAGCGAAATTCTTTCCATCAAGAACGACTGCAAGATATTTGAAGGAGAGATCCATTTCATTTAAGGGCTGAAGCTGTCGTCCCTGTGCTTGAAGAGGCTTTTGTACCAAAATTGGCGAGTCCAAACATCAGTGAAGAGCTTGCCCTCATCAAAGTGCAGCTCCTCACTGTAACAGATGCAGTGCCAAAAATGTGGGACAGCTTTTGACAGCAGACTCGAAGCCTTGGAAGAATGCCCCCATGCCATTGGCTCAGCAAACCTCGACGAAAAGAACTTTCCCCTGGAGGCCCACACTGAGCGTGTTGAGCAGGCAGCCAAAGTGACTCTTCACCAAAATTGTGAAGGGGACAAGGGAAGGCATTGGCTTTGTGCATACTGTAATGTGAAACAAAAATGATGATTGTCCCCCCCCCCCCTCCCCCGCCAAGATCCTTCAGAAGAGGAACTCGAAAATCCATGGTGTCAGGGTGCTGATTCCAGCTGGGGCAAAAAAAGCTCAAACAAAGTTGTACTACCGTAGGGATTTTAAAGATTGACCCATAATTAAGGTCTTAATCAATTTGACCCATATTCTTGTACAAGCCCATCCCTCCAGTGTTTTCCACCTCCACTTTCATATTCCGAAAGTAACATTCTTTTTACTCAAAGTCCTTGTCAAGATCGCAAATGGAGCAGAACCCCGCGAGATGTGTGGCAGTGAAGGAAGAAAGGAAAGGATTGCATCTTGCAGCCACATCAGGCTGATTAGATGGACACATTGACCAGCGTCAAGGAACACCGTGAATAACCCAGACAAGAGCGGCGCAGAATACTGGTGCGAAGGGTAGGTCCTAGATCTGGCAGAGTGCACCACTGCAGGTCTGGTGTCAAACACACAAGGCTACCACTGGGACACTCACTAAGAGACAGGGGTCCCCAAACAAGCCCACGAACATCCTCAAAGTGCACATTGACCCTCCTGGAGTCCCCAAGACCAGTCGCAACTAGAATGAGTATCCAACCAGACAGCCTGCCGGGCAATTGACGACCCGGCACTTGGGATAGGCGACGACTGACCCAAGGCCTGGGGCAGTAGGTACAGGCAACCATTGGGAAAATTCAGAGCAAGCCCAGGATCAGGTCCCAGCCACGTCCATAAAGCGCAGTGCGTGAGCCACAAACATTGCCACAGCCCATGTGTCCAGCTGCTACATAAAGGAGACCATGGCACGAGTTGCAGGCGTGAATGACGATGAATACTCCCCTCAAAGGGGAGCCCGTGCGGGGCACTCAAACACCACATGAAATTCATCACAAACAGACTGGGAAGCACACTTGACACAGACCCTCTGAGCTCGAGGTGTGGGGGGTCTACTACGGCGGCCCATATCAATGGGAGCCCACTGCAGCCAAGAGAAAAACAGAAGAACGGGCGCAAATCTCGGAAGGGGAGGGGGTAACGAATAAAGGGGGACTTTGGCCCTCACCCAAGCAGGCTTTTGGAACCACCTAGCGTATGTACAGACTATGACACCCTGAAATGGGCATGTCCTAAGGTCTATCCTCACTGGGGGATAATACGCAAGTATACTGGGCA
The DNA here is from genome assembly GCA_004335615.1 of Chloroidium sp. JM. NCBI lineage: Eukaryota > Viridiplantae > Chlorophyta > Trebouxiophyceae > Watanabeales > Watanabeaceae > Chloroidium > Chloroidium sp. JM. Next base: position 265,379 of record QAXI01000387.1, read on the forward strand.
GCAAGCAAACACCGAATAAGAAGAGGATCACTCCCCTGGCACTCATCTTAGTGGAGTGAGAGTGATTACCCTACCGCAGCTAAAAAGGAAGTGACAAGAGAGCTGGCCCAATTATGGGTCCCAAGTAAGGCCTGGGCTATAGAATCAAGAGCAATCCGGCAATAGAGTGACGTAAGGGGCAGCCCAGCAAGGTTGTTCCAAGGAGTAACAGACTGCTGCAGCCAAGAATCTGACAGGGGAGCCCTACAAGACTCCAAAAACACGAGGGCCTGCGGAGTCGATTTCCTAGGCCCAATAATGCCCCGCAACATATTGATGTGTGCCATGAGCAGCTTATCCCGCTGACGTGCCTGGCGGGTGCCCATGGTCCGCAGGCCCCAGGTGTCGCACCCATAGTTGGCCACTGGGGGGATGCAGGCTTGATGAACTTGAGCAAGCAGCCCAAGGGTTATGTGACAATCCAACCCAGCATACTGTCTCTGGAGGGTTGCCCACGCTCCCCACCTCTTTTGCTCCATGGACGCACACGATGACAACAGCCTAAATCTGGCATGAACAGTCAGACCCAAATATGTTGTCGATAGCACCTGCTGCACGGCCACACCGGCACAAGACCATGCAAGTGCAGGAGCAGAGCTGGGGAAAGATACCATGGAGGTCTTTTGAGGGCTAATGATGAGACCAACCGCGGTGCAGAAATCGACAGCACAATTTACGAGGGCTTGGAGGTAGGCCGGGTTACAGGCCAGCAAGGTGACATTGTCAGCATACCGGTACTGGAGATTCAACACATGGGTACCATCCGACAGGGCAGGGTCGATGTGGGGGCAGTGGACAGCAATATAACGATGGAGGCCGTTACGAAACAGACCAAACAGAGTGGGGCTGAGGGGGCACCCCTGTTTGACACCAGTCTGGGAAGGGAGAGGGGAGCCAACCCTACCCCCAACCTTGACAGCAAGGCTGTAGGTAGCATGAAGGGATTTTACGGCAGCAAGCATGCGTCCATGAATTCCAAGGCGGCCTAGAACCTGCCACATGAGGGGACGATGCACAAAGTCACAAGCAGACGTGATGGCAGTGCGGATGGATTCATCGACAAAGTGTTGTAGAGCAAACAGGGGGTGAAGGGTGTAGAGAGCAGGAGAGAAGCCAGCCTGAGATGGGGCACGCAAACTGTCCTTTTCTGGGAGGGAATTGACGCGGGAGTTCAGAATGTTTGCGGCAATAGGCCTGTAATTGGCCGTTTCCGCAGAGTCACCCTTTTTGACGGGGATATGGGTGCCAGATTGGATTGGGCAGGGATATGGCCAAGCGAAAAGGTAGCATTGAGGAGATAGAGGAGAAGGGGGGCAAGCAAGCGTGGGGGAGGGGGGGGGGGGGGATTTAGGTGGGGGAGAGGGAATTGCTGATGCCTTCCCGCGCTGCACTAGCTGCACGTTCAAATGCTCTTCCCACCTAGAAGTGATCTTCAGAGGATCTACTATGGACGCTTGATAATGATGCTGCTTCTCAAGAGAATCCAATGCTATCACAACTTGACCAAAAAGCGGCGTTCAACTGAAGGTGAACCAGGTGAACGTGCCAAAAGCCAATGCCATTGCCTGCCCAGAATGCAGCGGTAGCTGCAAACCCCTGAGCAGCAAATCTACAGCAGGGGTGCTGTACCTGGTCTTGCTGCAGCTGGCTCTTTTGCTGCTGCCGCATCCCTTGCAGCTCCTGCATCTTCCTGCAGGTGTGGAGCACAAGTCAGAACTTCAAGCTCCCAAACATCAAATGTGAATTCATCTGCAAAGGATTTGCCACATATCTCTTCGGACCACATTGCAAATGTGACCGCTGCAATATGCTTCCGTATCCTTGGAGGGCTGCACACTGACGCGCCTTGATCTCAGAAGAAGAAGCTTGGTGGAGGATCGCTCTTTAGCTCCTCCTGTTTCGGCCAATGCCAGGCTCCACGCGATCGGTGTGCAGGTGAACCTCTGTAAGGCCGCTGTCGCCTGTCCCTTTGCAGCAGCGGACAGCCTGGCATTTCTGACCTGGAGCATTAGGAGAATAGAAATCTCGCCTCTTACTGGCTCCTCGTTGCAAGCCTGCAAGTTTGGAGCAGCCATTTGGAAAGGGCGCAATGCTGCAGTAGGGGGGGGGGGGGGGGGGGGTTTTTTAGGGTTAATTTCTGTCTATCCACTTCACCAATCTACAAGGCTCTAGTCTCTAAGCTTTTTGTAATCACAGCTTTTGACCTCATGAAATAAATTTTATAAGCTCAAAGGTCAGACAGTCCTTCAAGCAACTGTAGACTTTGCCTGATTTGCTCACTACTATCTGCTTGAATTTCTCCTAAGAACCTGTCAGATCCCCAAATTTTGAGCGTCATGCGGACCACCAGTACAGGTTGCATGATTGCTTCAGCAAAATTACATGCAGTGCTTTCACCACCATCTCCTGCAGTCTTGTATTGCGCCAACAATGTCACCCTTGCATGTGAAAAGGTGTCAATCACCCTGGCAGTGGTGCTGGATTTCAGGAAGTCAACTCTGTGTCCTGCACTATTCATGTGACTTTTTCTGATAAATCCCATGCATAATTTCGCCTGCTTCTATCGCGGGTGACTGCTGCCGCACTGATATCAAAGTGGACATGCCAGCACACGAAGACAGTTTCAAGAAGTTTCATGACCTCCTCTGTAAGACTTTGTGTGACTCCCCCAAACCCGAAATTATTTTCTCATACATTGCTGCCAGCGAGAAAGTAAGGCTGCTGAGATAGAGGGGCCAAGATGGACCCCTGGCAGTATGCAGCAGGCCTCAAATACCTCAGTGTCTCTGGGACAGCCGATACTTGCAGAGAAAGGTTCCAAGGCAGCAAAGCCTGAATAGCAGCTGCAAATAAGCATGTGGAAGAAAAATGCCATGACAGTCAAGGCATTAATGTCCGGGAAGAGCAAGTGAACAAGCCGCTTTATATGCCAGTGGTGATCACATACATGTCTTGCACCGCTGCTTGGCTTTTCGCCTGTGTCCTGGTGGGCCTAAACATCGCTCTGTGTCTGGTGGCCTTGAACTTTACTAGCGTGGCAAGAATGAAAATCAAGGGCAGCGGCGAGAACGCTTTATTGGATTATTTGTCAGCAGTGGACGTAGCCAATAGGACTGGGTTAATGCTGAGCAGTGACACGGCAGCAATGACCATTGCAATGAGCAAAGACCTCTCCAATCAATAGGACACTCAGCATAAGCATGCCTTCAAGACCATTCTCTACACCATGCCCAGGTAATGCAGTCAGGATTGATTATGGCAGCAAGGGAAGCGTCCCCTGAAGTGGTGCCAGCACGTCAGCTGTGAAGTGACTTTCCTTGCCGCAATAACATTTTCTGGCATGACATTTGTCATCTGGTGCTACGTTATGTATACGCACTGCAGCTGCAAGGTATGTGAGCTTTGCACTATTTCTATGGGGATTACTAACGCTCTTGACAGCAGATTAAGCTCACAGTGGGATATCTGACTTTTTTCAATTAGAGGGATAGATAAGGAATGTATTTAAAATGATACCATATTAGTACTGGACTGAGATCAAGAGCGAGTGATGAGCCATGTGCTGCAGAATAATCTTGTAAAAGGAAAGAATTGGGAAGGAACTGACAATCCACAAATTCTTTCAGATATCCAGGACTCTGGATGTTGCTGCTCTGAAGCGATTAAAGTAGGGGTTACCTCCCCACGGACTTTGCCCTGCCCCACTATCCTTACGGTATGTGTATATGCCACCAATATCTGGCTCCTTGTCCACCTCATGACCAATATTCCCATAGGACATATTGGGTCTGGGTCAGCAGAAAGGAGGGCTTAAATTCTCTGCTGCGCAAACACGCAGCTTCTACTGCCTTGAAACAAGTCGAGCCTTGCTAAAGAATGTCATGAAGCAATGAAAAGTCCCTCCAAAAATTCTCAAAAGCTAGCTGCCATTCTGAGAAATGGAATGGCCTGGCCTCCATGGATTTTAATATTTGAAGAATGCTCAAGTGCTGGCCACGGAACTCGCCCTTGAAGAGCTGACAGACTTCGGAGATTCACATTTGAATTTTGCCCAGATGCTGGCCAGGGAATTCTCTTTTGTGGACTTGGCCCCCTTCAGAGATTTACAGATGAAGTTCGCCCAAGTGCTGGCCAAGCAATTTTCTCTTGGAGCTTGGCCCCTTTGAGGGGTAAATCTTCAAGGCAGAGTGCAATTTAGTATGTATTTTTCAGTAGACAGGCAGATTTAAAGCTGCTTAAATCTGTGTCCCACAATATCTAATGCCACACTAGAAAGTGTTTAACAACCTACTGCCTGTGATCTCTACTCTATACATCCGAGACGTACTCCACAGCTATTGCACTGATGAACTCTTTAAGAAAACACATAATAGAGGTTCTTCAACAATTTGCGGTTTGGCAGCAAGCACAGTCTCCACCTACATTCTCCCATGCTCCTGATTAAGCAGCCTCAAGCGCCCCAAGGCAACCAGCTGCACATTGATGGACATGACGACCACTTCTCCAAAAGATTCTACGGGGATCAAAGCTGCTTTATCCAGCACTCTACCCCTCTTGGACGCTGCGCTGTCGGCTTCAAACTTCGGCAAGCAGGCCTCAAAAGCCTCCCTATTCCTGATGGGCAATAACGAAGGATTCTCAATCCATGCCTCCAACATCCAGTGGTCCACCGATGAGCAGTTCAGGTCGTCGGTTACAACCTCAGCTGCAAGCATATGGAAGCCCCTGTGGCCCCATTTGAGGTGACCATGTGTCAGATTGAAGGTGACGGGAGACGTGAAAATGACGGGCCGCGGTGTCTCCCCTACCGGCTGATCTAGCTTTAGCTTGTTCTGCGCTACACGGTGTATGAACCAGGGCAGGCCTTCCTCAGACAGGTGCACTTCCCCCACAGCCCTGTAGTCACCTCTAGGGACTGATCTCTCCTGCATGATTGTGAAAACGATTTCGATTCAAATATATGGGGTCATTGCCAGAGGCTTTCCCCCTAATTGACCAGCTGTCTGGGCTGCAAATGGAAGATCTGCATGGTAATCTCTACCCTGTGAATGACTCTCCCGTCTGAATGACCATGTAAAGCAATCATCAACAAATTCTGCTTAGAGGATGCATAATACTGTGATTGTCATGGCTGGGAGGTGCCCTTGCAGGATTGAAAAGGTAATTAGATGAGGGTTGGAACAGGAAGGCATAAGAGGGTGGACTTGCCAGGAGCCTGCTATCCATCATGGGGATGCGGGGTAGGTTGGGCGCCCGGTAGAAGTAGTTTGCCTTGCCAGCCAGCAAGAACGCCATTTCAAACAGGTCCTTATCCCCATACGCATACTTGTAGATTATGTCATGATAGGAATTCAGGAAGACAACCCAGGCCAGGACATCCCTATGCTGCTCTCTGCAAGATACCACATGCATCAGGCTTGCCAGGCGCACCTTCACTAGACATCTGCATGGAGTGCTTGAACAGTGCACAGGGACGGACTTACAGATTCATGAGGAGCTGCCCACTCTCCACAGCTCCCCAAGGACCTTTCAGCCACGGGACCTCCAACCCTAGGAGCTCATAGCACTCTGGCTTTGGGCTCTGCAGTGCACTATGTTTCCGATTGTTGCGCAGATTTCATGGGGGCTGGGCTTTCGATTTCAAAAACAGGCAGACGAAGGAGCTTGCCTCGTAAACCCCCTCCTTCCAAAAATCGGGGAAAAACATGCTGCCATTTGACATGTAGCCTTGGCTTAAATAGAAGAATTCATCAGGCGTGCTGAGCGGCATGGAGTCGGAATCAAGATACAGGACCTGCAACACGCAGTGATTGACTTTCCAGGGCAGGAGTGCTGGGTGCCATTTGTCTACATGCAAGTGTGATGGCTATTGGTAAGTAAAATTAGAGAACACCTCGTTATACGGTGTGTGAAAGAGAGCAATGATTTTCCTGAAAAACCCAGGTTTCGTCATCTCGTCTCTGTCAATGTCATGTCTATCAAAAATCGAAGGCAGTGCATATTGGGACACGTCGTCCAGGTGGACGTCTTTGAAAGCCTGCAACAAACATGCATTGTTGTTACACAAGCTTGTTTATGTTTGGCAGGGTCTGCAGGCTGCACTCATGTCTCAACACTTTCCACAGCTTTGCATTCCACGCCTACCTCAGGCTATTTGGAAAGACACGGTTCCTTGTGCCAAAGATGTTAAAGCGTTTGATGAATTCATGGGTATCAACGAAACATTGACGAACATGTGTCTCATTATCCAAGTCTTAGCGCCTTGCCATACCTTAATCTCCTTGGCAATCCAGGGCACAAATTCAGCGTGCCCAAAATAGGCACAGGTGATCGGCAGTGTTGACCCAAGTATCTCACGGATCACCTGAATTCCCAATCCTTTTAATTAGGGACAGCCCACCAGCTTCATTATGATTGGCAGATTTCCGGTGGACAGTAATTATCAAGGGCTCACCTGTATGTTGGCATATGCGTTTGCCAACTGGGCCTCCCCGCCTCCAGCGATCAGTATGCCTTTGGTGAGCCTCCTTTTCTGTTGATAAGGCTGGAGCAATGGCGCAGCAGCCAAGGCAGACTTGAAGCTTGTGATTGCTGCCGACATCTTGGCCTTGTGTTCGTCAAACTCTCCCAGCTGCCTCCTCATAATTGAGTTCTCTGACACAGCCAGAGCACCTACGCAATGACCCTCCTTAATGTTCATCCTGTCGAGAGAGTGCGCTTCCTTCTAGAGAGCTTCTAGCCAGGGGCGATTGGGTTTGTTGCAGGACAATCACGTATTAGATGCTGATTCTCCAAAACACACCGTCGACTTCTGTATTTTGCGGTTTCGCACTGGGCTCGAGTGGCCGATGCGCATGAGAAATTGTGCCCTGCAAGGCGATAAACACCAAGCTCGAGATCAGCCGCACCATTTGTACTTTGTTTGTCTCTGCCGACCAAGGCATGGCCAGAGAAGGGAAGTAGATAATTCTGATATTTACTGTGATTCGTAAAGAAATTGTTGAGCGCTCCTTTCGAAAAGCGCTCCATTTGTTTGGGGTTCACTAGGGCTGGGACCTAAACCCAGGTACTGGAGCTGAAATAATGTCCAAGATTCTGGAGCGCAAGGGAACTCGCAGAAGGAAAGTCCATCGTGCTCTCAAGGATTTGAAGGTTTTCGAGGAAGTAAGGAGACAGTTCACTTTGACCTGAGGGAGGCTTGAACAAGCTGGTGCATCCCGTGAGCCGGCAAACATTCTTTTGATTCATCGCCAAGGGGTGTATACAAGTGAGCTCACTTCCTGCCCACACCAATTTGTAGCTCTGAGGGCCTGCTACGGAAATTGATTTCGTGTGAAGCACTGGTGTCCCCATATATCCTTCTACAAAACATTTGTAGTTGTATTGGCCATCATTACTCTCCTTGCTGGTTCGGCATCCTTGGGGAATATCAAGGTTAGTGCTTCTTTGGTTCTGATGCGAATTCCATTGTTGCAAGCGCCAATTGTCGAGAGTTTTGGGCTTTGAGAAATACTTGGGCCCTCCTTTATTTAAAGGCTCGAATTTGCTCGAAACCCTCCCCAGAATCTCCCCTTGTCAGTTGCCATTTGTGACTTCTCGTCCAATCCTGCTACAGACTCTGGAGACGTGAGTTGTTACAATTCTACAAGGACTAGAATTGTAACAACCTACAAGGACGACCCCAGAAAGCTTCGAGCACTATCTAGAGTATTTCAAGATACATAGCTGTGCTGAAGGACCATACAGGAACACAGATAAGGACCTTGATTCCTTAAGAGACCCATCGCATCCCGAGAGGCGCAATATCACCAAGGAATTGTTTGAGGAAACAAAAGCATTTGCAACGAATGGCAAAGACGACGTCGTTCATTTCAGGTAAACAATTTTGCATGATGTTCATAGACAATTACAGCTCGTGGCTGCAGGATTGCTCAGGCCCTGCCTTGATACTGCAGAATTATCGTGAGTGTCCCCTTTGACATGTCTGCTTGCTTTCATATTGCAGCGTGGCACTGCTGTAGCTGTGTGGGAAGAAGGCACAGTCTACCAGCAATATGCCTTGCAATATGGCAATAATCTATGCGATCGTCTAGTAGAGCTGGCTCCATATCTGCCAGATATAGTATGCGCAGATGCCGATGATGTGCGACATTGTTTTTCTTTTAAATAGATCACGCTGGGCTACATAAAAGAAATGGATACGTGCAGGATCTCTGTGTTATTTTAAATGTTTTCCCCAACATTCTACCCGGAAATGAAACTTCCCTTGACAATGTCGATGCCAGGTGATTGTACCCAAATTCTGGAGCAAGCAATACACAAGCAAGCGACTGAGAATGGGTGGTGCACATCCATTTGATGCTGCATTCACAGCTCCGGCTGCCATCCATGATAAAAGCCAATTCAAAGAGAAATGTTCTTAAAATCCAAATTCAAAGCTGGTGTGTTTCTTACCCTCAATATGTATCTTTTTGACAGTCCTGACAAAATGGAATCATAGCAATTCCCATGTAGGTACTACTTTCTTCTTCAGGAGTGAAATGAAATGCATGGGATGCATTTATTATTTAAGTTTCAGCCAGGACTGATTTAATTCTGTCCTTAACTGTTTTTGCTCCATCTTGATGATAAATTCAGTGAGCCAGCTTCATAAGAGCAATTTCGAGTTGCACATCTTTGAATAGCGACAAACCGAAAGGTCCAATTCGTGCGGAGAAGGCCTCTGTGGATGGGGATTTTTGCGCTTTTGCGGTCTAATTAAATAGCCAATTGCTGGGCCATGCGGATAAAGAATGCGGACAAGATGAAAATGATTGCACATTTGGGTGCGGACAGCATTCAAACAGCCCAAGAATAATCATTTCAAAAAAATCTCCCTTGCGGAAAGGCTAAGTGCCGGTACGGTATATGGCTACCACAAGACATTGCGGAGAATACAGGGTTCCCCCAACAAGCTTAAACCCGCAGTGCAAACCCCCCTGGATCCTGCTGAGATCAGCTGCCACTATAGCGTTTTTCCATCCAGACTGACTGCCGGCCATTGACAACCCGGCACTGAGGATGGGCAGTATTTATACCAAGGGCCAGGAGATGTGCAACCATTCGAAATGCAGAGCAAGCCAAGGGCCATGTCTAGCCACGCCCATAAAGCAAAGCGCATGCTCCACACACAACGACAGCACAGGTGTCCACCCGCCACAAAGAGCGGACCATAGGGCAAGTTGCGCAGGCGTGAATGATGATGAATGATGCTCTCAAAGGGTAGCCAACGCTGGCTATATTGAAGTACGCTGGGCAGACAGCAAACGCCGGATAAGCAGGAGATCAAGGCCCTGGATCTCATCTACATGGAGTGAAAGGCTGTGACGCACCGCAGATGAGGAAGTGACAATAGAGCTGGCCCAATAATTTAGTCCAAATTTATCAAGTGCAACCTGGCGGAAGATTGACGTAAGGGGCAGCTCTGCCATACTGTTCCTTGGGGTCACAGACTGCTGCAGCCCAGAGTCTGCTTGTGGAGCGCTACTAGACTTCGAAAACACAAGGGCATGTGGTGTCAATTTTCCGAGCTCCATTTTGCTTTGCAATAATTACGTGTGCCGTAAGAAGCTTGCTTCGCTGAGCTGCATGGCCCGTAGCTTTAGGAAGCCACAAGGAATCCCACTTGATAGAATGGGGGTGCAACCATTCTCTTACATCACCATTTTGAATTGATACTGTGTGCGGGATGAAAAGGGACATCTGACCCATGACCAGGGTCGGTGTGGTTCGGGGGATATCCTTCATCAGCGCAACATTCTTTGTGCTCAAAATAAACCTTGCACAGGCTGGCGTTCACCTCTTGCAATTTCATATCAAAGCCCTATCTTGATCCACATCACGCAAACAGAGGGGTCAATATCTTTCCCAGGTGTGACTCGCTGTGCTACTTCTGCATCATTTGACATTCGCAGCAGTGATATCGGCCTTGGAAACATTGACAAGAAATTGTAATCAACAAGAAACTGTTATATCTCTGGACTTCGTTTTCTAACACCGTTTGCTCACATTTGCAGAACACCGTCTGGGGAGGCTGAGAAATGTTCATCCTTGACACTGCAACCATGTACACAAAGAGAACAGGAGGTGTCAGTCGTTGCAAAGCAGGGTCACTAAATAATGAAATGCAGATACGCACCCTCGATCTTCTCCACTAGCACAGCCAACCATTGGACGTACAGCAAGACAATGTAGGCTTACACATCTGGAGCCATCAGCCACGAAAATTCCACTTCAAACACCTCTCTTGCTCGTTGCAGGTAGCTGCACTGAAGTGGTCCTGCAATTGACTCCTCTCCAGCAAATGCCTCCCATAAGTCTTTAATTTGGCGTTTGACATGCCTCTCAGTTTCTCTAAGAAATGCACGATTATTCCCATGGAAGATCTTCACACCTTGCAATGGATACTGATATTTCTTTTCATGCACCGCAATGAGCTGGTAATTCCAATCATTGCTGACTATACTGCACATGTCAGGATGTTCTTGACAGACAAGATTGAATACGTCTTGATCCCCATATGGGTACTCATTCAATGTATCCCTTTTCTTGGCAGCAACTGTCAACAAGCTCTGCCAATTTCTACTCCACCCAATTTTCCTTGCCCTCTCAAGGTTCCAAAATACAACTCCACTATTGAGTCCGCCACTGTTGGCTGAGAAGAAATTGCTACCCAAAATCGCCGGATTCTGCCGGCTGAATCGCACAGCGGCTATTCGAGGGAATGAAGTAGCATAGTAAGGATGCATTTCAGCTGCCAGTCCAACCATTGTATCATCTTTGTGCATTTGCTGTAGCACAAGGTTGGCAGAACAAACGTCGTCCACAACTAGGATATCTGTATCTAGCAGCAGCACCGACCTGATGCTATTCTGTATCCATGAGTCAGCCTCTAAGCCTTGAAGGGCTTCCACTGCCCATGTACTTCCATTCAGTGTTGTCTGTGGCATCTTGATGAAGTCAATGTCAACAAGAGGCAATGCCTGTTGCCGAAGTTGCTCTTTCAATTTGCTCTCCAAGTCATTGTTGACAACGAAATGTAAGTGCAATTTGCATGTCCTGAAGAGAAGGAGGCTTGCAAGAGTGGCATTCATGTCTTTCCAACGTGTAGCACTGACAATAAAGGCTATGTGGAGACTTGTGTGGCTGCTTAACCCCATATGTGGAACGCAGTCCATGGGAGATGGTCTCTGCTCTTGATTGTGAACACCTTCGGCCAGTCGTCCAGCTGTCAAGCAGGCAAGAGCATGTAGCATATAGTTGCAATCTGCATGCAAGACACTTTGGTTTGCCGAGAAGGTTGAGCATGTGAGCCTTTTCAGTTAAGAGGTAATAGAGGTTTGAATGGAGGGCAGGGCTCTCTAATCGTCTTGTGCACTACCAAATCACATTCCGTTGTTGATTGTGAAAAATGGACAGGACTATGAAAATTCTTCCAGTATACCAGACTGGCCCTACCTTCCCGCACCCTTGATTTTGTTTTCCAAAGGTTTCTGTTGCAACATCCGCTTGTTGTCAGCATCAGAATCTGAGTCAATAAATCTTTTGCAATGTCTATCCCCGTGTGCCTTGTCGGATCATTTAAAAGCAGGAATTACAATTTCCAGTCTTTCTCTAAACTCCCCTGACAGGTACCATTGCTGTTTGCAAACACTGGTCAATCTGAGGCAGAGTTTTCAATGTTCTGGAATTGAATTGTCAAATTGGGCTTTATCTGCACGAATCAAGTCTTTTTGAATTTACTTTCGAGTGCCCGCATCTTGCAATTTCCGCTTTGAGGCCCAAATTGCATTTCCACTTATTTCGTGCGGAGACTTTTTTCGAAGAAAATTTGAGCTCTCCACCTGCGGAATGACTTTTTTTGGTTTGGGGGGGGGGGGGGGTCCAATACGATGCTGTTTAAACAAGGGGATTCTCGTAAGAGGAGAAGCTGACCTTTTGCCCTGCCTAATTTTGAGCACCTACCCCTCCCCTTTCAACATTAAGACCAGAATTGGTGGGAAAATAGAATCCCTGAAGTTTGTTGGAATAGTATACAGCACCAATCTGCCCTTCTGTTTCGCAATTGCTGAATCTTGCCTATCAGACCACCCTTCCAAACTCCTTCAAGCGTGCGGGTGCTGTTTTGCCTCAATGCAGAGAACATAGTAATTTTCCACAGAAGAGCGGTTGTACCAATTTGCAGAATGCTCCTTCCTTGCCATTCTACCGGTTCTTGGCTCCCGAAAGACCAGCAGATGGCAGGTCTGAAGACAAATGGGTAGGAAAAGGGAGGGGGGGAGGTGGCTGTTTCTTTAGGCTAGCGATTTTCCAAGGGAATATCCATTCTTTTGCCCTGCATGACATACTGATGGCTGTATGTCTTATGGTTGCATAACATGCAGCAAGTGCTTCAATTCAACTACCTTTGTGTTTACCGAGTGCGTTTGGCGGAGGTAAACGGGTATTAAACGGCAATCTGGTTTCACGCACAGATAGGCTTCCATATGTTTCAGCCTCACCCTCTGGGAGTTCTTGTCTTCTAAAGATCTCTGTCCTGAATGAATCAGCAAGCAGCTGCTCTGCCCTGGCGCCCCAACATCAGCTACCGACACAAAATGGCCGAGCAGCTTGTCATGGACTCAGGAATACCAGTTCAAGATGTCAACCTGCCAATCCTAGTCCCGAGTTGCAATGGAGTAGAAAGTTTTTTTTTGGAGGCAAGCTGATCCACAAAGTGCAAGTTCTCCTGCCAATCAACTTCTGATGAGTGACATTGTGCTTGCGCTTGTCCGGATAATCATTCAAGAATTGATCTGGCATTGAGAATTTAGAACGCCTTCGAGAATACTTGATCCTCAACCTTGCAAGTACGGCCCAGGCAACGTAAATCAAATCAGACGATCCGACTACCAAAACGTCCGTCTTCAAGCACAGAAAATACCAGCACTACTTGACGCTCCGATGGTCAAGCGTCCAACAACAAAACAGCAATGAGACATCTAGCATTACCATCATCGGATAAAAATGGTAATAGGCTTGGAGGCATTTCCCCGCTTCAAGGAAAATTAACTGACTTCCTGCTCAAGGTCATTAAAAAGGGCGTCAAGCACGGAAAACACGATGGTGACAACCAGTGCTCAAAAACATTGGGTTCAAGTTGAAAATGAAACAGATGCTGTTTCCTCAATCATAATGATGAGAGGGTGTATCGATTGAATAAAGTCCCCCCCCATGAGGAGATTGCGCAAAAAGGCACAAAAGTGAGGGGTGATCAGACCCCGGTATAGGGCGATTTACCTTTCTTGAATCAGATATTTACCTACATATCCCTTTCGATCATGCCGGAATGGCCTCGTAAATAATAAGAACTCTGGTCGAAGACCAAAACTATAAACCCATCAATCCATGATCTAGGATTAGGGTTAGGGGTTAGGGTTAGGCTATACCCTGACCCAATACAGACTGTTTGAGAATGCTCAGGATATGAGATTATTTAAAGCCCTTTTTGGGACCCGCCAAAGGGGTCCAAAATTGATTTCAGCGGAAATCTTGAAGAAAATGTATTGTAAATCCCAGAACTCCCAACTCCATTCTTTATCTGGAATTTGATATACCATACTGGCGACTGCATTCCTTGGTAACTTGGGCCAAATTTTGGTTTTAATTACTTCTCGGTGGGCCAAAAATTCATTTCAGCGGAAATCTTGAAGACAATGGATTGTAAATCCCAGAACTCCCAACTCCATTCCCCATTCTTTATCTGGAATTTGATATACCTCACTGGCGACTGCATTCCTTGGTAACTTGGGCCAAATTTTGGATTTAATTACTTCTCGGTGGGCCAAATTCGTGGAAAAACAGTGAAAGCCCTTCCTCAGTAGGAGTGACCCCCATTCTTGGTAGGAGAGGCTCAGGGCATCAATTAATTATTCTCGGTGGTAAATTGAGGCATTCCTAGGTAGACAGGTTGAAGGGTTTAGGGTTTAACAAGAGCCGGAACCGACGAGTTTCTCAGTGAAAAGGGCATTCCCGGTGGGCTGGAACGCCCTGCCTAATTATACTCGGGGTTTTCAAATTCTCGGAACTTTCGGTCAAAATTATCATCTATTGCCGAGAAATGCAGTCGCCAGTATGGTATTGTTTCAAAATTACTATGGCCTCTAGCTATGAAAGATAGTACAGTGCACATGCCGTTGAGCGGGGGTTTTAAGAATTCTCACTCAGTTACAGAGATCCCCCTTTTAATGAATAAGCGCCTTTCAGGGATTAAGCAAGCAATTTTCCCACTTAAGAGGAAGAAATTTCGAATATCAGGGTTCTCAGCCCTCGCACATCCGCGACCTTTTACGCTGCAATCAATAGTGCGCTGACAATTGATGCAAGCCGAAGAGCTATTTTGATACTAAGCTTTGCTCTGACTTCCTCAAATTGCATCTTCGAAGTCCTTTGTTGTCAATGACAAGTGGGTTTTGTAAGCGAGGATTTGGCCAATTTGGCACCTCGCTTGGAAAAAGCAAGTACTCGCTTGACAGCGACGTTTTCTATGGGAAAAGCACCGTCAGCCACTGCAGCTGTCGCTAACGAAGGTTTCCTGCTTAGACACCCCCCCGCTTGACGGCATGTGCACTGTACTCTGCAGATTTTATGTTGGATTTCATATTGCAGCCACTTATAAACCGGGCAAGCACATTGACGATTGGCACATATTTAAAATTTAACGAGCAGTCTAGTGTTTTCCAAAGGTTGCCCCCCTCTTAAATCTTTTTGATGTCCATCTTTCAACGGCGCCATTTGCAATTCTTAAATATTAGCCCAAAGTCCTTGACAGGGACACAAATATAGCAGAAACCTGCAAAATATTGTAATTTATGGACTGACAATCAGGTTGGACGAGGAAGCATGACGAACGAACCGTTTTTGCTTGGTTGTTGATATATCTCTCCCTTACATGCTCCTGAATTTGGCGATCAAAATTTGTTATTTATTATGCTCATTAGTTTCAGCCACCCGGAACCGAAATTCCTTATGGAAGGGTTGATTTTGATATGCTTGCTTCAAAATTCATCCTCTGGAGGATTTATTGCCTACCCTGCATATGACAGTGTCAGTGCCAACCCTGGGAGTAATCGTTTGCCCACCTTTTCCAGACTCCCCTCTTCCCTTTGATGCCCATGAAATTTACCTCAACATTTTGGTCAAACCCCTGACTTCTGTCCCTATATATTTGGCAGCATGAAAACTGCCCCGCCATGCAAACATTAATTCTTTGTCTTCTACACCCCTTCCCTATCTCGCCTGTGAACTTGCACCTGGAACATGAAATCTCTGTAATCCCAATAGAAACGCACCCAGATTCTGTATTTTGCTTTTGTGACCCCTCGCAACATTTTCAGAGAAAGTTATACGTCTTCCTGCCACTATCTGGTGCGGCCCTCCAAGAATGGTGTACCTAGTGTGCTGGTTGAGAACATTGACTTTTGTCTGCATGATTTAAAGCTGTGCTTGCATTGGCAGGAGGACTTGTTCTGGCAACAGCACAAAAGATTGTTTGCAGGTTGTTGCACCGCAGAAGTGGAACCTTACATTGCATTGGGTTTCTCCTTCTCCTTGCTTCCATTGTCCAGCTGCAGTTTGCTGTGAATATTTCGCACGGTACTATAGGCCTGTAGTAAAACAATTACCCAAATGATTCACTGGAACTTCCCACCCAGAATACAGTCATCTGCCTTGGGAAATTCCATGACAGGATATCCATGATGAATGGCCTGGTCCCAAGCAATTATACGTGGAGAGAATTGAGGTGCAGAATCTCATATATCAGCATCTCGGCTCCGAAGCCGTTGCATTCAAGCCTGATGGCAGCTGTTTCGTTCAACGCATCTTCGACACTCATCTCTTCAAGGACATTGAGATGAGCAATGAGGACCGAAATTAATCGTGCATGCTCAAATCAACCGTCGACAGCAGAACCAACCTTTGCTTCTCTGCTTTTCTAAATTATGGCACTGCTGCGCAACTTCGAAATCCTTCATTTGATGCTCTCCTGGCAATTGTTTTCACAAGTTCCGCCAAAAGTACGCCCCCTAAAGGGAGGGAGGGGGGAGGGGGGGGGGCTACGAGCCGGCCTTCCTTCAGTGTATTTGAGATGACTATGGTTCGCTGACAATAGCAGCATCAGACTTAGCTACCCATAATTACAAGCCTTTCGCAGAAGGAGCGAAGTTGAGCAACTACGCGAACTCCTGGTTTTGGAGAACAAGTGGATTCTCCTAGGTTTTCTAGGTCTTCTCTGCCCTTCCATTTTACAATTGCTGAATCTTGCCTGTCCTACCACTTTTCCAGACTCCTTCGCGCGTGCGGGTGCTGTTTTGCCTCAATGCAGAGAACATTTTCATTCTCCACAGACGAGCGGTTGTACCCAAAGCAGTTTTTGCAGAAAGCTCCTTCCTTGCCATTCTACCGATTCTTTGCTCCCCAAAGACTAGCGGGTGGCAGTTCTTGGGATAAGTGGGTAGGAAAAGCGACGGGGGGGGAGATGGCTCGTTCTTCAGGCTTGAGACTTCCCAAGAAAATATCCAACGGTTTGCCCCACAAGACATACTGATGGCTGTATGTCTTATGCAAGCATACGACATACAGTAACTTCTTCATTTTAAACACCTTTGTGTGGCGAGTGCGTTTGTCGGAGAATGTTGAACTGCAATCTGGCTTCAAGCTCACCTAGCTCCCAAATATTTTAGCCTCACTCTCCAGGAGTCCATGCCTTCTGAAGATCTCTGTCATGAAAAAATCAGCAAACAGCTGCTCTGCCCTGGCGCCCCAACATTAGCTACCATACTGACAGAAAATCGGCCGAGCAGCTAG
Organism: Chloroidium sp. JM; assembly: GCA_004335615.1. Lineage (NCBI taxonomy): Eukaryota > Viridiplantae > Chlorophyta > Trebouxiophyceae > Watanabeales > Watanabeaceae > Chloroidium > Chloroidium sp. JM. The sequence continues at coordinate 282,302 of QAXI01000387.1, forward strand.
CCATGGACCCAGTAATACCAGTTTGGGATGTTTTCTGCCAATCCTAGTCCCAAGTTGCAATGCAAAATGTGATTACAAACTTTTACAGCTTATGCCTCAAGCCCTTAGGCTGGAGCAACCTTATCTGCGTTCTGCAGATAATTTTACTGCCAATCAACTCCTCATGGGAGGCATCATAGATGCACATACCCGGATCAGCATTCAAGAGATGATCTGTCGTTGAGAATTTAAACTGCCTTCGAGAAACTTTGAATCTCAGCCATGCAAGGGCAGCCGAGGCAACCTGAAACAAATTTGGCGATCCGACTACCGATACGTGCGTCTTCAAGCACAGGAAAATACCAGCGCTACTTGACAATCCAACAATGAAGCGTCCAACTACAAAGCAGCGATAAGACGATCTTGAATCCCTCTTTCAGCGGACAAAAGATAGTTTTTGGGCTTGGAGGCATTTTCCCGCATTAGGGGAATGTGAACTGACTTCCTGCGAAAGGTCAGTAAAAAACAGTGCGTCTTAAGCCCTTGGTAAAATGCATGAACTTTATCGCTTTTCTACGCCCAGAACCTGCACTACTAAGCCAGGAAAGCTCAAACATCATTTTCATCGCTTCGAGCTGATCCGTTCGGTACCCGTTTTGGCGATTTTCGTTTACTTTTCTCGAGTACTTAAAGATCTGGCATCACATCAACTTAATAGCGAGTAACGACGTGGTAGCTCGCAAATCATGTTCATGAGCAACCTCAATGTCTTCAATCTTCGTCAAATACAGCTACATTCCTTGATTGTGACCTACACTTAATAGCAAGCTATACTACAAGCTGCATTAGCTATACTACTGATGCTCCTGTACCTTCCTCTTCCTTTTTAATCAATCAAAGCCATCGTAGAAGCATTTGAGGAGAGAACCCGCCCACCCACCCAGCACTAAATATCCAACCTTGTTGCAGTATTGTGTTCATTTGACTACTGACAAATCGCTAGTCATAGGTGCACTGTTCTGCTGGGTGGTGTCTTTCAGGGATTGATGAACGTCCCATGGAGAAGAAAGTATAGATTGCAATCTTCTAGAGCTCCCCTATCCCCTTACATTACACCAGATCTGTTTCACATCAGAAATTCTGTTTTCATTCTAAATTAAGTGTGTTTTCAGCCCCTACTGTCGACGAATTTTGACTCTCAAGTGCGAAAGGCTTGATATTCCTTCCCCGAAGAATCTTGTTATTGTGGAGCGGCAACACTCCATAACATAACAGGATCTTGATTTGCAGCAGGCTCGTTATACGCAGAATACAAAGAAAAGTTGTAAGCAACTCCAGTTCGGTTTAGTCTAGTTTAGTATACCGTACTCACACTAAAGATCAGAAGGAAGGAAGGAAATGATGACATCTTCCAGCCTCATCAGGCTGATTAGATGGACACGTTGACCAGTCTCAAGGAACACCGTGAAAAACGCAGACAAGAGCGACGCAGAATGATGGTGTGTGGAGGAGGTCCTAGATCTGGCACGACTGCAGGTCTGGTGTCAAACACACAAGGCAACCACTGGGACAATCAGCAAGAGGCGGTGGTCCCCAAACAAGCCCACAAACATTGCCACAGTGCACATTGACCCTCAATGGAGTCCCCCAAGACCAGCCATCACTAGGATGGGAATCTGACCAGACAGCCTGCCGGGCAATTGACGACCCGGCACTTAGGATTGGCGACGAATGACCCCAGGAGCAGGAGGTATGGGCAACCGTTGGGAACATTCAGAACAAGCCCAGGACCAAGTCCCAGCCACGTCCATAAAGCGCAGTGCGTGAGCCACAAACATTGCCACAGCACAGGTGTCCAGTTGCCACATAAAGCAGGTCATAGATCGAGTTCCAGGCGTGAATAACGATGAATATTCTCCTCAAAGGGGAGCCAGCGCCAGGCACTCAAATACCACATGGTATTTGTCACAGACAGATTGTGCAGCACATTTGACACAAACCCTCTGAGCTCGAGGGGTAGGGGTCCTACCACGGCGGCCTGTATTTATGGGGAGCCCACTGCAGCCAACACGAAAACGGAAGAACAGCCGCAAATCTCAGAAGGGGAGGGGGTAACGAATAAGGGAGGGCCTTAGCCCTTATCCAAGCGGGTTTCTGGAACCACCGTGCATACGTGCAGACTATCACGCCCTCAGATGGGCATGTCCTAGGATTAAGAACACCCTCATGAACAGAAATTATGGGATTACGCTGGGCTGGCAATAAACACTGCAGAAGGAGAGGATCAATTCCCTGAGTTCATCTAGATGGAGGGAAGTGTATACCCCACCACAGCTAATGAAGTGACAAGGGAGCTGGCCCATTTATGTGTTCCTAGTCAAGCCTGGGCACAGAGTCAAGAGCAACCTGGCAAAAGAACGATGTGGGGCGCAGCCCAGCTAGGTTGTTCCATAAGTGACTGACGACTCTGAAGGGTGTTTTTATTGTTTGCTAAATTTGACCACCCGCTTTCGAAGTACATAATGGAACTCGTTAATTACTAAATGGCCATTCTTGAATGTGCTCACGGTAGAACTTACCATCGTTCTTTCAGAAGGACAGTGACTAACTGGTTGGAAAGACCATTAGGAAGACTTGCAGTAGCATGGCACTTAACAGCCTCGCTGTGGTAATGCGAGTACCTTGCCATACCTTTCATCAGCAATTTCTTGGCAATGTTTCCTGATTTTCAAAAAATAAGCTGGCTGCCAGGAGATGACTCCAGCTTGCAAGCTATATTGTCGCAGACGGCAAATCGGCTTCAGAGGCATTGCTTTGGGCAATTTTGAGATATTGCTGTTGGCAGGGCCGATGACAACAATATCTCCTGGAGAACACCTCAATCTTTTCAACCCTTATCTGCTCAGCATGAATGGCTGTATGGTTGCTGTTCCAGGGTGAGCAGGGGTTGACTGAAATGACAGAGATAAGTCTTGCATGATGACTGACTCTGCAATGGACATGCTTGTTTATCTACTCTATAAAAGATAGTGGCATTAAAAGATGTACCGATAGGCACTGAGTGCCTGATCGGCTCGCACAAAGCAAATCACCGAGTCATCGGACCCCATTCAATTGAATCTGCAATGGGAAATTGTTCATTCTCGCCTCCTACATTCATCTTGCCTTCCCTGTGAATACTCTACACACTGTCAGCATACATCCGAATGAATCAACCAAAAGCATTGCTGAATCTCAAGTCAAGAAGATTACGAATTTTTGACTGGCTGAAGCGCTTCCTGGTGGCTATCTCAAAGCTGAATTTGAACTTTGCTTGATTCTTTGACAGCGTTGCTAGAAACATTCATTCGTCTGAACAGTCACACGTGGGGATACTGATATTCCCACGGGTAACCAGACGCGGGCCTGTATTTCTTCTCTGTACGAGGTTAACCGAAACAAGTCGACGAGGTATCCCGAAACACACGCCAACAGGGTGTTACCTTCGGCGGTTCGATCGTTTTCAAAATTTGGGCTACTCAACCCAAACCGAACGAGTGGCCCGTCGAGAATCTTCCACGACGCTCATAGCCAAAAGACTCGCATCAGAGATTGAGAGATATGATATCCACACGTGAGGCTCCGACTCAAAGAAAGACAATTGTCCTTGCCCTGCTCAAAAAGGCCAATCAACTTCTAGCACAGCTATATATTATATGATAAAGTTAAGATGTGAAACGATATACATGTATACTCGTATACTCCTGCTACTGCAGGTTGCCTGCTGCTAATTTTACTGTATCTTACTCTGAATTCAACATTGAATTTGGCCAACAAGTGGGGGCTCTCTTGGTTTCCCTTTCCTCTGCTGCTCACTTGCAGCCACATGGCAGTGAGTTTTGTTTTCTTGCTGCCCTTCATGCTCACAGGGCCAAGTCGAGTGAGGTAAGCTATGGCATCACAGTAACCTGCTCTGAGCACAGAGACAATGATTTGAGAAGTGATGCTCTGTTTTGCCCAAATAAAAGGATCAATTTCTTCGAACTTGCTAGTGCATGCCTAAATAGCGCTGCTATCTGATGTTCCGTTGCATTGCAGCCACTTTGAGATCCTCCGCCAGCAGTGGAAGGGGCTACTAGCAATGGGGATTGCCCTTGGACTCAACATATCCCTGAATAACACAGCTCTTGTGAACATGACACTGTCGTTGAATCAAGTCATTCGGTGAGAGCTTGCTCATCACTCAGTCTCTGTAAGCAAATATATCCCCTGCATGCAAAGCAAAACATCAAAAACAATTATGTATTCAGTTGACTGTTTAAACCCGCTTCTCTCTTGTGATTGAGCCTTTCTTCAGCTCGCATGGATTTATCCGGTAAAATCTCTGATAATATATTACAGTAAATCGTGAGAATCATCAAATCCAGGCATCTAGTGCTGACTTCTGGAGAGCAGCATCTCACTCTTTCCTTCCAATTGGAGCACACTCCCTGTTGAATTAAAGATAATCCCTTGCGCCACCCCAGGTCAATGCACAGCATCCAACCTTTTCAGATTTGGTAAATTTAGGAGGAAGGTCCTGGAGAAAACAACCCGATCAACATTCCTTATCTATTAGCGTTTGTACTGAAGTTTGATGTAGACGGTGATTGCCAATGCGGCCATCTACTGGCAGCCAAAGAAATAAGATGAAAGGCAAATGATGAGTTCCAAGAAATTCTGGAAGAGTCTCACCCTTTATATCTGCTTTTCAATGCTATTTTGGTTGCACTAATGACAGGAAGTAATCTTATACTACGCGAGCACCCAAGCAACACTGATTTGAATTTTTGACAAACTGGCGAGGGATTCTAAATTGAAAAATTGTCTCATTTTTGAAACCAGAACTTATTTTTGGCTCTTGACCATTGTCAAAAACAATCTATGAAAAGCCAGCAGGATGGGGTCGCTGGCAAGTATTGGAATAGGGATCGATTCCCGTCGAGAAAGAGTGTAAAGCAGATCGCTTTTGCAGGAATCCTCACAATCACCTCAAGGCAATGGACGCTCAATTCAATGGACACTGAACCTCATCAATGAATTCAAGTGGTTCTTATGTGTGCAGAATTCCGAATACTCGATTCCATTACAACAATTTTTGGTCTTATCGTTAGTGTGCTTCACACACAAAGCACATCAAGTGTAGGTATCTCATCTGCTTTTATTTGAACCACCTGTGATCAGATGATTTATTTTCTGTCTCCTACAATGTGCTATGGGAATTTCTCTTGAGAGATGACAGAAGCCATTGAGTTTCACAAAGGCTTCAGAAAGACAAGACTCCCCTTCAAATTGAACATGCACCTGGTGGATTTTCAATGAGAATGCTGTCAATATTTCTTCAAGGCCTATTTCCAAAGGCAGCAGTTCTGTTTGGGCGGATAGTTGATATCTCACCGGTTCCGACTGTGTATGTGACGTGATGCTGTTCTGACGTGATGCTTCTTGTGCGCAAGGAGCTCCTTTTTTGGATGTGCAAGTACTGGTGAGGGAAGATAATGAGTTTGGGCAATATTGCCCATTTCAGGTGTACAATCATCAGCAGGACACTTTCTGCCAGTTGTTGCCTCTACATAGGAGGCTCATGTGTGCGCCTAGGGCTTCGCACACCAGAACCAACGTCATGATTGTAAGATAAGACAAGATTTTGCTGTGAGCGGGAGAATTGACATTCTGGGCAGGGAGAATGGATTGATTATGTGACTCCCATGTCAAAGACCAATTGCTTGGTTTATTCCAGCGTATTTTTTGGGATTTCTTTGTCTCGATTTGGC